>PYXC01001220.1:367500-467500 GCA_015244755.2 Tenualosa ilisha
CACGTCCTTTTTGTCTACTAGTTGATGAATGGCTGGCCCTCACTGGCCTGTGACCTCATAGCTCAGACTAACTGCTGGCTTGAGCTCCCAGAATGCACTGGGTCCCTCCATGGGAAAACACTGTCAATCCCACGTGAGCAAGTTTGATGCAAAACACAAATCAACCTTTGGCATGAACAGGAGTGGTGATTTAGCTGTGTGAGTTCACTCATGTCCCATACCCCTTGGAGTGCAGAGTAGCACTCAGTCATTCAAAACAACTGAAAGACACACATAGAGACACAAATGCAAGCACACACAACACACACACACACACCGGAACCATGGAGTGATAAGAGTGTATCAACATGGTCATATTTTCACACACTCTCTGCGGAAGAGCTTTATCAGGGATTGCTGCTTCAGGAGTTAAGTCACCCAGCAATTTCATCTCTGTTAATGTACAACCTCTTAGCTCACACACACACATACATACACAAGCACAAACACACACACACACACACACACACACACACACACTGAACTTCTGCACAATCTGTCTGTCTGAACGTTCTCTCTTACATCCACACAGACACACACAGTTGTCTCTCTCTGGATAGTTTATGGAAGTGCGAAATTATTATGGAATTGTAGACTTTTTACACAAACAGGTAGTAATGCAAATCATATACACATTTCTTTGTGCATTATTTAATCAGCAGCCTCGATTTCTGAGTTCGGATGTTTTCTTATCAAATAACACTGGTTATATAATCCTTTGGTCCAGAGAAACTTTCCTGGCTGCACTTGACTTGCACATCACCCGATGTGGCCTTTGACTAAGAACCCAGTACCCTAGAAGGGCCAGTCCCACAACTCTGTAGGGTTTCTTCCTTCTTCCTAGTCTGGATTATAGTGGCTGTGGAAGCAAATAAAACGTCCCTTTCCAGGGAGCCTTTGGGGAATAGAGTGAAAGCGAGAGAGAGAGAGAGAGCGAGAGAGAGAGAGGGATTGAGGAGACGCTACAGAGTGGATCACATAACCAGGAGTGAGGCCTAGGGTCACGCACAATAGAGGCAGCTGAAACGAGAGATGCCACAACAGATTCTACAGTCGCCAGGAGAGGAAATGAAGGAGAAAGGGAGAGTAAGAGAGAAAGAGAGGAAGAGTGGGGAAAGAGAGAGAGAGAGAGAGAGGAAGAGTGTGGAAAGACAGAGAGAGAGAGGGAGAGAGAGATGAGGGAGAGAGAGGAAGGAAGCGTGTAAAAAAGAGGGGGTAGGGGAGGGGTGGTGGGGGGGGGGTTGAGGGGGCTGCCTTCGTCTCCCTAGCAGAGACAGGGGCCCCTCAGCCACAGCAGGGCCCAGTTCGGTTCAGCTCAGCCTCAGCCTGGGTTATTTATCGCTCTGTAATTTGGGAGGTGGCGGGGGAGCATAATTGATTTGGCTTGGATTTCAGGCATGAGGAAAAGAGGAGAGATGGGTGGAAGGAAAGGGAGGAAAAGAGAGAGGGAGGGAGGTAGAACACGAAAGAGAGAAAGAAAGAGAAAGTTTGAAGGGAGAGAGAGAGAGAGAGGGATGGAGGGAGGGAAAGGGGCTCAGTGCACAATCACGGGGGATGATCTGGGTCTGGCTGCCACCGCTCCTTAACTGTGCGCCGGCAGTAATGGTTCGTCCTGCGGCTCAACTTTATCAGTGCAGAATGTGCAAATGGCGCCTAGGTCGCCAGGAGCGGCTTGGGGGTCTGGGGTTAACCAGAAAAGTCACATTTCTGCAACATGCAGTGACAATTAGTTTGGGTTTGGAAGGGTGATGCGGCGCCTGATAGGTGGCCAGATAAACGTCTGCAAATGGGTTTGCCAACTGCTGATGTTGATATGTGTGATACTATCTTCCCTCTATGTTTGTGTTGGTTTGTGTGTGTGTGTATTGTGCACTCGTATAAGTGAAAGTATGTGTGGACACGTTATGTGAGTCTGTGTGTGTGTGTGTGTGTGTGTGTGTGTGTGAGAGAGAGAGAGAGTGTGTTGTACGTGTGTGTGTGAAAGAGAGAGAAAGGGAGAGAGAGAGAGAGAGAGAGAGAGGAGAGAGAGAAGTCTTCTGGGAACACTGGTCAAAACCTCAGGAGGAAATGCTTTCCTTATGCTTTAGAAAACGAGTGAGCTAACATGGAGTGAACCAAGTGACTAAAGTTCATACAGCAGAGAAATTCAAAGTCAGTGTGACAAATAGTAAAATCACACTGTACAATACAAAATTATAAAAATACAATATTGTAAAATTTAAAGGAAATAACAACATTGTTCAGGGTTTTGTATGGACCAACTTCACACTACACATTGTTCATTGACAATGTATTGACCAGTCTGGATATTAACCTATTCTCACTGTAGCCTCACTTTTTAGACATTGTTGATGAACAGTTTAGCAGGAGAGAAAACACATGCATTGGAGAAGACAGAGTGAAAAAAGACACAAAAAGAAAAATGAGGAGGAAAAAACAACAACGGGAATGAGAAGAGAGAGAGAAGCCACTCATTCTCTCAGCATCTTTCTTTCGTAGCAGTGAGTGCATGAATGAATGAATGAATGAATGAATAGTCCTGCCTTTAATTGCATCCTCCCTGTTAAAGTGCCTTTTCTTAGCACCAGTAGCAGGGATGCCAACTGCACAGATCCGACCGGAGGCTGTTAAAACCAGCCCCGGCCCCAGGCCCGCGTTTATTTGGAGAGTGCCGCTCTCGTCCGGTCCCTTTTGACTGATGTGGCCAGCCTGTCCCAGCCTTCCTGTCCACATTGCCAGACACAACCTACAGCAGTTTTTATCAGTCGCAAAAAAAGAGACCTGACTGGACCAGCTGTGATTATAAATGAGGAACAGAATGTTTCCTAAATCATTATTTTATCCGTCTGAATTTAGTTTTTTTTTTTTTTTTTGAGCCGCTGAGCATTAAGACATACAGTATTATATTCTCAGATGTTTTGACAGCTGTCCTTCTGTCACCATGACACTTTCACACAGGGCTTGTGACAGGCGGCAGGAGGCAGAAGATGATCTGCAGGATTCTCACATCTCATATCTGGCCATAGAAACTCGACTGTTGAGCAACTGGTTCTTTCTCAGCTTTTTTTGCAGTGCAAAGAGACATTTCAGATCACTATAGCAAACTCCATGAAATCTACTGACAGATTTGCGTGTGTGTGTGTATGTGTGTGTAAGAGGGGATTGAAATAAGTTCTTTTGTGTTTGCTGGTGTACATGGTGTTGAACCGGAGTTTTCACGGTAAGTAGTGTTAGTGATGTAGCCCTGCAGCATGTGTGAACTGGAATGGTGTATTTTATGTGTTTTGTGGCCTTGGATGAATGGAAACCACACACACTCATGCACACACACACACACCACACACACACACACTCATGGACACACACACACACACCACACACACACACACACACCACACACACACACACACACCACACACACACCTCATGCACACACACACACACACACACACACACACACACACACACACACACACACCACACACACACACTCATGCACACACACACACACCACACCACACACACACACACTCATGCACACACACCACACACACACACACACACACTCATGCACACACACACACACACACCACACACACACACTCATGCACACACACACACACACCACACACACACACTCATGCACACACACACACACCACACACACACAAAAAAGCTTCCCACTCCAATGTTTAATTTGTTTCAGGACACAGGATGCCCAAGTTCCGTCTCTATCTATCACCTCGCCCTCGCTCTTTCTCTCTCTCTCTTTCTTTTTCTCTCTCTCTCTCTGGGCATATCCTTGAGCCTGTGGTGTTGTACTACACTCCCAGTCAATGCCACTCTAACAAACATCAGCCTGTGCCAACTCTCTCACACACACACACACACGCGTGCGCACACACACACACACACACACACACACACACACACACACACCACACACACACACACAGGTAATTGGCTGTGAGGTATTATCTGTCTAATTATCAAATAAATCTCGCTCTTCCTCTACAGGGTGGCTTTCCTCCAAACAGGAAACAAGGATTACAGGGCACACAGCTCGCTAGATCCGGAGCCCTCCCCACATCACACACGCACAAATACACACACACACACACACACATACACACATAGAGAGACAGAATGAGGCAAAGACCGAGAGAGAGAGGAAGGGAGAGGGAGAGAGAGAAAGACAGAGAGAGAGAGAGAGAGAGCACATTTTTCATCCTGTCAGCATGTCAAGAGAATGAAACGTATTCACCACAGGCAAAAACACCACGTATTTTGAAAATGTTCTTAAAAACATCTGGCATGGACAACAAACCTATTAAACTGAGACAAACATTTAAAGCGTCAACCAAAACAATGTTGTCTTTTCCCCACACTGGTCCAATCCAGCGCACAGGAATGACTGCAATGTTAAAAATGTGTTTGACATTTTCTTTTCCCACTTTGCGGAACTTCCTCCGCACTCGACCCCCAAAGGCAGATAAGGCCTTCTCACCCCAAACACAAACCCTCCATGCGCTCTCAATGAGGAGCAGGCCTAGATAAGAAATCAGCCACTTCCTGACTTCCTCACGGCCACAGATAGCTGAGAGGGCTGTCTTCACGCATGTCTCTTTCATCATGACAAGGTGTCGAGCATAAGCACATGGAGTGCGAGCCTGCCCTTAATCAGATTAAGAACCCCAGAGTCGCTGAAGTGAAAGAGCTAATCTGATAATAATAATCTGATGGAGGCTGACTCTGAAGCAGACGGCAGACTTGATTTAGCAGACCTCTGGCCTACAGTTCACCACTGGCTAGAGCTGAGGATCAACATATTTCTTTACACAAGGACACAAGTAAGCAGTGCTTTTACAGCAAAACGGTAGCTAATGCTGACAAGACAGGGCATAGAAAGTCAGTTTGGTAGTTAGCATTAGCTGCCAGTTCGCTATGTTTAACTAAATGTATTCATTCTCCTTTCCGCTGACAGCACTTGGCGACACAGGGCTATGGGATGAAATGCTCTAGAATGTTCCTTTAAGTCTTTGGGGGTTCAGAAAGTAGGGGACCTTGGGATTAAGGCCAAGTAAGTGTTTTCATGTCACATCTGGCCATCTAGACAACACCATCTTGGCCTTTTTGTTTACTTCTGAGACAGAGAAGAGGTAGGAGTTGTGATACAGGCCCTGTGATGACCTCATGTCTGTCCTCCCACTTCAACTTCAACTATCAACTACATCTCTTCCATCGTGTAACCCACTGGACAACAGCTAGCTAGCGAGCCTCCTATGCAGCTCCAACCACCTTCATTTCCATCTGTGATTTCTCCTATTTTTGGTTTTGGCTGTTTCACTCACAGGAATATACCGAAACACACAGCAACTGATTGACAGATCCCGAAATCTCTGCTGAAGAAGCAAGGAATGGGTAGTGAGATGGTGGAGTGTTGGGATGGGAATGTGTGTGTGTGTGTGTGTGTGTGTGTGTGTGTGTGTGTGTGTGTGTGTGTGCGTGTGCGCGCAGAACATCTGTTGCATTTGCACAGCAGCAAGTAGAAAAGGAAAGAAAGAGAAAGAGACAGAGACAGAGAGAGAAATAAAGGAGAAAAAAAATGAAAATGTTGACTCGCTCTTGTCTTCACTCTCAAGCATTATCTCATGACCGGAACAGTCGTCCCCCCCAACACCCTCCGTCCCTTTGCCGCCCCACCCCCCCTCTGCCTCATTCTCCCCGGCTGGCCCTGGTGCACAGAAGCATTGCCTGCATCTGTCCCGTATTAATCGGCAAATTATAGGAAGAACTGCACGTCCAAAGCTGTTACCGGCTCCTCCTCCTCCTCTCCCGCCGGCCTTCCTGGGGCCTCCTGCACCCCCCCATCCCAACACACACACACACACACACACACACACACACACACATAATACAACTCTGCAGGCTCGCTTCAGGTCCGAGACACACTTAATACAGCACAGCTCTGCAGGGTTCAAGTCACAAACACACTTTTGGTCTAGTAAGTTTGGTCAGAGGAAGGCTGGCAAGTTGCAGCTGCTTTGCATCATTCTAATCATGTACATTTCATCTATATTCTCATTGGCTGTCTTACAAGCTGAGTGCTGTGGCGGCTCCACTCTCGACACCGGCAGAGTTACAATCAATGCCCGTGCACCTCACAGCGTTAAATTTAATTTGAGTTAATTTGAGTAGCCTTTGGAGAGAAACTGAGAAGTGTCTGAGAATTTATTCCTTCTCAAAGCATGCTGGATACTATACACCTAGCACCATGCAGTAGCCATATTTCACACTGCTATGGGGGACATCACAGTAAGTGATCAGTGCATTACGATATCATCCTTGAGCACCATAAAGATCATTGGTTCTCAAAACCGATAGTCGCTTGACTGAAATCAATTGACTGAGGAAGTTTTGAAGGCAGATCCTGTAAAAGTGAGCCTTATAAGCTAAGTCAAACAGTCAACTATTACTGGGCGAAAAAAAGAGCTCCTAGATTGGGAGAGTGGTAGTACGCCCTAAAATGGTTCCTTCACCAAATCAAAGCCTGGTCTCTTCTCTGGTGCTTGCCTTCGGATGTGAGGTGTGAAGAGTTTGTTTTTCCTGTCAGTCGACCCAGGGGACTGCTTCTGGTGATTTATTGGCACAGTTGGGTCATCCCTCTCCCCAGTTCCCCAGTCCCCCATCTTTACCCCCACCTCCCAACCCCAGCCCTCCAACTGCTGCCCCCTGCCCCTGCACCTGACTGGTTGGGCTGTAAATTTAGGGCAGGGTAATAAATTGGTGGCTGTGACTCCTCACACTTGTTTCGTGAGGAGAAATAAAGGAAGGGCTGCTGGAATACCTGTCCTCCTGTCCAGAACGACGTTGAGTCTTGAACTTGGAGCAAACTGAACATTATGATAATGTAGAACTTGAGTGTTCTTGTTCAAACTTTGCAAGGTGTTTGTGTTGCCAAGTGACTGTGTATATAACCATTGATGTCTCCTTATAGCTACCGGCTGAAGAAGAATGCTTGCTGTGGTAATGAACTCCACGGCCCGGTCTATTAGATCTCCACATGGTTCAATATTAAAACGTTATATGGTTCTATAATATTTTTTTCTCGTTATTTTATTTGTATGTGTTCGTGAATGGCCTTATTCATCTAGAGAAGTAGGTTACGTGCTGATAAAGTGTATCCTGTACCTGAGCAGTGTGTGGTTCAGCTGAGCGGGTGCACCAAATGAACGGCTCTGATGCAAATGTCAGAGTAATTACACCTCTGTCTCCATTTCATCTTCAGGGATCAGTGCACTCACAGTGGGGCACACTCACTCACACTCTCTCTCTGTCTACAATTCCTACTCTCTAACCCATTTTCCCTCGACATTTCTCTCTCTCTCTCTCTGTGTTTCCTTTTTCATGTTTCCAATGGTCTGATTCTTGTAAAGTCAAGAAAAATGAAACAAAATGAAATGAATGAAACAAAGCATGACTATGGCAGATAGACAATTTCTAACAATCTTATGTAATCCAACAGAATAACCTATAAGCCATTTATAAAACCATTTGAACAAAGATATGATTACTAAAACACCTGCTAGCTTGATAAACACCTTCCAGAACTTTTGACACATGGCGTTAATGAGATCAGTGAAATATTTCTGTTTTGGCATCAGGGGCTCCAAACCCCACCCCACCCCCTCCGTCTCCTCCCGGAGCCGTGTGACCCGCATGGGGCTTAGTGGCGCGCGGGCGAGGGCTGTAAGGAGCCGCCGGAGATTACACTGTCCACATCCTCTTATATGGCTGGAGGAGAGCAGGGCCCCGGGGCCGCCACTCACTCAAGTGCTCTGTTGACAGTGAAAACAAGGCAGCGGATTTAATGTTGCTGGGACTTTGGGATCCGATTGCAGGCGACCCTTGCAGGCTTTCCTCATTGGTGGGGCTGTATAGGGGAGTCCACAAAGGCTCTCAATTCAGGTAGGGCTACGAGGAGACCTCATGTCACAGAACCATGTGTGTCTGCGTGTCTACGACATGTGCGTGCGTGTGTGTGTGTGTGTGTGTGTGTGTGTGTGTGTTGAAGGGGTAGCAGGGGTGGAGGGGTGAGCAGTCCTTTCACGGCACTCAGTGAACAAAGAACCACTTATACTGCCAGCAGGGACAGCTGAAAACATCTTTAAGCTTGGACCATGTGTGTCTGTGTGTGTGTGTGTGTGTGTGTGTGTGTGTGTGTGTGTGTGTGTGTGTGTGTGTGTGTGTGTGTGTGAAGCGAAGTGAATCTTTGGGCAAAAGAGATATAGACCCATATCAGTGACTAACATGGTAACAAAAGTTATTTATCAACCTGCCACCACCATATTTCTACCAAGCCTGGCCATGCACATCACTCTAAGGACTCACCAAAGATAGCGTTTTGCCTCTCCTCTACCAAACACACACACACACACACACACACACAGAAATACATGCACACACACACACACACACACACACAGAGAGAAATACACACGCACACAATGAAATAGACAGTCCTTTTTAGAAAGTGACAGCTTTAACTCTGATAAGCTCAAATCAGTGGGGAAGGAGGATTGTATGGGGTAACAACAGTACATAAATATGGCCCCAAATGTCTGCCTTGATTGAAATCTGACAGTGAATTTGCACAACAGTGTTTCATCACATCATAATGTTGTTCCCTGTGATCTCAGACTTTCTTAAACTCTCTCTTGGGACATTACGTCACCCTCAAGAGTGGAGCACTGTCTCTCTCTCTCTCTCTCTGTGTTTGTGTGTGTGTGCATGTGCGCGTGTGTGTTGATATGGGGGAATTTGTGTGAATGTGACTACATTTGTGTGTATTTGGGTGTGTGTGTGTGTATCTGGGAACTTGTGCATATGAGTACACTGTGTGTGACAATATTTGTATGTATTTGGGTGTGTGTATGTGCGTGTGTGTGTATGTGTGTGTGTGTGTGTGTGTGTGTGTGTGTGTGTGTGTGTGTGTGTGTGTGTGCGTGTGCGTGTGTGTGTGCGTGTGCGTGCATGCACATGTCTGCTGTCTGTTCACCATAAGGCCCCTCCACCACCACCGTGCCTCCCTGCCTGTAGTTGGCCAAGAGGCTGCAGAACAAGTGGAAAACAGGAGGTCTCTCAGGCATGACCACAGGGTGAGGGAGAGAGAGGGGAGATCTCTCTCTGTCTTTTTCTTTCCCTTTTGTTTCCTTGTTTCCTATCTTTCTCTGCTGCTTACTTTATCTTTTCCTATTTTCTTTCTCCTGTCTCTCTCTCTCCTCGCTTCTCTCTACTACTCTCATTTTCTCCTTTTTTATCTTTCTCACTCTGTCTCACTGTCCGTCACTCCTTCTTCTATTCCTCCTTTACCAACTCTTTCTTTCTATCCCTTCCTCTCCCCACCACCCCCCACATCTTTAGCACCAGCAGTACCCCAACCACAGCTGTTGTTTTGAAGGCCTGCAGGTCAGGAGAAGAAGCGAGAGGAAGGGGAGGACAGAGAGAGAGAGAGAATGAGGTAGTGAGACAGATGAGGAAAAGAAAGAAAGAGTGTGTGTCTGTGTGTGTGTGTGAGTGTGTGTGTGTGTGTGTGTGTGTGTGTGTGTGTGTGTGTGTGTGTGTGTGTGTGTGTGTGTTTGAGAGAGAGAGACAGACAGCGAGAGAGAGAGACAGAGAGAAGCTATAGCAAAGGTAAAGTGAAGGTAGAAAAAAGCTAGTAAAAAGAACAGAATGTGTTCATCTAGCACAGGGCTTCAAGGAGGCCTTATGTCAGAGAGCCCTGTGGGGACCGAAAGTGTTATTAACACTGGTGAATAAAAAGGTGAGATGTATGGGACTACTCAGATACACACACACACCTGTACACACCACACATACTGTACACACACACGCAAACATATACACCCAAACACATACTGTACACACACACACACACACACTCACATACACACACATACACACACACTGACACACACACAGAGGGAGAGTTGTCTGGGGGATGGTGACACTCTGACAGGCAACAGTGTGGCAACACTGCAAGGTCTTCTGTCTCCATGACACTATCTGTTGTGATGGCAACAGAGGAGCCGGAAGCTGTGGGTGTGGCTATGTTTAGCTGATCTTGCCACCCAATCTGCACCACTTATCCTCGCCGTCCATGCTTAATTGACTGTGCAATTAAGTGTGTGTGTGTGTGTACATGTTTTCCAATGCATTATATAAATGATGTATTAAATAACTAACATTATTATGGCAATATTATGGTAAAACATACCTTATTCTTATTGTTAAGGAAATATCCCAGATGTTGGCAGCTGTTGAGGACTAGAGAGAGTGTTCTTGTGATGAGTCGGGTTGTAGACCGATTCTGGACATGATGAGCGAATTCCAGCTTTTTCATCCAAGGAGGAGTTTTGGATTTCTTAAGAATGACTGAGAAAATTGCGGAAAAATTAATAGTTTCCAGTCATGGCTTGTCCAGGGCTTGTGTTAGCTCTCTGACAGACGAAGCCCTCAGGAATCTGCAAACCAGTCATAAAACAGACCATGTCTGGGGGACCACAAAAGTCTGTGTGTGTGTGTGTGTGTGTGTGTGTGTGTGTGTTCGTTTGTGGGTTTGTGTGAATGTGTGTATTTTGGTAGGAGAGCACATTTCAAGAATACCTTCAGATTAATAATTTTTGGGAATCCTCCGTTTGATGTTTTGTTCCTATTCTCCGGTGAGGCTGCCCTCATTTAGTTGTGCTGCAGTGCACACACAGACACGGGCCCCATACCTGAGCCTCCTGTCATTTGTCTTCCTCTGCTTACTTGTTTCCTGCTTTGTTTGTTGGAATTGTGGGATGGAGGCGGTGTGGGCGGCAGTAGTGTAGGAGGTAGAAGAGGAGGAAGAGGAGGAGGAGGAGGAAGAGATGGAGGTGGAGGAGGAGGAGGTGAAGGAGGAGTGGCATAAAAGATTATGCACCAAAATCACTTCCTCAGGAAATGTCTCCCGCGCTGACAGCACCGCTGGAGTGACTGTTATGCTAATCTGGCCCTGTTTAAGCTCTGCAGAATGTCTGTGGGCTGGTGCATTGGGGGGTGAGGAGTGTGTATGTGTGTGTGCGTGTGTGTGTGTGTGTGTGTGTGTGTTTGGGGTGGTGGGGGCGCAAAATGCAGCATGAAACCCAATAGCTCCGGAGCAGGAAGCGAAGGGATCCTGTGGAGGAAGAGGACAGGAAGCAAACTCTGCATGTTTTTGCCCCCTAACCCCCACCCTCTCTGCACCAGCACCCCTCCACACACACACACACAAACGCACACACACTCCCCTCATCTACCCAACCCTTACCCTCGCACATTTCAACGGGTGCTGACCCAACTGGAGGGGCGACATCTTGTTTTCAGAGCGAGGGTCTCGTCTCTGTCCAATTTTACAGCTGGGTGGAGAACTTCAATGGGGCCAGTGGAGCCAGGGGCCCAGACAATAGACAGGGAGCCGGGCCCGGCACGCCAACATGGGATTTCCTGGCTTACGACAGCAAAAAAAAAAAAAACGGCAGACCCCCGGGTTGCACAATGAAGAATGAAACTCTTGTACTTTAGGATGGATGTGGAATTGGTGTCTTTCTGGTTGAAACAGGTCATTACAAACCCATAGCAATCAGGCACTCCCACCAGTGGAGGAGGATGGGTTGAAATTTTCTGTTAGGTGTTGGGTTAGGTTATTGAGAGCCATTGGAGTCTTAACTGATTTGCAGCACAGCATACAGACATACAGCTGGGTTCTGATTCTGAGGTACTGGATATTACATGCTTAAAAACTTCAAGAAGCAACTGTTTGTGTGACTGACAGAAAAAATAGCAACACTATGTAATTCAGTGATATTGAAATGATTGATTTATCTCAATACATGTGTATCTACGTCCCCCATAGAAGTGCTTCTTATAGTGTTTCAGACATTTAAGAGCAACTAGGGAGGATCACTTATAGGTCCTTTTACAGGTTTTGAACAAATCCCTTTTTGTGCATAACGTGTGTGTGTGTCTGTATGTGTGTCTGTATTTCAGGTTATCAATGGTGCGCACGTCTTCAAAGGCCAGTCCCATTGCTTTCCTGTAAGCCCACCGTGGCGCCCCTCAGATCAAAGCCAGGGGCGAGCGGACCACAGCCATCCTCCATCAGAATCACACCCTCTCACACCCCTCTCTCCTGGCATACAGCTCACACTAAAGCTGTCAGAAGCCATTAATGGCGCTTTAGCGGAGTGGACTACAATCCTCCCATCCTGACCTCTTCCTCTATCTGACTTTGTTGTTCATTCATTCGATTTTTTTTTCTTCAGGTTTTTGTTTCTGGAGGTCTGCATGTGGGGATTTGGTGCTGGTCAAGTCTGATGCCAGACGCTACTAAGATTAACTTTCTCCCCAATTTCAAAGGCAGGGTACCGCCTGCTCCCTTTGAGGAAGGGAATACCGTTGTATTCATCTGTAAATGTGTGTGTGTGTGTGTGTGTGTGTGTGTGTGTGTGTGTGTGTGTGTGTGTGTGTGTGTGTGTGTGTGTGTGTGTGTGTAGGTGCAAGCATTCATTCCTTTCAGCGCCCTCCATCCATTTGTCCCCAAAGAATCATTTAATTGAGCCATCCTTTGGCTGTGCTTTACAGGAGAACATGTGGCGCATCCTTAAAGAAAAACCTCGTCATTGACCACTGCCAAGAAACCTTGAGTTCTGAGCTTTGTGTGTAAAAGAAAAGCTCCTTTCTGCAGGGAGATGTAGAAAAATAATCAAAATACTGCCTTTGGCGAGGGCTTACCATTAAGCAGTATTTCCTTGTTTCACAGATCCGATTGAAGCAAAAGTAATTGGTTCCTGTTGGTTTTGGAGTTCTTGCCAAGAAGGCAGAGCAAGAGGAGTATAGCTGAGCCAGAGCCAAGTCAGAGCCAACAACTGGGAGAGAGGAATGGTGGAAAATAATAATGAAAACTGTGCTTTACCAGTTCTTTATCTCTCTCGCTCTCTCTCTCTCGCTCTCTCTCTCTCTCTCTCTCTTCCTTTCCCTCAAGATTATTTTCACTTTCATTTGAGGTTTGGTCTCTCTCCTTTTCTTCTGATCTCTGTGGTGATGGTTGGTTTGGGAAGCCCTCATCCTTCCTGCCACCTCCGCACCAACCTCCACCCCCCCCCCCCCCCCCAACCCCCCACGCACACACACACCTCCTTCCCTCTTCTATTCATCCCTTGCTTCCTTCTCCTCAGCCCTCAAGCCTCTTAGCCGCTGTGCTGGGCCTGAATGGCGGCTGTAGGGTGGGCGGAGGTGTTTGTCTGGGCCCCTGGCGTTCGGGTGGCAAAGCAAACGGTCAGGGAGGGTCTGTATTTCAAGGCGCACGCACATGGACACACACACACACACACACACACACACACACACACACACACACACAAGAAGGCCCGTCTGCCTCCTAACAGAGAGAGCCAAACACAGACTGTTTTGTGTGTGGGCAAGGAGGTGACGGCACCAGACACTGCCTAAATACCCCCAAAGGGTCTCTTCCCCACTCTCACTAAATGCCTACAGGATGGCAATGGAGCATCTGTACCTGAAGACTCTAAGACTATCGCTTAGATGGAGCCTTCATTGGTCTGTGGGTCTAATACTGAATGAAAATGAATGAAAGAATGGAAAAATGGTAATCAATCATACATGAAACCACAACAAATATTCATATATATATTGTAATACATATATTACATCATATATACATATAATATATAATACATCCATATAATATATAATATTCATATATTATCTTAACAGAAAGTTCCATATAATTATTTTTCTCAAACATATATTATAATCTGCTGTTATTGCTAATGCATGAAATGGTGAACTGAACAAGACTGAATTATTGAATTGAAATGACTGAAAAATGAATTATTATGATATTATAGCACTGACTTCCTAATGCTGATTAGCAGCTTAATTCCACTCAGACACCAATGCACTTCAACGTCCTATGCTACAATTAAGGATAAGTGTTGTGTGATTCTACACAGATTTTCTGAACAAACATAAAAACAAGAAAGAGCTTGTTATGTTCTTAAAGGTGGAATCCGGTGTGAATCAACCCATAGCCCTGCTGTTCAAGGTCACCATGTGCTGTCTGTCGGAAAAATTATGAGCAAATCGGCTGCCAACACGAACTGAATGGGGCACAGAAACTCACTTTTAGATTCATTTTCCAGTGCCCCAGTCAGATAATGTTAGTCGCTGGGTTGCTATTTGGTCTATGTCATATCAAATTTTTTGAAAATTAAAGAATACACCAAATGAAGCATAGACAATAGAATATTACAGAGACTTCAGATAAGCTGACTTAAAATATACATAAAGCAGGAGCCATAACAGAGCCCTTGGCTGGCCCTGGCTTCATTTCTGGGAAACAATGCTGCTGCTTGAGATAGTGTTGGTTTGGTTGGTTTTATTGCAGTGCAGTTGGTATAATTGGCTTTGGCAGATCTTACCAGGTTACTGAAAGACAGACCTCAAAGTGACCATTGTTGGTGCCATTGTCTTTCATTCATGACCGGTGAATTTTACCCACAATGTGCACAATAGTGAAAAACAACATTCAAATGACTTGTTTCTTTTGCCACATACGCGTCACTGGTGTACAGTTGTTACTGTAATGCCCTGTTTTGTGTTTTGTGGGAAACACAGAGAATGCAATGCCCTACTTAGTGGGAAAGATAAAATGTGTTTTTGCGGAAAACAATGCTGCAACACTAGGGATGCAATAGGGTCCAGAAAAGTCCCCTCTGTGCCACTTGCTTTTACTGCTCAGTTGAGCCATTGAAAATAAAAGAACCATGCAGGCATCCGGAGAGGGCTCTGCGGTAAGTGAACCAAACACTTGCCCTGAAGTTAGCAACTACCTATCAAAGTGCATCAGCATTTTACCATTATATAAACAAACACAAAAAACCCCGATAGATTTGGACTTTAGACTTCAAATAGAGATTCACACATACCCTTTTGAGTGTAGCTCCTTCGTTGATGTCAAATCAGCATGACTACATCAAAACTTCACTTCAGATTTTTTGTTCTATAAACCTCACAACATAGTCAAAATTTCCCACGCAAGAAGGTTTTCATGTAGCCTTTAATGTTGCCTTTAGAAGTAGAGTACTAATTTCTATTGACAACCCTAAATAACCTAGATTTATGTTTACATTAGCTTGATTGTAAAAGGTTATGCCATTATGCGCCATTCATTCAGTTTGTCCACAGCCATTTGTGTGTGTCTGTGTTTTTTTTTCCATGGCTTGGTGTTTTGGGACAGATAGGTGTGTGTTCCATAATATACTGTAGCCATAGAGAAGGTATTATGGTGGTATTAAAAATTAACCACAGGATTGACGGTGCTGGCTTTTATGAGGGCCGAGGTATTGTGGGTGTTATAGGATTGCAAACATAAAAATGAGGTTCAGCCCACACCTTTTTCTAAAAGCATGGGCATATAGTTCATTACTCTGGAGCAGCATTATTGCCTATTTTTATCATTTTAGTTCAATATATCTATTATTTTCCACAGTAAAATTCTTACAAAGTTACAGTGCACTTTTGTGGAGCTTGGTGTACATTTATGACTTGAAGCCCTTAATAATCGACTAGTTTGTAGATATATAGCTTAGAAAGTACATTTCTGGCCTTGGCCATTACAAATATCATTTGGCCTGGGGAACATGGCTCCCCAGAAGATCTGCTCCTCGTTTAGTGTGGATCAAAGGTGTCGGTGAGAGACAGAGGGAGGGAGAAAGTGAAAAAAAAAGTTCTTTAGGGTTATAATGTGTGTCTACAGGGAGAGTTGGTCTCTGGGAAAGAGCAATAGGTTAGAATATCAATGAGATTTCCCCCCTCTGACCGTAACCACTCACCTGTTGTCTGAGTCTAGAGGTCATTTCTCAGGAGCTGCTCTCTCTTTGTATCTCCCACACTGCTTCCTAAAACACACACTTAAAACGCTCAGATGTCATCCATCTGTTTTGCCGCTGAGGGTGTGTGTGTGTGTGTGTGTGTGTGTGTGTGTGTGTGTGAGTCAGTTATCATGTGTATGAGTGAGTGACCAAGTATGTGTGAGAGTGTATGAATAGGCTGTGAACATCCCAAACAGTAACCCATTAACTACCGCTGCACTGGTGATTCAGTCCAGTCACTGCAACGTTTTGCCATTCCCACACAAGCTGTGTTCTGCATTGCCAAAGTTAACCAGTCAGTTTATAATTCTGCTGTTATTTTCCACTTTCAACCCTATTTGGTTGCCCTTGTATTTCTCCCAGAAAACATGCAACATATCCTCCTCCACTTTGTGTGGAAAACATTTGCCACAAAATTGTTGCTGGCACATTAAAAAATCGTACCACAATGCCACACAAACTGAGAGAAAGAGCTCCCTGTCGTTTGGGACTGTGGACATTGGTGGGAACCACAGAGCTGAGCATAAACAACACCAGCAACAGGCAGATGACAGTGTGGGGCTGCTGCTGCTGCTGCTGTTGCTGCCGCCGTCTGTGTCCTGTCATGTGACCAAAGTTCCTTCAACAGGTGGCTGTCCAACTGGCTGTTCACAGGTTGTACCACTTACTCCCAGCCGGAGGAGGAACGCAGATTAAGTGTGTCCATCTGTCAGAAGAATTAGGAGTAATCCACAGGAATTTTCAGATCGTGGAGAGTTGTGCAGGAGGGAGGGGGTGCCCGAAGTCGGGTGTTATAGGAGGGAGTAGTGTCAGGGGGTGGGGGATGGGGGGTGGGCACCCTGGGGGCTGGTGGAACTTTCACTCAGGGGAAACATGAGCCCCCAAGCCACCTGCACCATTCTGTGAGCCCAGTAAATAGAGTATATGGCTCCTTCTCTCTCGGAGCACGGGGAAAGCTAATCCAGCTCCCAGCACTCCACTCCACCACACACTCCCCACCCCACACACCCCTCACTTGAGAGTCACATGTGGACATGCATGCGATCCATTAGGCAAGAAATCCCTGGCTGAGTTTGATAAGGATTACTGTGAAATTAACTCAAGCAGTTAATCACCGGAGGACTTTACAAGGTACTGCTTTCACCCACTCCAAATCTCTGGCGGATCTGACAAATCAACACAGTTGGTGATGTATATAAAGAACATGGGTACACATCCCAGAATCCTTCGCTCCTGCCCCATATGTGTCAGAGAAATGAAATATTCCCGGAATGATTAAATTCTCTCTCCGATTTGTGATTTGATTTGAACTTAATAATTCGATCTTCTCTACATAAAAAATCACACAAACATTTAATGTATTATACCAATGAATGCATACCAGGCAGAAGAAGGGACAAGACCAACACATTCACGCAGTCATTCATTAATTCTAAGCCAGTCAGTTAAGTGCATGCATGCTTGGATGATGGTTGACTGTGCGATGGGACAGGGTGCATTGTTACTGCAGGTTGTTGACATCTCTCAGGCCAGCACGCGCTAAGAACTCCCACGAGGAACAGAGAAGCGGAACTCTACAAGCGAACTGACTGACAGACGGATGGAATGTGCCGGAAAGACGTGGCGGAATGTCAGCATGCAGGTGCTAACATTCATCTCTGGGAAACATAAGAAGCCCCCCTCCCCCCCAACAACCTCAACACAACACCCTCTCCAAACAAACACCAAGCCTCACAACCTCCCCACCCCATCCCCTAAGGCAACCACACACACACACACACACACACAACACACAAACACACACACACACACACACACACACACACACACACACACACAGACTTCTTTTCATCCCTATCTCCTTCACTAGCATGTCGCTGCTGTCCAAACAGCAGTGGTGAAAATCATTCACAAGTGTCCTCAACTCTCCCACACAACTTTTTCACAGGGGGAAAAGTAGCACATGGTCTGGGCAGCCACCAACACACCAACAATCTGTGGTGCAGCACTATGAAATATCCTTTGCGATCAATAAACTTCAATAATCTACAACAGTGGTTGTCAAACTGGGATCCAAGTTGCCACTAGTTTATTATATACCATGTGTTTATGCAGCAATAATTATGTAGCAATATTAATTGCTACAGTAAGCTGTCTGTGATGCAGGGGGTACTTAGTAGGACATACAGAGTCTCAATGGGTACGCAGCAGTTAAAAGTTTTGGAACCACTGATCTACAAGAAACAAATTATCTATCTATCTATCTATCTTTCCTGCATGTGTGCAACATGCAACACAGACATCCTAACTACAGCCACCATACTTTGTCATAGATATTTTATGAATGGATATTTATTGATGGCGAAATTTGTTGTTTTTTCAGGGTTATTTCTGAGAAAGGAAACTCATGATTCATGTCATATCAAAAGCCCTCTGGCAGATTCTCACAGATTGTTTTCCTTGCTTCTCGGGAGTATTGAAAGAAGTAATTTCAACTATTCACACTGGGGTTTTTCTTATATTGATAAGGAAGACACTGTTTTGAATGATTAACAAAGTTGCATTTCAGTCTTGGAATGTCATTTTTCCTGCTGTAGCCAGACAGCAAAGCATTGTGATCAGACAGAAGGGACTACTTCAAATTTAAACTATTAAGTGACTGAAGAGCATATGCATAGTCAAAGTTATAGATTTTATCCCCATAACGGTTGCAGACTTTTTGGAAGATGCATGGGTAGATTGCTTGTTTAACAGCATTGCTTCTGTTACCAACAAAAAAGAGATGTTTCAAAACAAATAATGACAAAATGAACTAATGAAATGAAAAAGAACTGATGATGATGATCAATTCAACACACAAGATAATTAATTGCGCATCCTTTTTCTTTCTTTTTTAATTCACTGTTAAAAATAAATGACAACAACAAAAAAACAAAACAGGATCACAGAATCTCTGTATAATTCAGTATACCGACAAACTGGAGTTCTAGAGCTGACGCTCCTGGAGTTGATCATGTCCTGACTCCCTCAGAAGGATGGTGAGCAGTCTGCCATGTGTCCTCACGCCCATTAACTGCCCCTCCAACATTCTCACAGTCTCAGAGAACAGTGACCTCACCCTCTTCCTCCCTCCTTCTCTTTCTCCTCCCCTTCTCCTCTCCTCTCGTCCTCTCTCCCTCTCCCACCACCTGTGTTCCCATTCTGGGTCGTCTATCCGAGAGAGAAGGAGTGTTTTGTCCCCTCCCACCCCCCACCCCCCCCACCTCCAGCCGAAACACTGCGAGGCATTGACCTCCGGATGTGTCAAGACAATAACCCCCCCACCACCCCAAAAACTGTCAGTGAAAGAAACTCATTCCAAGCAGTTCACCCAACCCCTCCGTAGCCACAATTGCCACCCCCCCTCCCAGATTGCCCCTAGCCCCTTAATTCTGCTTACCCCTCGAAAACAGGGGTAAGACTATCTATTCAATCGGCCTGTACAGTTGGGCTGTGACCCCCACCCTTCTCCACAGAGTCCATGTAAACGCATGTATGTGCAGACAGACTCACGCAGACCTACTGAAAAGGACATTCATACCACACAAATACACATGCATATACACACACACACACACACACACCACACACACCACACACACACACACACACACACAAATAACTGAAACCACACAGTTAAAACAGGACCCCCACATATATCCATAGAGATTATCTGTCATCTGGCGGGAGCAGACGAATGGAGAAGATTGTTTTTAAGTTCCCTTCCTGACCTGTTTTCCAAAAACCCTGTTTATTTTGGTACTCACTTCCCCTCGACCCTCTCCAGAGAGACTAGAGGTTGTGAGGAGATATTACTCACCTTTGGAGTAAACAAGGTCTTACACACACACACACACACACACACACACACACACACCACACACACACACACACACACACACACACACACACACACACACACACAGACCACAACGTCTCCTTTGTCCTAAATTGTTGTAATTGCAACTTCATCATACTAGTTCTTTTGGGTGTGGATGAGAATACTATTTTAGCTTTACTAAAAGCTAGCAGGTAAAGTATTATGGACAGCAATTTGTGAGGTGTAATTCAGCAGTTCATAGTTTTTATAGGTGCTGCTGAGGGCATTTTCAGATTTATATGGACTTTATTTGAAGGGACGCTTGGTCATGATATTAATTATTTATACAAAAATGTCTGGCACATCCTCAGTGGGCTGACAGAAACTAATCTGACACAACATACACCCCTATAACTGAAACCCCCGCACCTCTGCGCCGCTCCTCTCTCCTCTCCTCCCACCTTACCATTTGGATTTGTCTGCATGCCTGACTAAATTCATCAGTTATGCTCACAATGAACTGAATTCACCTGATTTGGCCACTCGGGGGCCGATGAGGATGCCTCGCACTGCCTTCATTTAGGTGTATTTAGAGCAGGACGCTCTACGCTGGCCTTTGCCAGTCAGAGACGGTTTTCAGCTCAAGGACTGATGGCCTCAAGTCGCAGCCTTTGGAGGGCCGCGCTGCAAGTCGAGGCGCAGCCAGCGTGTTTACAAAATGAGACGTCTGGACTGAGAGATGCTTTATGAATGGAGCAGGGCCTCTCTAACACCTCCCCCCCTCCTCTGCTTTGCTCAGGGTAAATAGATGTTATCAATGAAAGCAGTGAGTCTCCAGTCTTCTTTCCCGCCCACTTCTCTCTCTTTTTTTATGAATGGAACTTGGACCTCGACAAAATGGAGGTCATTCACCCTTCAGCTCACACAGAGAGTGTTTTCAACAGGTAGATCTACAACTGAGGACTCCACACAGAGTTTTCCCCTTCAGTTCATACTGATTAAGGCATTTCCCCTCACTGGAAGAGTTGAGGGCTTGTCTTCACACACTGATACTATTTAACTCCCGCTTTTAGACTACGCAGCTGCAGTAAAACTATTCCCTGTTTCTTTGACAAAACATCTGTGTTACAATGTATGAGTGCCATCACCCAAGAAAGTTCCTAAGATAGCTTATCTAGTTAAGTGCTGAGCAGACTAGGTTTTTAGACATGTAGGGTTTCTACTTAGCTATCCAAACTTGGGTAATCGGTTTCTTTATTCAGTGTGTCACTGACTGCCATGTGATGACATTAACATGAGTGGTGTAGAGATGCATGTTGCAGGGTTAGACTGGTCAAGTGCACCACCTAGAGGACAAACTTTACAAAGACAAGATTTTGGAGTGGCTGGTTTGTCAAAAATGTCCTTTAGTATGACAAAATACATACATTAAACAGTGAACTGGGGACTTACAGAGCTGGATTCTTCCACTCCTGATTTAAATCAAAATATGAAGGCATAATGAACTTCAAGACATAATAATGGTAACTTTTGATGTTACATCTTTATTTTTGTGAACTATAAACACCTGTTTTATCAGTGGAATCCTCATCAGATTAGTTGACTTAAAGGTGCAGTCAGCCATGCTGGTGGAAATCATGTTTGTTTATGTTTATATTTATGCTTGTGTTTATGTTTAGATTTATAAGCAGATGCTTTTGGCCAACAAAGCCTACATTATGTTTGACCCGAGGACTGAACAAAACAGGCCACAGAGGTAGCTCACCCCTGCCTTCAGTCTTCCTGGAAAGACTTATTGTTGTGTTATTGTTTGGGGGGGCAGGCTGACCTCATTTGTTTTCAGTTTTCGGAACCAGTATTGTACCAGTATTGTAAAAAGACTGGAGTCACCCAAGAGAATGAAGAGCTAGTGGATCATTATTTTTTGTTATAAAAGTGTTATGTGCTTACAAACTGCATAACATCACTAACTGCACCTTTAATTGCCCTCACCTGTTCCTCTCTCTTTAGACCAATAAGGAGAAGATGATCTCCTTCACAGTATTGGAGCAAAAGAACATTAAGAACACAAGTGTCTGGTGTTTTTAAAAAGATGCTTTACTGCATGAGCCATTTTTAGAGCGCTTCATGAGGCAAAAACATTTTTCATTCTTTTGACACCAAATCTGATAATTAGTTATAAAATGGGTTTTCTACAAATGAGGTCAGAAACAAAAATAATGACAATTGTCTGTCAGCATGGTCACCTACATTGCGTCTTTTGATGTTTAACAGAACAGAGTCAACATTTTTTTATGTTAATTATATCTAGGTTATATTGGCATGATTTGCATGACCATAATGATCAATGAAATTGAATTAAACAATAAAAACTGATAACAAACCTATCAGACATAACTTCAAATGAATATCATACTTCTAACCTAGAGTGAAATGACATTATATTGTGTTGACGATGATGAGTTTTTTTTTTAAATTGTCAATTTGACCAGTGACACTGTTATTTGAACAGTGTGAATTAAATGTGACTTCAAAGCCAAATGTCAACGATCTTTCAGGTCACCCATTATCTTACGGCATAAATGTAGCCAGCTATTTTCCTGTGGGGTAGGTCTCTTAAAATGTTTATTATCCTTACCCAAAAGAATAATATCTCTTTCTTTAGAAGAAGATCACTTTCCCCCCAGTAAACAGGCATTAACTTGAGTTCTGAGGGGATTTACTGACTGCCAGTTTTGAATTGTGATAACAATCTTTGGTGGTGAATGTTGTCTAGGACCATGCTTGCCATATCTTAAGACCCAGGAGAGTGAGGTGAAAAGCATGTCAGCATGTTATAAAGTAAAAGTCATGTCATACATATGTATACATGAAAAAAAAATGGCTGAGACAACAAATGCAAAATTAATGATGAAAAAAAATGAAACACAAGTGTGCCCAAATTATTATTCTTAGACTACACCACGTGTCAGTCACATCTTCAATGGCTAGCAAAGTACATTGCTAAAAACACAAAGGCATCAGAATATCACAGCCTTCACACCTGTTGCACACTTTGTACATGAAAGAAAGCAAATGAAAAGAAGTGCCTTTCTACTTAAAGCTACAGTACTGAAGTTCTTCATTTAAAAATGCACCAAAATGTATCTCAGTATAGACAATCAACCACACTTCTGCAAGCCAGGCTCACCAAAAAGACACCAACACAGACATGTTCCCTTTCTGAAGCTAGTCAGTTAGCCTCAGTCTTTAGCTAATAAGGAAGTAAGACAGAGTCTTCAAAGTGTCAGTCACACATGAGGATGCAGGTGATTGGCCAGTCAAAGCCAAGAGAGGACAGGGAAAAGAGGTGCTTGGTTAGAATATAGACTTCTTTTTAAATCTCTGGCTAGTGTAAGCTTGATTAGCAAGTGTTGCATATTGTAGCTTCAAATACAGTAGTAATACATGTCTAACGGTCAGATTACAAGAATTTATCAGGCATTCTCCCAACACATGATCTCATTAGACAATGAGGCCGCTCTACTTTTAAGTTAACAGACATTCAACATTAAAGCAGTTACTTTAATTTAGGCTTGCCACAGTCAATCCATCTTTGTAGAAAATAAAAATATTTGTCTTTCTTTACACGAAAAAAGCAACAATCTGCTACAGCAACCCTTTATAAAAAAATCTTGCATTCAAAACGCTATCCAGATTTTACATTCATTGAAGGCTTTAAAGGATTGAGGAAACTGATTTCATGGCAACATATCACTGGGCTAAAAACACACACAAGAAAGCCCTTTAAGAGGATAAATAAGAATAGTCACATGACTTGGGTATGACATCATTGAGAACTATACAAGGACAACAGCCTTCTTCTTGTTATTGCAGCAATATACATAGATATGTATTTTTATACTAG
The DNA here is from genome assembly GCA_015244755.2 of Tenualosa ilisha. Taxonomy (NCBI): domain Eukaryota; kingdom Metazoa; phylum Chordata; class Actinopteri; order Clupeiformes; family Clupeidae; genus Tenualosa; species Tenualosa ilisha. Next base: position 391,262 of record PYXC01001220.1, read on the forward strand.
AAGCACTATGCTTCAACAACTCTATGACAGTACCTTATATAATCAAATGATATCACCTCAGACTCATTAGGGTGGAGGAGGGGTGGGGGTCCATACACATGACCTACCGTCTCTAAGCCTTTGATATGAAATGAAGGAACAAAAATCACATACAGTAGTGGTAAACAACACTCTACCACCTTGAAACTCTGCTGGCTACAGATTAGAAGAATAATCTTGCATATTGCAAAATAACTCACATGTATGGGGGAAATATTGTAAACAAACACAAATGACAACATGACAATATGAACTTTAGAACAATTTCACAAAAATCTAAAGAGACACAAGTATTCTGCAGTTAGTTAAAGTTAAGTCAAAGAAACGGTTAACAAGCAACATCACTTTGACCAAAGCAAACAGTCAATAAAAGAAATACTGTTAGAAACAAACACAAATTGACCTGGCATGATGAAATGCATGATGAAATGCATTATGGGATCAGATGTTAACTCCTGACACAAATGAACCCTGACCCTGCTCTGCCTCATAGTTCCCCAGTTCTCAGCCATCCCAGCCACGGAGCAGATGCAGGAGGGCCTCCCTCTATGTGAATTAACTGAGCCAAAGCCATAAGCACATCTGCAAAGAAAAGGTGAACTTAGAAAATGTCTCTCTTAAGAGGCCCTTCGCTCTCTGCTTACTCCTTTAGAAGAATAGGAACTCCTTTACTCATAACCTTTGAGAGCGCAGGAGATAAAAACGGAACGAGAGAGAGAGAGAGCGAGTGGGACAGAGTGGGACCAAAGAAAGGGGGGGAAGACAAGTGGCAAAGACAGAGAGATCAATGTTTAAGGTAAAGAGAGAGATTTGCATCAGTCAAAGCTGGGAGGCCCAGGGATCCCAGGCGAAGCTGTTCTGGTTGTTGTGGTAGTGAGCCATACCATTACTCCTGGAACCCATGGAGAGCTGCCTCAGGCTGGCTGTTCCACTCATTGACCACCGGGGGGAGTGTTGAGTCTTCACTTGGAGTGGCCTCAGGAGCCTGACTCCCACTCATCAATTTGACTCTGCAAGGAGAGACTGTCATTTAACGTCATTTCACTGATAAACAGCCAATGACAGTCAACCACAGAAAGACAACCACCCCTTATAGCCCTACAGTCAAAATATTAAAAATTCATGTTGAAAGCAGCAAACACATATGTCAGCTATCCACGTTGCAGGATGTATCCACTAACTGTTCTTTCATGCCATTTCATTCTTCCTCTTTTAAGTGAAAAGACAGACATAAATCAATCTATTTCCCTGAAAGCTTCAACTCGCAGAGTGCTGTCATTAGAAAGTGTAACGAGAAAATTAGATGCAACAAGAACCAAATAGCGAAACAGCAGCTATGGCAAATTGCTGGGGTTTCAATTACAATTTTCTGTGCCCAGTTAGTTTTAGTTGCCTGTTCACAAAACTGGTCTATGCTGTACCAATTTTATCATTCCTCTTTCTACCTGACAACAATCAGTGAGCTCAAGGGTCAAGTTCAAACAGGGATATGGATTGATTTATATCCGATTTGCCTTTTAAACATTAGCTATGCACTCAATCTATCTGAATCTCTGCTGTCTTCTGTTTGTGTGACTAACAACTAGCAGTGTAACAGTGACAGCCATATTCTTTTACATTTATGTAGCCTACCATTATAATATGTCCAACTGAAAAAAGTCATAGTCCAGAGTATCACACACCATAGCTGTGTTGTTGACGATCATCGTGCGCTGTTGGTAGCAAAATGAATGAGAAAATTTGGTACAACTTACACTGAAAAGCAAACCTTCAGCTAACACTAACTGAAGGGGGGCAATAACCAGTAGCTAACACTAACTGAAGGGGGCCAGAAACTCACTTCAGGTTTCTGCAGGTTTCAATTATGACCATTAGGACTGAAATTTAAGACCGACGTGATGCCCTTTCTGGCAGAACATTTGCAGAGCTTGTGGAATGTGCGGAAAGTGACATTCATGGATTCTATGTCCATAGGATATACTTTTTAAAATCATGCTATCGACTACAACTGCACTGTAGTGGTGCATATGAAGTAATTCACAACTCAGACCAATTTAAGACCCAAACTAAATGTATTTTAGCACAATATATTGCACAATATTTCATTACATTTAAGACTTTTTAAGGACTTTTTAAGACCCTGTGGAAACTGCCACTTTCAGTTTCATTTTCCTTGATCCTATTCAGTTAGGATTAGCTGTCAGTTCGCTATCTGGTCTGTGCTGTACTCAATTTTCTTCTTCTTTTTACTACCGACAGCACTCAGTGAACTCAAACAAAAGGCTACGGTTGGAAGTCCTCCAGACTACCGCTTTAACGCACATACACGTTCCTACACTGTATGAGTTGTAGCATGAAGTGACTGAGGATGATTGGCAATGTTTGCCCTTCGAGTGAAATGCTTACTGGTTCTTGTGTTTGGAGCCGCTGATGTGAGCCTCATATTGTTTCTGGGAGTTGAGCTCTATGTTGCACACCTTGCATGGGTATCCCTTCAAGACTGAGGCTAGAGGCAACATAGAATGGGAGAGATGTAGAGTCGATCAGTTCAATACAACAGTGCTGGAATATACCGCCTTGAAACAAAGAGGTGGTAATTTAGACATCAATGATAAACACAAGCTCTGGGGTCAGGGGTGAAAACATTAAACTGGAAATGTTTCAGAAGTCAAGTGTTGAAAAGTGGACACTATGCAGCTATAACACAAAGTGAAACATGATGACCTGGCCTTTGGTAGCGTTCAATAACTGTAAGCTGACACCTATTGAAAGCTTACAAGTACTGTCACATGATTCTCACTGGCCTGCAGTGTACTGGCCTTTACATAGAAATATCCCCAATATGTGGAATTTGCCATACCCAGCTCAAATGAGTTCAGACAGTAGTCAGTCAGTACAGTCCTCTTCAGTAGTCTGCCATCTATCTTTGAACTGACTTACTTGACTCATTCCTTTCGACTCCTAAGTGGAGCACTGGGCAGCTATCTTTAAATTATCCCTGTGAAACACAGTCAAGGAAGGAGCCAGGCACTTAGAATGTGCCTCTTAAAATCACACACACCTTGAGTCCAGCTTGAGAAACGGCACCAAATTCGCCCACTTATTGAACAAGGCCAGTGTACAATAATAACTGTCCCAGAATTAGAGAAGACAACTCCATTTCATTGGCCCCGTCCCACAGGACACAGAAGCAGACAAATAACGGCAGCAGAAGCTGATGCTCACCGGTGCCGTGGGCCTGGCTGGGCTTGGGCTTGGCTATTTGCTTCTGGTGTTTCTTGCCCATGTAGTGCTGCTGGGCCATCAGGGGGTTGTTGAAGGAGGCGTTGCACAGGCTGCAGAAGCGGTCGTTCATGGTGCCCTCTTGGGCCTGACCCACCTCCTGCTTGGGCGCGTCCGGCTTTGCCTGGTCCTGGCTCTTGGCCTGAGGTACGACTAGGGTTCCAGGACATAGCTCTGGTTAGTCCTCCTCACTCTTTTCATGCTTGCAGTTTAGTCTCCATGAACTGTACTGGTGTAATAATGTGATTTTTTTGCCCACTAAATTATATTGCCCAACCAATAATAGCGAACACTGAATGACAAAATACCAATGTATTACAGTCAACTCCAATGTGTTCAACGTATCGTTCTGTTTTTAGAGGGTTTCACAAACTTTCATTCAGTGCAAAAATTTGTTCAGATTTGTGCAGATGCTATACACCAAAATAAAGGCTTAATCTATCCTGATGGCTAGGTTTTGTAGTGCTTATGATGTTAGCAGAATGTTTGTGATTTTTTTTTACTGAATGAAATTACATGTAGCCCTCTAACAACAGAACTGTAGGCTGAATGCGCTGGACTGGACATACTGTATGTGTAATTTCATTTACAGAAAAAAGGCACTCAAACAGTCTCACACCTGATTGTGGGATAGCAGGGGTGCCCATCCTAAGCTTGAGGTTCTTGGCATGCACCTTGCCTTGGTAGTGTGACTCCGCAATGACTGGCGTGTAAAAGGTCATATTGCAGATATGACAGGCCTTCAACCGATCTCCTCCACTATTCACAGTCTCCTGCTGGAAGATTTGGATGGCATTACATTAGTAATATTAATCTAGAACGAAATGTATCTAAAAATAATGACTGTGAATCAACATTGTCTAATGCCTTCATCACACCATCGGGTAGGCTACTGGTATTGTTTCTATACTTCTAACACTTACGCCAGGTATTGTTTCTATACTTCTAAAACTTACTATTTGCTATGAAACAAAAAGAAGTGTGGTCCAGTACATTTTAATTTTTTTCACTTACTTCTTCAGTTGTGGAGGCTTTTAATCGTTTTATAAGGGGATTATCGTCATCTTTATGGATGTACATATAGCGTCGTACTTTGTTAGCATGCTTCTTGCTCTGCAAAAAAGTATACATAAAGCAGTTAGAATGAGTTTCAGTTCAGTTCAGTTCCAATCCTAAACATTCACTCATTCATGCCCACTTGGTGCCAGGAGTAACCCAGTAGCAGCAGGAGCAATAACTGTATTGTACTGTTGCTGGTGGCTCGTGCGACACACGACTGTCCCATGGATCATCTTGTGCCATTTGCCTACTGTCTTTTTCACTGTGCCGTGCCACTGACCTATTGTCCTTTTCACGGTCCTATACCAGTCACCTACTGTTTTGTGCTATTTGCCTACTGAGTCTTGTGACTTGCCTAGTGTCTCATGCCACTTGCTTACTGTCCTATGCCATTGCCCCATGCCACTTCCCATGGACTAGGTTTAGAGTTAGGTTTGTAACATTTGCCAAGTGGCATGGGACAAGTGGCACAGGACAGTGCACAGGACAGAAAACGATTGGCATGAGCCACCAGCAGCAGTGCAGTGGAATTTTTGCTCCTACTGTCTCTTGAGTAATTGGAACCACTAAAGCAAAGGCTCAGTTTAAGTGAACTAGGCAGCACGCAGCATGTATCTATAGAGGATATCTATAGAGGGCAAAAACATCAGGTAAAAAAAATCATCACATTATTATAGCAGAGCGTTTGAACACACTTGAAAGCTAAAACACATGCGCCACTGCTACAATGTCACAACAATCACAACCATACCATAACTGATATTTGGGCTACAGCCATGGTGACCACTCTAATGGCAATACGAACCTGATAGTGTGCAAGCTTTTGAGACTCGGAGATCAACACGGCACTGCACACTTTGCACTGAGCGTCTGAGAACAAGTCACTGTTTTCCTTGATGAGCCTGTCAACTGCATCAGAAGGAGCAATGACAGCATGACAAACGTTTGCAACATGTTGTGTAGTTCACGATGAAGGTGGTTACATCTATAGCTAGTAGAAAGTTAACGTTATCTTGACGTTCGAATCTTGAGCATAGGAACGTAAAAGTACGCGAAAGCGTGCAAATAAACTAGAAAATGAACCACCCGCACAAAATTAAATCTATTTTATCGTTCGTTACATCCAGGTAGTCTAGTCTGACCTGTATGTTTCAGGTGTAGAAACGTGATCACAAGCCTTGCATCGACCTTGGCTAACTTACAGGTTGAATAAAGCAAGACACCTTGCTGGTATTATGCTGCACGCCTGCCTGCCTCGTTTAAGAGGATTTTTTGTTATGCTAACTCACTAACAGGCTAACAAACCATTCCCAAGTCCATTGCTTGACAAAGTTTGCTTCAAGCATAAATTGGGGCCACTGACTAATTAATGCCCAAGCTTCTCGCAAATCAGCATAGCTCTTACCTTCCGCTGCCCCTGATGGTAAGTATGGAAATCCTCCGTTGGGCTCCTCGTTCGCCATGTTTCCAGGAGGCAGTGCTTGGCTCCTAGCCAGACAGGAAACTCGTGGACACCGAACGGCGGTGTATTCGTTGTCGTTTGGAATCATGGGAAATGCATGATTTTGGGAGGCAGCCACCGGCAAACGCTGAACACTGGCCGATGTGGAAAAGTCCTAAAGAGAAAAAAACCTACCAAAATGATTAAAAATAATTTAGCCCTCCTATATTTAAGACAGGTAGTCCGACTGAAAAGCACTAGTCAAGCCACTTTGCTGAGCTGAAAAAAAAGCCATGACTTAATTGCCAAAATGACATGCTTGAAGAAAATCAATCACTGAATCAAATGAATGAATACATTTATTTATTCACACACACACAAAAAAAAGTTCAGGTTTCAGCTGATGTTTGCCTAGTCTACTGTAATGGCAAACCTCAAACGTGTTTGCCACAGTGGCAAATTTGTCATTGTTGCCAGAATGTTACTGAAAGTTTGCTACTAATTAAACTCTTTGAACCACAAGTTTTACAAATCTGCTGGCGTCAACACACCCAGACACACATCAATGTGTGGGCTACCATGGCAGGAGTGCAAAAAATGCAGTGCAAAGATATTTCCAATGCAGCTGTAGGCCTATATACATTTGTGTATTATAATACTGTGAATTCACAGTATTACAGTACAAAAATGTACAATAAGACATGTTGGCCTGGCAAGACAGGCTTTAAAAACGCTCAAAATCTTTCTTTTTTTTAATTAAAACTTAGAAAATCCCTTCATTTGCAGAACTTGTAAGCTACCATTGCATTTATGTCTCAGTGCTTTTGGGGTAAAAAGTAACACCCCTTGGTTGATATTGATGGTGTCTATGTGCAACAACAGCTTGATTGCTGCACCTTGATTGGGCCTTGATTAGCTCAACTAGTTGATGCTTTACCTGTGCTTCGCCTGTGCTTCCGCGGAATATAGTCCCCCATCTAAATGCCATTGTCATTTGTACTCGATCTGAATGCACAGGTCACGAGAAGTAATTACAAAACAATTTGAGCGAATTGATTCACTTTTGCCACATTATGCTAGTTGGCAACACTAGATTACAGCGACTATGCTAAGCTAAGCTAAAGTCAGTGCTGCCAGATTCAGACAATATCTGGGTCAGCCGAAAAACTGTTCTGCTCACTTACACAACTCTAGGGACTGTGGGGATATACTCAATTTCACCTGGGGGTGGTGCATTCCTTTAAAGGGGACATATGGATGAATGAATGGAGTATTACTCTATACTTTGTCCTCTGATGTTAAAATAGAATATGTTCAACTTTGATTGAACAAAAATAAGCTCAGGTGCAATTTTACAAGCCCAACTAAAACTAAAACTATTGAAATGGTCCTTTTGGCAAAATGGTGCCCTTGAAGTGTAACTCATGTTAAGCCCGCCTCCATCATGTTGGATTAAAAGCCAGTTTTTGATTGGTTTCCTCTTTCAGGTGAACTGGGAGAAGAGGAGATAGGCCTGCTGGCCAGACTGAACTGCATAGAAGATCAGCATGCGTAAGAATCAGGCTAGAGCTTAACTTATTCATGTTCTAAGGAAGAATGTTGAAAGTCAGTTACGTAACAATTAACCACCAAAAGATGACAAAACATGATAAAGCTGTTTCCCTTTATGACAAGACTAAGAGTTCTGCTGTTGTTTATATTTGTAACATAGGCCTATGCAGACTCTTCGAGGTGACCAGTTTGATGAAAATGATGACTTGGTGGTGGAAACTCTGCTCCCCGTGTTGTACGTTGCAGAGTTCTTCGCTGCCACCTCGCCATTATTTCATTGAACTAGTCACTTTGTCGGCCATTATCTCTTACTTAAGTCCTTTCAGAGACAAAGTAGTAAATTATATATGTGACAAAGGCTGCTGCCTTCTGTAATGGCCATATGCATTCTCAGCCAGCACTCTTCTGAAACTGTTAAATGCTCTTTCAATTGAATTGCGTTGTGTTTCCGTCAGGACAATGATATAGATTCTGTTGCCATGGTGAATGATACTGTGGGGACCATGATGAACTGTGGGTACCAAGACCACAATTGTGAAATTGGTTGTGAAATTGGCTTAATCATTGGTAAGATGCTACTCTGGCATAGTGTCATATTGGGAATTGTTTTATGTACAGGGAGTGCTGAAATTGTATTTGGAGACAAGGACCTGTTGATTCCGCTTCAGCTGACAGAGTACTATAGGACACTAAAGGACTCGAAAAAGTCCTTTGCCCCCACCTCGCCATTATTTCCATCGAACTAGCCATCTTGTCAGCTGTTATCCCCTTACATACAAATTTATTGAAATGTTCCATTTCAGACAATGTTGTTTAAATTGCAGTTCTTAGAGCAATATTTCTTAAAGATTTATTTCTTAAAGTTCAGATTTATTTCATGTCATACATAGCTGTCATTTAACGGGCTCCACATTAAAAACCACAAGGACAAAAATAATAACAATAATAGTAAAACAATTGACAAATAAAATTCAAAATACAAATTACAGGAGAATATTAATTGTATGTATAAAATGTATAAAAAAAGAGGAAAAAAACAAACAAAGTGGCTCATACTTACTGATCAGCAGCTCTACTGCCTAAACTGTAGGCCTGTAGTCTACTTCTGCATCCACTTAACACTTAACACTTTCGAAACAGGACAGTTATGTCACTTTAAACAAAATCAACGCAAGAGCAATATGTTCTCCTCCCTCTGAACGGACTCGTGCCAATTTATGAGATAAAGGAGCGTGTGAGCTTGAGGTGCGTTCAGGACCAGTCGTTGCTCTATTAAATTGACCAAATAACAGGAAGTCCATGTCAATCGGAATATCGGAGCCAACCGAAACAGATCTTACTTGAAGGTAAGCTAACATCAGTCACATTTCTTTGGAACATTTTCAGTGTTGGTTTTTGTACTAATATGCGCTTCTGATTTTGGCATTCCATCTAATTTTAAGTGTAATAGAGTAATTCGTTGGATTTTTTTCACCGGTAGCTCCTTAGACCACCGGCCTTTTTTTTAGATAAGCAAAATTTCTAAAATAAGCCAGAAGTTGTAGTTATGAGGATGGGAAACGGAAAACTCCCTAGTCTCCGAGTTTCTGCTTCAAGGCATTACAAGCGTAGTCGGCTGCAGGTGTTAAATTATACACCTCTGATAAGTTCAAAGTGCTACACTGTTCCATCGTTGGTTCATCATTTCCATATCGTGTTCAGTTCTTTTTTATTGCCAGAAAACCTAGGCTAAACATCGGATAAAACAATAAAATAGAAAACAGCCCTGAAAAAATGCCTTAGTGTCCACCAATCTCGACTGCTGCTACTCATGCTTTCCATTGACTAATGTAGTCATCCATTTCCTATAGAATAGCCAAGTTGTGCAAATGAGCAGTGAAGTTTCAAACGGTGCCACTGATGCGCCCAGTGCTAAAAGGGCCAGACTTGAAGATGAGGATGAAGATCAAGCATCTGTCTCTCCTGCCACCATGAGTAAGGTAGTTCCATGTGCTTGTCACACTAATCCTGTATCTTTCTCTCATCATTTCATGTCATGGTGTTACTAGAAAAGGGGGCACATAAAATGTGACAACACCAATCTGCTGAAAAGAGTTGCTGTTTGGAAACATTTTAAGAATTTATTAATGCATAACACACACACACACACACACACACACACACATTTCATACCATTTTGATTCGCAAGTCACCCAACAGGTATTCACATGCACAGTCAGGAAGAGTCACGCTCTCACAGTAAACCCAGCCCAAGCTTGTTCTTGAAGCATGGCCAAAAACAAATGTAGGAGCGTCAGCGATGGGTAGGGGTGGAGAGAAGCTTTGGAAAAGTACTACCAGACATAGTCAGAAAATGTGAACCAAAACTCCCCCCTGCTTATAAAAAATGTGAGTGAGTGATCTCAGTTCTGGAGATAGAAAAAAACACAAAGGGAGAATGCTGAAACATGTCTGAGTTATTTCAACAAGAAAATGTTTGAAGATTGCTACATAGGAGGAGTGCCAAGAAGATCCTTGTTAGGAAACAGGAAAGTTGACTGCAGCGAACATGCCATCTCCAGAGATTTGTAATATGTTGGTGCCTGTACTTGTGTGAGCTGCAAGCAGCCAAATACTGCCAGCCCCTTCCTGTTGAATGTTTCCTGTCTTTCTCTCTTCTCTCTCCCCCCTATCTTGGTCTGTCTCTCTACCATCTGCATCTGTTTTCACTTTAATCTGATGTTTTAGAAACTATTACACAACTCAGTGACTTTTCAGAAGAAGTGTTTTAAAAAGAATTCATAGGCCAAACTTCAAAGGTTTTGAAGGCTTTCCTCCTTTGAAATAAAACAAACTTGAAATTATTATATTTAATTAATCACACTATGCACAATGAACAAAGAAATGACAAATGTGGTGATTACAAAAATAAAAATCAAGCTCTTGGAAACATCTGAGGTCAAGGGAAAAGAAAGCATATTTGTTGAAAGACTCCACCTTGTGGCAGAGTAATAGACTGCATTCAGTTTTATAATTCTATGAGTTTTTTAGTATTGTTAATGTTATGAATAATGAACCACTTGAAGGGTTTAATACGGAACAATAATATTCAACCTGTCAGCTACGCCAATGTACTGAATGACATAATGTCATAATCAGGATATTGCAGTACTGTCCTTGGGGTTTTGTGCAGGTGGAGGACTTCCTAAGACCTTTCCAGCTTTCACTGGAGAAGCTGCGTGAGGTGTCCTCGAAGCTCCGTAAAGATCTCATTCGAGGCCTGGGTAAACACACCCATCGGCGAGCCCCGGTCAAGATGCTGCCCACCTTTGTCAGGGATACACCCGACGGGACTGGTATGATAAGCTGTGATGTTTACTATTTTATTATACTGCTTTTGTCTTTTCAGTTTCTATAAAATATCTACAGACATTTCATGATGGAAAAAAAATATTGTTATACCTAGTATAACTTGTCATTGGTCAAACAATGCAAGTTAAATGGTAGCACTACAACTGAACAGCACAAAATGCAGATGATTATACATTCCTTAAAGGCATACCAGACAAGACCAGACACTTTTAGGCTCATTTACCAGCTAAGCTTCGTAGTCACTTTAATGGCTAAAGGACTTATTTGGTAGTTCCTAGTCTTAGGTTTGCAAACAAATCCACTTGTATTGGTTAGAATTTAGGATGTTGGTGTCAAAAATCAGCGACTGTAGGGGAAGTCCTGTAGTCACAGACCCTGCCTGGCATGCCTGTAAAAGATAAGAGATTCTCTTGGTCTAGACTGAGCTCATGATCCTATCTGATTGGTTTTCCCAGAGAAAGGGGATTTCCTGGCTCTAGATCTCGGTGGGACTAATTTCCGAGTGCTGCATGTATGTGTGGAGGAGAACCTGCAGAAAGTGCTTAAGAATGATGCACAAGTGTGTGCCATTCCTCAGGAGATGATGCAAGGGCCTGGAGAGGAGGTCAGTGTGTGAGTGTTTGTGTGTGTATGTGTGTTTGTACATATGCATCTGGACATGCATGCAGTTGTGTGTTATTGTAATAGTAACACTTGATGAAACATTGAAATTATATGCTTGCTCCAGTGCTCCTGTCTCAAAGCAGCATTGATGTTTTTGTTTCAAACCTGTTACCTAATCATATCATATGGAGTCAATGGGCAAGTCCAGTGTCAATGAAACAGATCATGAGCAAGCATATAGCCTCCCTTATGTAACCTTTGCAGGGAATTATCACCTTGCCTACACTCAAATGGGAATGTTTCCAACCATTCCAGGGTCCGGGGTCATCTCTATGTAGTTTATCTCTAATGCATGTGCTGTGTGTGTATGTGTGTGTGTGTGTGTGTGTGTCTGTGTTACAGAGGGTGTGTGTGTGTGTGTGTATACACGTGCGCATGAATGTGTGTGAATGTGTGTGTGTTTGTGTGTGTGTGTGTGTGTGTGTGTGTGCATTTGACATGATCTGTATGTTCTCTTGGGACAGGTAAAATTTGTGTATTGTTTGCATTAATATCAGTCTCTGCTTTTTTTACTGCAGCTCTTTGATCATATAGCAGCATGCCTAGCTGAGTTCCTGGAGTCATTAGAACTCAAAGACAAGGTTCTCCCTCTTGGGTTCACCTTCTCCTTCCCCTGTGAGCAAAAAGACATTGACAAGGTTAGTTACCGTTCATAAGCTCCACGTGTTCGTATCTTCCTGCTATTCTCGGGTTACTTTGGATGAAGGTGTCTTATGGTTGCAAGGTGTAAATACCAAGGTCATGGTGGCCCATGGTGAAGAGGGTGAGCATGTCATTTATTGTGAGATGATGCTGTGTGAGACACGCATATGGTGATCTTTAAACTATAGGCTTTACAGGACAAATAAACTAACCTGCTTTACATGCAAGCTTGTATTGTTGCACACATACTGAACTTCCTAGCCCATCCTGATCTGCAAGCCATTTGATTTTGCTCTGCAGCTCAGTATGGCCACCAGATCTATTTACAGATTCATTTAGTGTGGGAAAGCCACACAAGTAATTCCTGGTAGTCACTTCAGATTTTTCACATGGGCTGTATTGTTATCGCTCTGACACCATGCGTTTACCCAAACCCGAAGCCAAACTGATTACTATGCCTCTCCAAATAAAAATATGTTGATACTACTCCTGTGTCAGGAGAGATTTACAAGTATGTACTGTATGTGTACCCTATGTACGTTTTATATGTGTGCTGTACGTACTATTTTCTTGGCAGAGCATCTTGATCCGGTGGACTAAGGGGTTTGCCTGTGAAGGAGTGGAAGGGAAGGATGTGGTGCAGCTGCTGAGGGAAGCCATAAAGAGAAGAGGGGTGAGTCACTCATGTGGATGAGACTTATTACTGTGCACCACTAATGTTTTGCAGTGCAGTCATATTGTATACACTCATGATGGTGTAATGTGTGGTGTTAAATAACATTTCAGTTCAGTTTAGCGTTTAGTTCAATTTGTCCTAAAGGGAAAACTTGTCTCGCAGTCAGGTACACAGAATAAAATAGCACAAGACACACACAAGACACAACACGGGAGTACTAGTCTGTTTCACCAGCCTCGGTTGCTGACAGATAATACCCAGAATCATTTATGTGCAAAAAAGGAGTATTGTGCAAGTTCAGCAAGCGTATTGCACCAAGAATACAATAACTTTTTGTCCTTTTGCTCTTGTGTCTATGTCTGCTTACACTGTCTATGTGATATCAGATGTGTATGACTTTTCAAACACAGAAGTTGGGCTGTTTAGAGCATGTGTGTATTACAGTATAATAGCCTACATACCCTGTGTATTATCACAGAGAAGTAATTTTAGAAATGATGTCTATCCCAAATAATTCAATGGGAATTGACACATACACCTAGAAGAAAATGCAGGAGCATATTTGTGTAATACACTACCATGGCTATTTTAGAATTAGAGAATACTGTGTGTCATTCAGGAATGTGTGCAGCTAAAACAGTTTCTCTCCCTTAACAATGGGATTCTCTTTTCTGATTGGCTAATGAGGTGGGAATTAGCTTTGTAAATGACTACCTTTGAAGTAGATCTGAAAAATTTGAATCACCATTCCATGTCAATGCACTTATGAATGGTAACCATAACGACCATAGTAAAGTATTTCACGCTGTACCTTTCCCCCTTAGCGGTAGCTACAATAGGTTATTTTCTGTAGTTCATGCGCATGATTCCTAAATATAAAGGAAGTTATAGATAAAATTATATCCTAAATACTAACCGGAGATTAGAAATAATGACTTGTGAATAATGACTTCTTCGCCGCCACCTCGCCATTATTTCATTGAACTAGTCACTTTGTCGGCCATTATCTCTTACTTATGTCTTTTCAAAGACAAAGTAGTAAATTATAGATGTAACAAAGTCTGCTGCCTTCTGTAATGACCATGTGCATTCTCAGCCAGCACTCTTCTGAAACTGTTAAATGCTCTTTCAATTGAATTGTGTTGTGTGGTCCAGTTTATGTATATAGGACTTGCCTGATCCCATGTTATTTTTCTCTTTTTCCCTCAGGACTATGATATAGGTTCTGTTGCCATGGTGAATGACACTGTGGGGACCATGATGAATTGTGGGTACCAAGACCAGAGTTGTGAAATTGGCTTAATCATTGGTAAGATGCTACTCTGGCATAGTGTCATATGGGGAATTGTATTATGTACAGAGAGTGTTGAAATTGTATTTGAAGACGGGCACCTATTGATTCTGATTGGCTGACAGAGTACTATAGAACACCTATGAAGTAGACCTAGCAGAAAAAAAAAAACTTTAACCACCACTGCACACTCTTTGAATGAAAACATTTCTGGTTTATTGTTTGGCTTTTAAAATCCAAATCCACATGTTTCGGCATGAATTTAATATGCTGGTGCAAACTAAAACTGACTGTAGGGAGAGCTCCATGATAGAAAAACAGCCAAAAAATAAAACTGGATCTGCATGGGGCCTCTTTAAACATGGGAACTCCAAAGAGATACACAGCATAAAATTGCCATTTATTTAGTCTATTTCACATGAATTTACCAAAGTAGTGATAATATTGTGATACACTGAATTAGTAATACTCAATACATCGCCAAGGGTGCATTATGATCTCTGACTGAAGAAAAAGTAAAAAGATTGAAAAACTGGAAATGTATTTATCTCATTGCATTTCACAGCTGAATTTTAAAAAGTGCAGTGCTGGCCTTGTGACTAAACAAAAATCTAAACATAATTTAGTGTGTGTATACCCTCATTCATATGATAAGCGCCACCATGAGGATATCTGAAGTAGTCATATTGATGGACGATTCTATTTAGAATTCCAATTGTGTTATTTAACATTTGTGTAAATAGTTTAGCATATTATGTATAGTTATATGCATTATAGAGATAAGATATAATTTAGTGCCACATCAAAAAGTAGTTTTTCCAAAGTATTTCCAATATTTTCACATGAATATTTTGTCGCATCCCTGCTAATAGATAATACATGGGTTGATCAAAAACATGTTAGCCCTTTTTGTCTACACGTAAGCAGTGAGCCACAAGAGACCATGGTTTATGATTACTTTAGAACAGTTAAATGGGGTTGTTAAACCACAGTCACCATAACCTTTTAAGACCACAAGGATATAGAACGAAATGCAGCCAAAGATATTGTGGAATTTTTACAAAGCCATAGAGCGTGTTTCAGCCAATCATAATCAAGCGTCGGAACTATCCAGTGCCTGCTACAAAAACCACCACCATCTCAGTGTCTGATGTTTTCCATGGTTAGCTACAGTATAATCAGTTAATGAACTCCTGTTCCTGTCCTGACAGGCACAGGGACCAATGCCTGCTACATGGAGGAGATGCGTAATGTGAAACGCGTGGAAGGAGACGAGGGACGCATGTGCATCAACACAGAGTGGGGGGGCTTTGGGGACGATGGCTCCCTGAAAGACATCCAAACAGAGTTTGACGTGGAAGTGGACCGCACCTCCATCAACCCAGGTGTCCACACGTAAGCCACTGTCCTCAACCCTATGTCCTTTGCATCAGGGCCTTTTTTAGTATTTATTGATGTTTTATTTATCCTTTGTTTAACCAGGATAGTCACACTGAGACAGTTGTCTCTTTTCCAAGTGAGCCCTGGGCAAGAAAGGCAGCAATTTGCTACCAAACCCTAGACAACATGCACCACTGAATAAATACACAGTATATAACATGAAAACACAGACAATATAGTGACAACTATTGGCTGGCCTTTGTGTGTGTGTGTTTGTGTGTGTATGTGTAGATTTGAGAAGATGATAAGCGGTATGTACCTGGGTGAAGTGGCTCGACTGGTTCTGATAGAAATGGCGAAGAAGAATTTGCTCTTTGGGGGTGAGACGTCAGAAGCACTCTTAACTCCTGATGCGTTTGAGACGCGGTTTATCTCTGAGATTGAAGAGTAAGTCTTCCCATACCTCATGCTTTCTATGATAGCTTAACTTCATGATCTTAACTGAGTTGAGACTGTATACAGATATATACTGCAAATTTAGAATTTTCATTTTAAAACTGAACAATCGTGAAATAATCTTGGAAAAAAACATGTTTATTTGTAATTTTCTCATGAAGAAGTAGGCTATTAAAAAATGACCAACAACTGTATGTTCTCTACCAAGGCTATAGTAGCAGGGACAATAGGTGCAATCTGTCTGAAATTTTGTTTGCTGTTGTTTGCTGGTCATAAGGGAGGACAGTGGTCTGGAGCGGGCCCAGCAGATCCTTACTGAAGATCTGGGTCTCCCTGCTGGGCCAGAGGACTGTGAGATTGTGCGACTGGTCTGTGACACCCTGTCCACCCGCTCTGCACAGCTATGTGGTGCAGCTCTGGCCACCATAGCCAATCGCATCCGCAACAACCGTGGACTGAGCCATTTGAGCACCACAGTCGGGGTGGATGGAACCGTTTACACAAAGCACCCACAGTAAGTTGAATTTCAAGTCGAACATCAACTTTTTGGAAACATGTGGTGCGTTCAAATTTGCAAACATATAGGTGAGTTGTCTGTCTTCTCTGAGGATTTGCAAACACTTCTATACAGGGAGGAATTTTTGCATGGAATAATTTTAATTATCAGCTCAAAGTAAAGATGTCTGTTGCACACGTTCAGTCCATTCAAAGAATTTGGAATCTTTGATCTGAAGCTCTGATCTGAAGAAGGAGAGAGCTATGTGTTGGTCTGAAGCCACCCTGTGGGAAATGGAATGGAGTTTAGTACAGTAAAATAGGGTGTCTATATTTGTTCAATTTCGTGGGATACCTTTCAGTTAATCATAACAGACCTGCTTTTTATGAGAAGTGCATTCAACATTTTTAAACAATGGGGTTATAATGCAAAATGTTGGGGTACTTCAATTATTACAGTGTTTTGATAATACATAACTTTCTGTTTCAAAGAAGCTAAGCAGTCATTAATCAAGCGCATAATAAATGAAAACAATTAAAAGATATAATAATGAAGAGTAACATCCATTTCATGTGCTATTGTGGTATTGATCTACTAAGATCACATAGTAACGTATCATTTTGTCTTTAAGTTACAGTGACAGGCTTGAGGAGATGGTTAAAACTTTGGCACCCAAGTGTGACATCAAGTTTATAGTGACAGACGATGGAAGTGGCAAAGGTGCTGCTATGGTTACAGCGGTTGCCCAGAGACTGGCCATTCATTCCACACTGCTGGAGGACAGCGAAGGAGAGGAGGAGGAAGAGGAGGAGGAGGAAGAAGAGGAGGACTAAGATTATTATGATGAATTCAATGAATACAGTGCTCATTAGTTTGGAAGACGGAAACTTGCTCTCTAGTTTGGAAGTTTGGAAGTGTTCTTATAAGATGCCTTCATAATTAAAGTGCCTCATTAGACCTAGATTTTCACTGGCTCTGAACCATTGCTACAGTTTATTTCTCCCAGCTAATGTAATTTTATATTGACCAAAAAACAATGTGAATATTGCTTTTATATTAAATTTAATTCTATACATTTTTTGCCAACTTTTTTGCTATACCATAACACCCTGATGAAGACAGTTTTCTGAGCAATGCCACAGGGCAATGTTACTGAGTATTGTCTCCTTCACTTTTTTGGAAGACTAATGTATTTTTCACTTGGCAATAATCATCATCCATTATGTGGTTGTTCAGCAACATTGCTCCAGTGTTCTTCTGCAGAAAGATATATGACATTGCTCTGCACACTTGGAGGAAGACTGAAAGACACACATCTAGAATATATTCATTTAGATCCATGCTGTGTACATTATTCTTTAACAAGGTTGTGTATACTAGAGAGAGGGCTTGTGGCAACTACACTTTTTCATGCTGGGTGACGTGAAAAGCTCAGATGCAAAGCCCTCTATGTCCATTTGAATTTTCAGAACCACATGTAAATTGTGTAGATTTTGGTTTACTTGAGTAGAAAGAGGTCCTCAACTCAACCAAAATGTCTTAATCTGCTGTGTCAACAGACTTTGAACCACAGTTAAACTGTATAGCTTTTGGTTTACGCAAGTAGGAAGCAGTCCTTAACAAAACCAAAAATGTCTTAATCTGCAGTTTCAACCGACATTGAACCACATGTAAACTGTATGGCTTTCAGTTTACTTGTGTAAGGGGTGGTCCTCAACTCAACCAGAAAATAGTGAAGCATTTAGTTGTGTGATCATGCAATGCCACGAAAGAGTCTTTCTCATCCATAGGCTATATTAGAAAAAGGCCTTTTTTGTGCAAGGCCACACAAACCTGTATATGCATGCAAGTTCATGCAACTGTATATTCACGTGTGGGAGTGTACCTGCATTTCATGGCCTCAATTTGCACAATTTGACATTTGTTTGTGTGGTATGGAAGCAATTATGAAAGTGTCACACATGAATGTGCACATGTTGCATACTGAATGTGTAACAAAAGTCTGACTGGTCCGTTTATGTATGCCCAAGCCCAGAGGAAAACCATTGCTTTGTAACAGTCTTGCCCTTGTGTCACAGAAATGAAATTTTTGAATTCTGTTTCTGCTGCCCCTGCCTTAGGTAAAAAAAAGAGTAACAGGTGTTTTAACATTTTAAGTTGTGCTAAAATTAGATTTAATTGGGTGCGCACATAGACTGTCCTCACAAATTAAAATGAAATTAAAATGATGAAGTATGAGCCATTGACCAGAACTTACATAAGATCTGTAAGATAATCTGATTTGTATGTCCTCAGAGCTCAATTTAAGATCATTTTTTAATTTTCTTTCAATTTATACTGTTTTAACTGTTTCCCTTTCTCGAAACCAAAGCAATCCTGCACTGTAAATCAATAATCTTTCAAGTAAGTCAACGTCTGTGACATTTTGTCCATACCTTTCAGGAAAAAACAGTAAAACAGCCAAAATATTTGCAGTGAATTTGTACACAGTGTTGTTCCTGAAGCTGACACTGAAATAGGCAGTGAATCCCAAAATTGTCAGTTAACATTAAATTCACATTCGGCATAGCCAAATGTTTCAAAGAAAGTGTGTATCATTGTTAGGGGTACACTTCATGCCCCTCCAGCCCATGACCATAGGTGTGGGCCTATGCAGTTTATTGTATATTTCAGTAATGATTCATTTACTTGTACTGTGCAATGTATGCACGTTCATACAGACCTGGAGGCCAAGGCCCATGACCACAGGATTTCGAATTCATTCAGACACTCAGACAACTGTTTCACTAAAGGCTATCACTAACAATACCTATACAAACCATCTCCACTACACCACTGACTGACACGGCTGTAGTTGATCACAGAGACAAGGTGCAAAGAGGTAGCCTAATTACAAACAGTTATGACAAACATCTCTGCTGATAAAAAGAGGAAGGTAAATAATTTCTTCTCACATTGTAACTCTTCTTGTTGAGTTTAGGTAGGTGTGCTGTACTTGATGGGAGTCTACAAGTCAGAGTTAATCTTTTACATCTAAGCCAACTGCCATAAACCAGTTGGTTGATTAATATGAATGATATGCCTACATGTTAAAGAATATTAGTACAGTATATAGCCTATTAAATTCAGGGACCATGCATTGCTCAAATACTTTTACATGTATGCATTCAGCCAGCACTTTTATCCAAAATGACTTACATTTGTCAGCTATCAGTTACTTCAGGGACAGTCTCCCATGGGTGAACTTATGGTGCCTTGCTCAAGGGCATATATATATATATATATATGTATTAGTGCTGTCAATGTTAAGGTGTTAATGCATGTTATTAATGTACAAAATTTTAAAACAACTGCATTTTTGCATATTTCTGAAGATGACCCTGAGAGGGTATTGCATCTGAACTCATCTTATGTTATCTTACAGTATGTAAGACAGCTATTCATTTTTCACTCAGGCAGAGGAATTCCTGCTGCCCTTTCAGCTCCATAATGAGAAGCTATATAGTGTATCATCACGACTGTGGAATGACATGGTTTTAGGGCTGGAAAAAGTACAGAATCCATTTGTGTCAACCCCTGTCAAGATGCTGCCTACTTTTATTCATGAAATACCGAATGGCACAGGTAAATATTCTGAGATTCAAGTGTTACAACTCAGATTTATTGTGTGCAAAACTTTTTGAGAACCAAACCCGTAGCTTTCTTTTAATTTCTTTTAATCTTTTAATTTGCAGCAACTACCACAGCACTCAATTAGTCCTGTATCTGCTTTAAGAGAGTTTTGCCCACTCCTGGCCAAGCCAGATTAAGGTCTTGACTCTGAGTTGGTTTTGTGTTTTTTGAAATGGGCAGCTTGAATCCTTTCACATGGTTTCGTCATCCCATAATTTACATTTGCTTCAAAATATTCTGTTGGAACAGGCATATAACAGTTGTATTTTATCTATCTATCTATTTATTTATTTATTGCATACTGATAAGATGATGCATATTGGAGCAGAGAAGACACTTACCACTTGTTGAGTTTGTAGAGAAGTTTTAGTACCACCAAAGCAGCAAAGAAAAATGTGTTCAAATGCATGCCTGCACACTGCAAATGGACCTGCTTTAGGCTCTTCAAGAGGATGTGGTTTTAGCGATCACACAGCACAATACTTTATATAGTGTTTAAAGGCCCTTACCTGTGCTAATAACAGACAAACGATCACCATCTATCATTCTGGATGCAGATAAGAGCAGATTTGGATGTTTTGGCGCGTCTTGAATTGCTAGACATTCCCTTTGTTACAGAGTAAGAGAAATGTAAGACGCCCATTGTTGTATTTTTAATGTTTGTCTAATATTTGCTGCATCATCCATGTTATGACACTCACAGAGAAAGGCGACTTCCTGTCTTTGGATGTGGGAGGGACCAATTTACGTATCCTGTATGTGCATGTGGAAAATGGAAAGCTGAATGTGAGGAAAGATGATGAAATTTCAAAACAAATACCTGATGACAGGAAGAAAGGGTCTGGAGAGGAGGTGTGTGTGTGTGTGTGTGTGTGTGTGTGTGTACATGCATGTGTGCATGTCTCTCTGTGTGAGTGTCTGTGGTTTTGTCAATTTGTCAAGTGCAGTCTGTAGACGTGACTGTTGTCATGTCTAGTGTAAATCCAGCTTCCGGAAATACAAGCAAATGTAAAAGACTGAAATAACTCTTTTCTGGGAAGATCTAGAGCCAACACATGATACAATCTACACTTTCTGAAGGAAGACTTTTACAGCAGTCATCTGTAATTTTTTTAGAACTCAATATTAATCTGAATCAAATCACTACCAAATAGCACTTTATTTCATCCAAGACAGATGTGTGATTAATTCAGTAGTGACTTTTCAGTGCGAGTCATTATGAGAGTTAACAAAACCTTGCCGAGCTCCGTCCACTCCACAGTCTTGACTGTTGCCTTGAATACTGTCCTCTGATGCTATATATCTACAGGTTGTCCATCTCTCTGTTCTCACTGGCATTCTCCTCCACATGTCTGCAGTTTTTTAATTACATAGCTGATTGCCTGGGTGAGTTTCTGGACTCAAGACAGCTCAAAGAGATGCCTCCCCTTGGTTTCACTTTCTCCTTCCCCTGCAGACAAGAAGCACTAGAGAAGGTTGGTATTCATGTGAGAAAATGATACAACTGAAGTTGATCTAAACTTTCCCAGTAAATTTCTTCACCAGTAACAAACCCATGCAGCATTATCAAAAGAACAGGTGTAGGTAAATAACTGCATTTGAAACATTGTAAACAGATTATGCATATGATAGACCAAATGCTGTGCAATTTTTTGCCCTGTGTGAAGCTCAGATGCTTTTATTTTTGTACGGAGTTTACCACATAGCTTATAGATTCGAAAGCAAACCTGACACAAAGTGCCAGTTTGTGTCACAATTGCATACATATTACACTAACCAGTGCATCAGTCTAAATCCTCCTGTATCTCTTCATCTGTAAGTGTATAAATGCAGTTAAGCTAGTATCTTCACTACTTGTAGCGAAGCTACTGCCCAGGTGTAACAAGGCTGTGATGTGTTTACTCAGGGCTCCCTTATCCAGTGGACTAAAGACTTTTCCTGCTCAGGAGTGGTGGGACAGGATGTGGTGCAGCTCCTCAAGGATGCCATGATGAGATGGAGAGAAGGAGTGAGTCTCCTCTGTAGCTGTTTACACTCAGAGACACACTGTATGCAATGTTTGCCCAAATGTAGTTACAAAATACTAAACAACTGACAGGGTATCATCTGGTTGAATCACCTGGTTGAATTCAACTGGGGTCCATTCAAGGTGCAGCAATTAAGCTG
Source organism: Tenualosa ilisha (assembly GCA_015244755.2). Classification (NCBI taxonomy): domain Eukaryota; kingdom Metazoa; phylum Chordata; class Actinopteri; order Clupeiformes; family Clupeidae; genus Tenualosa; species Tenualosa ilisha. The sequence goes on from PYXC01001220.1 coordinate 413,427, forward strand.
TTGCTGCATATAGACTAAGGTGACCAGACGACCCTGATTTCCAGGAACCGTCTCCATTTTCGGCTGTCTGTCCTCAGTTAAAATACAAGAAAACCCACTTTGTCCTATATTTTTGAAGCTAAAAGAACTTATCTTAGTGATATTGACTGTAGAAATAGGAATGTTCCCAGGGAAAATTCAGGGAAATGTCCCCTAATTTTCATCTCAGAGGTCTGGTCACCTTAACATAGACACCATCACGCAGCTCACATGCTTTGCAACTGAAGGGATTTTATGAAAGCTTTTTTTTTTTTTTTTTTTTAAAAACCAAGCATTTGGAGTGTTGTCAAATCCTGTTAAACGTAGCTGTTACCGACGTCAGTCTTATAAGGCCAATATGTCTTAGCCAGGGATCCTTTTACTGTAAGCCCAATCAAAGCAATGAATGAGCACACGAGATCAGATGCAGTTAACATTTGTCTATTCTCAACAAAGATTGGTCTGTTCTCAATTCTGCTTTCAACCACGTCGGCGCAAAGACCACCACGGCCACCAGCTCTCGCAACTCACTCCCTCACTTCCTCAGATAACTTTTCCTCTTTGCTTCCTTTTATGTAACTGACAAAGAGACTCAGAGGAATGAAAACATGAGGTCACATGTGGTTTCACAAGGTGAATTTAACAAGTCCTGACAGCTGTACTTGAGACACCGAAGTGACTGCCTCAAAACGAGAGCAAAATTAGACAAAATTAGATTTAACTATGACTGGCGCTGCATGGCACAGCACAACTAGCAGTCATAGAGGTATTACTAAAGTGCCTAGTAATGTTTGGTCATTAACTTCTGAAGAGAAAAGGGAGAGGGTAAAAGACAGAGCCACACATGAATGTCTGGTAAGAGCAGCGCTTAATTTGCGGGGAGACAAGAGCTGTGCTCCTGTACCTCTACATATAGCTCTATATGACACTCAGAGCAACCCCACCTCTAGTTAGCAGTTTGATTTGATATGATGTATGCTCTCTAGCAGTCGTGATGGTCATATATAAATAATCTAATGTTACCTATTTAAGTATGATAATTTTATTCATTAATTTTTGGGCATGTACGCTCTATGCACATGCATTATTCTTTATTAGCCTACATTTCTCTCAAAACTGAGCCCAAAAGTTGGCAGTGATGATATCTAGCTACCGTGCATCAACCTGACCAAGTCATAGGTCATAACAGTTTTGTTAGGCAAGTCTGTAAAAAAGCAAGAGACATTCAGGCATATTTATTGTGTCATTACACATCACCAAAATGGAGACATTCAGGCATATTTATTGTCATTACACATCACCAAAATGGTTTATGACCTGATGGCTTCCTTATTATGAATAAATGAAATATTATGAAACTTTCTGAAAAAATAAATCTAGAGTAAATAAATCCATAACCCTGTTGTTTGCTTTCGGTAGGAATGAGAAAATTTAATGCAATATATAGTAAAGAGGTTAAGCCCAAAAAATTGGCCTTTAACTTCAAGTCATGATGCAAAGATCCTCTTTGCTATGGAAGAACCTTGGGCCATTCAAATAAATTTATCCTAAGACACAGGTAGGATCACACTTTGTATCGTAAATAAACACCGCGCTAATGGGCTTAAAATAGACTATGGCTCATATCTTTGGTTCTGTTATAGTAATAACGACAAATCTGGTGTCAAAGTGTGCATTTTGGGGGTCTAGGAATCCAATGAAATAGGTTTCAAACCAACCAAAACTTTACCCCTTACCATGGTAATTGGCGGTAAATATGCACATTTTACATAAACACGTCTCTCCGTCTCTTTTCACCAAAGTCTAGAAGGATGAGGCGACTTAAGATAACCTGTGTTGATGTCTTGCGTTCTCTCTCAGAGCTGAGAACTGCTCGGCGTCAACACATTCGGGAGACGTTTACCACCGTGCCTCAAGAAGCCTGACAGTGGCTGGTGCACAGTGAAGCCAAATCACAGATGAGAGGCAGAGAGCTGCCTGCATGGCATCTCCTACCACAACCGGACCAAGACAAATGTCAGCAAAACTGTTTTAAGCAATAGTGGTTTGTGAACAATAAATGCCAGGTTAAGGGACTGATCAAAGAATCCCAAGCCTTCCATGGGCCCCAGGGACACACCAGCCTAACCCACAAAGCACCCTGAGGTGCCCCAAAAAAAAACGGAAAGGAGGCTGTTTTGTCAAAGATGTGCTGATGGGGTTGGACAAGGGTCAAAACCGCAACCATCACCAAGACCAAGCCACCCCTTTGAGCTTAGGAGATGTGTGGAAGGGGATTGCACTCTCTGGACCATCACTATGATGACCAAGGATACTGTTCATTAGTAGAGCAAGGACATCCATGGCCAGCAGCGCCGCTAGAAATGTTGGGCCCTATGACAGAAAATTATTGTGGGCCTCCCAAACATTGATTATAATATTAAAATGTTCTCTAGGGCCCTTATCAGTGCCAGGCCCTTGGAATCATCCTAACTCCGCCTCCCCACCCCGCCCCGGCCCGGACACCGCCACCCCTGTCTATGCCCAAAGGGGAAAAGGTGTAGCCCCTGGAGACAACCTGGGACACTGACTGTTCCCATCAGAGGCGGAAGGTACCAGTACAGCAGGTTTCCCCTCAGCAGGTGGTCTGCCCAGGACCCTGAGCAGATAAGGTGCCAGTCTAGCAGGCTGGTTAGGAAACAGCTATAGTGTTGTACATCTAGACCCACACATGAGCTCTTAAGGAGTGCATCACAAAGACTAAAGAATCGTCAAAGTACTGAAGGACACCTCCGGATTGCCAACCTTGGTGCATGGCGGTGCTGTACACTTTTTAAGGGAAGCTAGGCATGGCAGCATGTGCTTCATGACAGCCAGAGGCATGTGTACGTCCTACAGGTTGCCCAACTGTAGTGAGCCACTCTCTTAGTTTGCCACTAGGCATTCTGGTGCTGCATGTGAGAGAAATCACCAGTCAAGGCCATAGCCGAACACTTGCATTTCATGGGGACATGTTTAGGTTTGGAGGCATGCCCAACATGACACCCAGAAGCACAGGTGTGGATGTCACAAGCACCATACTGTGTGCCAGAGAACAGGAGAGAATTCTGCTAAGGGTAGACACCCCGCACGCCACACGTTAGGGGGAAACACATTGAAGCTCGGCCATGTGCCGTTTTCTCTCAGAAACCCACCAAATTTCATTTTCAGTTCATGTTAGCTACCGTTCGCTATTCAGTTTATGTTGCATCAAATTTTCTGATACTTTTTCCTACAGGTTGCACATGTTGACTATAAAGAAGAGGTCTATTGATTTATTAGCACCAGTTTTTTCCTTTAAGGCTCAATTTTGTGAAATTCGTCATGGTGTAAATACCCTAGTGCTGGCCCAAACTGTCACTTTAATTAATGAAAGAATATGAGTTATATTACTACTTAATACCACTTACATTTCTATTGCGCTTCTCAAGATACCAAAGTGTTTACAGTGGAAAGGATACCTCACTAACCACCACCCATGTGTAGCACCCACTTGGGTAGCCATTACACACAAGAACGCTCCAGCTTGAGATGGAGAGTGAGGGAATGGATGAATGAGCCAATTACAGTGGGGGATGATTAGGGGGCCAGACTGAATGAGTCAGGTTGGAACTTTAGCCAGTATACCGGGGAACCCCCAACTCTTTGCGACAAGTGGGATCTTTTAAGACCACTGTGAGTCAGGACCTCAGTTTAATGTCTCATCCGAAAGACAGCTTCTGTCGCTGCACTGGGATTGATCTTAGGCCAGAGGGAAGAGTGCCATCTACCGGCCACCCACTATCAGCAGCAACTCAATTTTCCCAGGAGGTTTCCCATCCAAGTACTAACCAAGCCCACACCTGCTTAGCTTCAGCAATTTTGAGACAGGATGCCATTGGTCTGGCTACTGGCCCTATTGGCCTATTATTATAACAATAATATATAATGTTATAACAGTAACCTATTATAACAATAACAATCTTGCAACAAATCCTTGCAAAAAGTCCTAGGTTCTGTAGGCTAATCTTCTTGGGGCTGTGCATGCTTCTCTAACCCTTTTACATAGCTTTCTTTACTTTTTACAATTTGAATTGTTCTTTTTCTCACAGAAATATAAGATAACTTCAGTTGCTCTGGTGAATGACACTGTGGGGACCATGATGGGTTGTGGCAGTCACTGTGAGATAGGTATCATCATTGGTATGGGCATTGTCATTCTCTTCCAGTAACTATATCTTCCTTTTTTGATTCAACACAAGTAAAATATTATCCCCTGACAGGCACAGGAACCAATGCCTGCTACAAAAACCACCACCATCTGAGTGCCTGATGCTTTCGATAGCTACAGTATAATCAGTTCATGAACTCCTGTTCCTGTCCTGACAGGCACAGGGACCAATGCCTGCTACATGGAGGAGATGCGTAATGTGAAGCGTGTGGACGGAGACGAGGGACGCATGTGCATCAACACAGAGTGGGGAGGCTTTGGGGACGATGCCTCCCTGAAAGACATCCAAACAGAGTTTGACAAAGCAGTGGACTGTTACTTGAGCAATCCGGGCATGAACACGTAAGTGCTATTGTAACCTGCCCTACACATGCCGGGGCTCAAACTTGCGACTAGCACAAATTGCTCGACTCCCACAGACTTGGGAGTCGAGCACGCTAGCGATGTGAGCTAAAACCCTAGGGCAGGGGTGACCAAACTTTTCTGTTTGCGGGCCACATACTATGGGGCTAGGTGCATTTTCACACATACCAGCGCATGCTGCCAGGCCCAAAAAACTAACAAACAAAGAAGAAACAGATATAAAATGCAAAGTTACAAAGAAAGATGAATTTGATGACCAAAGCTTAGTGTGAGAAATTTCCTCTGCAGTCCTATCTGTCACAACTGTTTTTAACCTGCTCAACAGGTTAGCAAGCTTGCTATTTAGGTAGGAATCCAATTCCATCAAATGATGGACTAAATGTTGGATTAAATGTTTGGCTGATATCAGTCAGCCTGCTAGGTAGCCAGCACAGCACAAATCAAAATAAACAACATTTCCACCTCCTAATCTGATATGTTGACAACAATGACCATCGCATTTTAGGTTCATTTGGATGATGTTAGTTGTTTCCTTGCCTGTGAATGAACCATGAAAAAAAGTTGCCATGTGTAGGTCTACATTCTTTACATGCTCTGGAGGGTGGAGCTTCAGGGAAAAGTTTGAAGGAAGGGACTTGGAGAGAGTAGGAAAAAGAACAAGAACACAGACCGAATAGTGAACTGACAGCTAAAGCTAACCAGTGGAGGCAAGTTAACTGAGGTTTAGCTGTTGGTCCTCATTTCAGTTTATGCTGTAGCACATTTTCTCATTCAGTACTCAGTGACCTCAAACAAAAGGGCTATGGGCTGAAAAGGAAAAGAGTTTTCCTTTAAGCTGACCTGAAAGTAATAACAAAAAAACAGGTTTTAATGCTTTATATTTCCTAATTCTGCTGGAGAGTGGTAATAAGAAGGCAAAGTTCATTGTGTTTGTGTGTGTTTGTGTGTGTGTGTGTGTGTGTAGCTTTGAAAAGATGATCAGTGGCAGGTACCTTGGGGAGGTGGTTCGACTGGTCCTGGTAAAGATGGCAATGAGCAAATTGCTGTTTGAGGGGGCAACATCAGAAACATTGCTCAAGCCCTACAGCTTTAAAACAGAATTCATGTCTCACATTGAGAGGTGGGTGACTTGTCCACAATTTCCATGATCTGTCATTTTAGCACAACGAGACCCCTGTTAACTGATTTTCATTATTTTGATGTTCTTAATATACTTTGTCTTTGCCCACATGTATTATATATCTAAAAATAAACTTCCTGTGTTTCTGATGTGTTCATGTAGTGAGGACACTGGTCTGGGGCAGGCCCAGCAGATCTTTACTAAAGATCTGGGACTTCCTGCTGGGCCAGAGGATTGTGAGATTGTGCGGCTGGTCTGTGATGCCATCTCCACCCGTGCAGCACAGCTGTGTGGTGCAGCTCTGGCCACCATAGCCAATCGGATCCGCATCAACCACAGATTGGACCACTTGACCATCACAGTGGGACTGGATGGTAGTGTTTACACCAAGTATCCACAGTGAGTTGGACTGAATTATCTATTTTAGATTATAAGAATGTAATACTTGAGTCATTATGCAAGAGCCAATGTGTTTCTTGCATACTTGCTGTTATTTACATTTTGTCTTGGGACTGTTATATGTGAGTTTTCTTTGTCAAAAAAGGGGGTTTGCCATTAAATGTCTTGGGACAGGGGCCAATGAAGTACTTAAAGCCATTTGTCTTTAAGTTTCAGGGACAAACTTCAACAGAAGGCCAACACTTTGGCACCAGAATGCAACATCAACTATAAAGAGACAGATGACAGCAGTGGGAAAGGTGTTGCTATGGTCATGGCTGTTACTAAGCGTATGAAGGAGCAAAGATGAATGATGATTTAAGTGAATTCAGCTTTTTTGTTTTCTTTGTTACACCTTGGCAGGATTATGCCAGGTTTTTTTTTTATCATGGCAGAAAATGTAAAGAATTAGCAAAAACAGGCTATGGAGATAGCATTTGATAAATATCATAAATATATATATAATAAATTTGACAAAAATTGTGTACTGCCAATATTGCCTTGGTATTGCATTGAACTCCAGTGAGATCATATGTCCTATGCTATTTTGGGCCCCAGGGACAGCTCCTCCCCTGTGCTTTTGCCCCTGCAAGAGCTGTATTGCTTTGGCTAAAGAAATTTAACTGATACATAGGTCTCAAAATGAGGAGTCCTCAACCACCCAACCAATCATCTATTGAAAAACAAAAAAAAATCTAATTGGCTGCTTTCTCCACCCCTTGTGCTTGATTACACAAACCATTATGTTAGAGAAGGAATTCAGGAATAAAGAAATTCAGACTGTGAAAATGTGTGAACTCTATGTATGTGTGCTGGCATGTATGTGTAACTTATAGAAGCAAACCTATAGGACTTGCGGCTCAAAAGATGTGTCTGTTAATGGGCATTAATTTTCTTTGTATGGCACATGCAGCATTGTGCAGCAGTCACATCTAGTTCAGCTCATATTATTGATGCCCAGTCATAAGGTTGGTGCATTGCATTGCGAGCATTCTTGCATGCTCGTATTCCGCCATGTAACTGCTTATTGCTACAATCTTACATGTTTGTTGAAGAAATGACTGACCTAAAACTGTTTTAAAAACCAGGCCTACAAATTGCTTGCCATGCAGAATTTGTCTGTGAGCAAGGCAATGCTGTTAAGACCATACTTCTGTCTTGTCCATTAAAAGCTTTCCACAGCACACAGTTAAATCTGCTGTTTTTGTCTGATGAACCTGAATGTCATGCCAATTTGTGCAGCAATTTGTGCAGCAATAGCATTTACAAACTCCCTAAATTATATGAAAATATGCTACATTGGATTTCATCCAGAAAGACAATGACAGTGACATTGCTTACAATAAATCATAAATCATAGGCTTACATTTCAGTCAGATGGACATGATTACATGTTGCTTCCAACGGGTTGTAGATGAACTAGGCTACGTTCAGCGTGAGAAGATTTTTCAGTAGTCAAATGTGGTGGGGATACATGCGTAAATGGTCTTTAAATGCATAAAAGCCATTTCTTACAGTGCGATGCTCTCAACATTTCATGGTGAGGATGATATAATTTCAAACATTGATTTGACGGGTTGGGTGGGGCCCTTTAAGGAGAAATTCGGTGTGAATCAATCCATAGCCCTGTTGTTCGTGCTGTCAGTCAGAAAAAGGATGAAAAAATTTGATGCAACAACCAAATAGTGAACTGGCAGCTAACACAAACTGAATAGGGCACAGTAACTTACTTTCAGTTTCATTTTGCTATGCCCCATTCAGTTAACATTAGTGATTGGTTCATAATCAGTGTGGGTAAGCTATTCAGAAAATGCAGTTAACTAAGTTACCAGTAACTCCACATCAGATGAAGCTTCACTACACTAAAGTTACCTGAAGACAAAATGTAGCAAGTTAAGTTACAAAAAAATGGCAGAAGAAGTTTACTACATGTGAAGATACTTTATCATTTACAAAAGAGGCCTATAAATAAATACAATGATCCAGTCCAATAGATATATAATAGTAACTTGTAGTTTCATATATTGTATTTTATCCCTGGTTGTTATTTCCACATTACATGCCCAGGAAATGTTAAATGGGAGAATAGTTTGACATGTGTGCTTTACCAATGTACTAATAATGTACAAAACACGTGCAAATAACTGATCTTTAATGCATGGCCTAGATGAAATATTTGTTGGTGTGAGCTGATACTCTGAAAATGTAGATCAGAACCTTGTATGTCATAAATCCTGGCTACGGGCCTGACTAACATAGGCCAGTCAATCATATACCACAAAAACTATTACTTTTTACTTTAATGTGTCTGTATCAGTATTTAATTGGCAATGGCGGTTAAATGTTGAATGTGTGCATTTTCTAAAAAGTGAGCGAGTTACTGCACCCACTGCCATTGCCATTGGCCATTATCTGCTTCTGGATTGAATGGTATTTGTGGTATTTGTTTCTGGCCTGACATTCAACATCTAAACAATTTACCTCTAGGTGGTGTAACAACAGTGCTGACCCCAAGTGCTTAACAGGTAGAAGTAAATTGCACATAGCAATAGCACAAGAGTCTAGAGGAAGAGATAGTAGTAGCAGTAATGCTGAAAACGAGCCTGTGTTAGCTATCAAAACGTGTAAATTGTTAGCAAAACTACATAGCGCAGACGTGGCAATGTGGTATAAGCAGGATAATGAGCTCCACACGTCAGTAAATATTGCACTTATTGCCAATAGATGCACGCAGTCACTCATTATCCCTTACTCAACAAAAATGATAGACTACACTTTGGTTATGGACTATGGGCCCATAGGCTGTTGTGAATATAGAAAAAAATTTACAGAGAGACAATATAGGCCTATCCAGAGGAGTTAGGGGAGGAGATGGGGGGTTTAAGAGGGAGAGGGAGAGGCACACACTTTGCATGGCACCTATGGCCAACCCCAAGCCTTAGTGTTTACATACTGTTCAAACTAAATATTTTTCTGCTTGCTGTTTCACCATATTGCTGTTGATATTTTCCCAGTGTCAGTTATTTGTTGAACTCAGTGGTGGGATTAGTCAATGAGGGACTTGTCTGTAAATCTGAAACACAGGTCTATAAAGTAGGCAACAGGCACATAGGCAGTCATCTTCTGGGGTTTTCTAGTGTGGAGGTTACTCCAAGTATTTTTAAAACGTTTGCAGCCCTGATACAAGTTCTACAAGTTCCACATGTTCAGCTGCTTTTAGAGGTATTTTGCCTTTGTTGCTAACACTTACAAAAGCACACAGTGTCTCACACGACAGAGTCACAGTGCTCTGTGAGTGTTTGCTCTAGACATAGAGAAAAGAGACAAGACATAGAGCAAAGAGATATCTTTAAGAGGACAATGGAAACTGAAACTGCTGTCAAAACGAACATTTCTCCTGATAAAAAGCAAAAGGTTCAGTATCTATTTACTTTCACTCTCAAATTACAACTCATTTGGTTGTGTGGCGCTTTTTGAAAAGCAGGACCGAAACGCAAGGCAGTCTCACAAGAACAAAGGTTTTTCTCACAGCAATACAGGGAATACAACCTCGCTGAAAAAAAAGCCTAGACTGGTGGCTGTATTTAGCTGGTCTTAGCTGTTTTTTTTTACCAGGTCTTGCTGGTCTTTGATGGTCCTGCTGGTTGGGCTACCACCTGGGCTTGCTGGTGTGACCATCTTAGGAAGCTGGTTATGTTGGTTTGACAAGCTCGTCATATGTAATACCTCTTTTCGACCAGGGCCGGCTGGTGCTGGTGCCAGTGCTGGACTTGAACTGGGTCTTATTCTAAGAGTTGCTAAAAGTAGGTCTCAGCTGCTTTGTGAATAAAAGAGACAACTCTTAGTTAGCAACTTTTTGAGTTGAGTGATTTAGGAGCTCTCTTAGCACTAAGATAAAATTCTTTGTGAATATGGACCCAGATCTTCTGGCAGTACTGTAGACTGTCTTAAAGACATTTTATGACTTGCTATCTAAATAGCCTGGCTTTAATTTTTCAATATTGCTTCATAAAGGTGGAGGATTTCCTGTCACCCTTTCGGCTCCAGGATGAGACGCTACGTAGTGTGTCATCGCGACTGCTGAAGGACATTGAAAATGGGCTGGAAAATCCAGAGAATCCAGTCAAGATGCTGCCTACCTTCATTAAAGAAATTCCAAATGGCACAGGTAATTACTTTGAGATTTGGTTGTGTTGAGTTTACCTTGAATTAGAGCTGTCTGTTGGAAAAAGAGCCTGAAAGTTTGATACAACTGCAGACTGAATAGCGATAACAGTATCTGAATGGGGCATAGCAAACTGAAACTGAAACTGAGCTTCTGTGCCCTATTCAGTTAGTGTTAGCTGTTAGCTAGTTAAATACCCTAACCTATGTATTTTCTAAGAAATTTAATTTGTGCGTTTGGCATGTACTTTGTTATTGAATTCACAGAGAAAGGTGATTTCCTGTCTTTGGATGTGGGAGGGACCAATTTCCGTATTATGCTTGTGCATATAGAAAATCAACAGTTTGAAGTGAAAAAGGAGACTTCCATAGAAATACCTGAAAACAAGAAGAAAGGGTCTGGAGTGGAGGTGTGTGTGTGTGTTTTCATCTGTAGTATTGTCTGAGAATATGCTTTTGTTGATTGCAGGCTGTAGACTGAGTGCAGGCTGTAACGTTTGCCAACTATTAGGTCATCTGTAATTTTTTTTAGAGCTAAATAAAATTTTGAGCAAGCTAGCCTTTACACAATACAATTAGTCTGGGAACCTGACCCACTTCTGGAAGATGTGAGGTCTGGTAATGAATGCAAGGGCGGCATCAATGGATGTGACTGGCTAGCGCAGAGACCAATCAGAGCAACTTTGAGCAACCCAGGCTGTTGTCTTGTACACTTAAGACTATAGAATATGTCCTCTGATTACATATCCACATGTTGATACATATTTATCCATCTCTCTGTTCTCACTAACATTCTGTTCCATGTTTCAGTAGTTTTTTAATTACATAGCTGATTGCCTGGGTGAGTTTCTGGACTCAAGACACCTCAAAGAGATGCCTCCCCTTGGTTTCACTTTCTCTTTCCCCTGCAAACAGGAAGCATTTGACAAGGTTGGTGTGCAATGAAAAAATACTCTTATTGAAGTTGATCTGAAAACACCATTGTAGTTGAAAGAAAACATTGAACGCTTTCAAAAGCATTACCTTTGTGCTCATAATGCCTTAAGCTCATAATGCCTTAAGAATACAGAGTTCATAGAAAGTGTTTCACACACATAGAAAGTGTCTCACACTGATTCACACATTTAAAAGGTCCCATATATATATCACCTTTTCTGGTTTTTGCACATCTGTGTGAGTCTATGGTGTTACTACATTCTGAATTTTACTGTATTTTTACTGTATTTACTGTATTTTGTGTGTATGTCTGTAGTGTCTGTAATGTGTACACTGTTAGACTTTTTAAGACTTACAGTTACGGCAAAAAATTCCGGTATATACTACTGTATACCAATTTACTGTGACAGTACTGTGATATTCAAAGTAAACAGTGCAGTACTGTAGCCCTTTTTCAACACCTGACATAGCCAAAACCACACTAACCCTGACATCGCTAACACTGAATGTTAGCATTTAATGCATAAAAATTCAAATTATTTGGGGCCTTATATCTGTCAAAATGAAGATGGACTGTCCATTTCCAAGAGCCTCGTCATCAGGAGAACGCTTCCAAGTTGATGACGTTTTCACATGCAGAAGGTTTTAAAGTTGACGGTTCGATGTAGACTAAGGTGACCAGACATCTGAGATGAAAACACTGTGCTGGCAGTAGCCCCTTTTGTTGAGCATTAAATGCTAGTTTTAATTCATAATCAGTTTGTGAAACATTGCAGATTTTCGCTGGAAAACCATTCCTTGTGGTGTTTTTTTTTGCATTTAGTCCCATGCAGCTCAGGTTTCAACAAAAGCATGACAGGCTTGACAACAGTAACTAAGGGGAAGTAGGGATTTGAAAGGGGCAATAGGAGTGCTAATGTGACTGGACTTATTTGGATTTTGGGAACATAGGGCCCTTGGAACACACTGTAGGTACGTTCCCAAATCTTAGATGCTTTTTGGGCGCTGTCAGGCTAGCTTGTCTGTCTACACTACATTTGTTGGCTTTGCTGACTTCATTACAGACTTTCAGCCTAAGTTATGGAGAATAGTACTGTGATGGAATTTCAAAATGTCTTTTTAATTAAAGGTTACCCTTTGGTTTAGTTTTTTGCTGTTTTTTACGTGTAATTCTCTTACCCTAGTAGAGGTTCATAAACTTTTTCTGTCATTCCTCACTTTGGAAGTGGGAGAATTTCCCACTGAGAGATTCACCGAGATTAATGGGTATGAGATGGATGCAGAGCTGTATCAATATTGCTATTTTTATGTAAATACAAAGCTAATTTTCTTGCAAACTGTTTATCACAGCAACTAGTGAGTAACACCACTGGAAAGCTTGGGTCATGCAGTTTTGCGGGATATGCACGGTATCTGTGACAAAAACTCTGCGAGTATCCTGACAGAGAAGAGTGGGAATGAATTTCGGGGGCACGGTGCGGCTATCTTAAGGGTTAGTTTAGCATCTCGCGCCCCATGTGTCATGTGTCCACGCCCCACAGTGTAGGCTCTGCTCTCTCTATAGCATTTCATCCATACTTTGTTGTCCTACTGTATCTGAGTTGCTGCAGCAGTTGCATTTTGACCGCCAGCTACAGAGAGACAACAGTGCCAAAAAGGTTAAAAAAGGTGGTGCCTTACTGTATATATATATAATATTTGTGTTGTTATAATTATACTGTATAATATTTAAGACCTAATGAAAAGCAGTGACTTCAAAAAATGCAAAAATAAGTCTGTGTTGTGTTTACTCAGGGCTTCCTGATCCAGTGGACTAAAGACTTTTCCTGTTCAGGAGTGGTGGAAAAGGATGTTGTGAAGCTCCTTAAGGATGCCATGGGGAGACGGGGAGTGAGTCTCCAAGCTCTGCTCTTTCTATTCTGAAACACATGTAATGTTCACCAAAGTTTTGTTCATCCGGCTGTAATAATTCTAGGAATGTCTCTATGTCTTACTTTGAATTATTAAGAACAGGAGCAGTGTTTTCCCAAATATGAGCAAGAACATTGCCCCCTGCAAAGTAGGCTATGTGCCAGGTTCAGCCCCGGTCCAATTTAATCATGGACCTCCAAATTATGCATAGAGATGCTGGCATGTATGATATGTATGGTGGTAATATGTGAACTTTTAGCACATAAACTCTAGACCTACATAACCTGACCATTCATTATACCGAACAGCATTGAAAAAATGTAATACCTCATAAAATGGCCATTAATACTTTTTAAAACTTTTCATTTCCACAAAGTTGATTTATCACCTTTAAATACATTATGCCTCGATTAGATAAGATTTTATGCATAAAATAGGCTGACAATAGACACATTTTTTTGCATTTTTACACCCAGTAAGTATATGCATGTATATGCTTATTCCTGCCTCCATGCATCCACCTCTAGCCCTTCATATAGCTGTAGTTTGTTTTTCAGTCTCACTTCTCCTTTTGGCCTAACATCACACTGATGTTCTTATCTGTTGCTCACAGAAGTACACAATAACTGATATTGCCCTGGCAAATGACACAGTGGGGACCATGATGGGTCAAACTTCTCCCTGTGAGATAGGTGTCATCATCGGTAAGTACATCTTTATTCGCTTCCAATGACTAGATATAAACAGATATATAAAGTGTTGGGTCCTTTTTTTCCTTCTTCTTTTGACAGTCTTGATTTTCTGGATATTTTGTAAACAAGATAAGGGAAAATACTATTAAAATGGCATGATGGTTGAGGAAAAATCATAAAGCCCTGCTTTGTCCTGACAGGCACAGGGACCAATGCCTGCTACATGGAGGAGATGCGTAATGTGAAACGTGTGGAAGGAGACGAGGGACGCATGTGCATCAACACAGAGTGGGGGGGCTTTGGGGACGATGGCTCCCTGAGAGACATCCAAACAGAGATTGACAAAGCAGTGGACTGTTACTCGAGCAACCCGGGCAAAAATATGTAAGTATGAAGCTATAGAAATAGCTGTGAAAAAACAGAGAAACTACAGATGTACCTCATAGCGGTATGTAGTATGACCACCGCACGTGGCAGCATGTGCCATCTGAAAAAAATGAATCTCCATCCCTACTCTTGACACTTCTTTTGACCTGTGACTCTTACATGTTCGCTCCTGTGAGTTAAACCTACGTACATTCATGTTCAGTCTGAATTCCTATGTTCTTTGACATACACTTCAAGTATGTGTGTGGGTGTGTGTGTGTGCGCGCGTGAGTGATATGTGTTTGTGTGGATGGTTTGTGTAAACAAGTGCAATCTCTGTTCCCTGTAAACACGTTTAACAGCATCTTCTGCATTTCTGAAATCCTATGATCTGTAGATGTGATTTAACATGCATTGAGACATGTCCCAACCTTCTCCATCCCATGGGCTATGCATGGAGCTGAAACAGGCACTGCATCCCAAAACTGTCAATGTTAACATTCAAATTTACATTCAGCATGGCCAGGCCTTTCAAAAAAAGGTGGTTCGTTGGTGGGTGAAGGGGTACACTATGGGCCTATCATGTCACCTGTGTGTTAGTGGGGAAATGATTTCTGTCTTTGTACTTATTATTGTCGGGTGTGTGTGTGTGTGTGTGTGTGTGTGTGTGTGCAGTTTTGAAAAGATGATCAGTGGCAGGTATCTTGGTGAGGTGGTTCGACTTGTTCTGGTAAAGATGGCAATGAGCAAATTGCTGTTTAAGGGGGCAACATCAAAAGCTTTGCTCACACCCAACAGCTTTGGAACTAAATTTATGTCTTTCATTGAGAGGTGAGTTATTTGTCCACAGTGTTTCCAATGTACATTGATCTATACATTTCTGCATAGCAGATCTCTGCTGCCAACTCATATAACAATATTTAAATTGTTCTTATATCAATATTTTAACGGTTTTGTTTTTGTAAATTTCTTGGTCTATTCATCTAATGAGCTTCTAAAGTAGACCCAGCAGATACTTACTCAAGAAAGAAGAAGAAAAGACTAATATTTGAGACATCTCTTCGTACATTTCCTGTGTTTAGGGTCTGCTCATGTGGACATTGGGTCACTAGTTTGGCCCAGTGGATCCTTACAGAAGAGCTTAAACTCCCAGCATCAGAGGAGGACTGTGAGATTGTGCGGCTGGTCTGTGAGGCCATCTCCACCCGTGCAGCACAGCTTTGTGGTGCAGCCCTGGCCACCATAGCCAATCGGATCCACACCAACCACAAACTGGATGTGGGATTGGATGGTAGTGTGTACACCAAGTATCCACTGTGAGTCTAATTGAAGAATCTATTGTACAGTATAAGAATATAATAGCGTACTTTTCAAGGTGTCATGCCACACAAGACCATTAATACCTGTTGTTTTTTAAATATGACAGGTCTATATGAGTTTGTGTTATTTGGAGCATGTGAAAATGTAACACTATCTCCGATGTCTGCAATAGCCAATGAAAAGAAATAAATAGAAGACAATCTATGCTATGCCAGATCACTGAATAACTGCTATGCCAGGTAACTGAATAACTGCTATGCCAGGTCACTGAATAACTGCTATGCCAGGTCACTGAATATCTGTGAAACAAAGATAACAGCAATGGTCTCATTTGTCAGTTTTATACCTGACATCAACAAAGAAAGGAGAGTTTAGGGGTTGCGGGTAAATTTTAGTCCAACATTGATTCTGTGTCTTCTTGGACCGTTTGGACCTCAAAGAATTGTAATATTATGTTACATTATAACTAACAATGTTTCATTCCACTATTCTTCACACACACTTAGGTTGTATCTTAGCTGATGTGAAAAAACCTGGGTGCGATTCCCAGTCACTGCAGTATTTTAAAGGTGGTATTTAGAGAAAATCATTTTTTCACATCTGAACCATGCCTGTAGCCTTTCGATAGGCTAAGTGAAGTATAGGCTACATAGTTCTTGCTTTAGATTAGGGGGCTGCAAAACATACCACAAATCGGTAAGAAAGGTCTTATTGTTTTCTTGTTTACTAATAGATGACAACTGGTTTATTAAGCATTTACAGTATGTTTGTAAGTGACTTACAAGCTGCTTGTTAACACTTACAAGCTCAATGTTACCAGTTAACTGATGTTATTAAAGAATAACAACTGTTAACTTACTGTTAGTAATACATAGTTAACTGTTAATAGTGCATTATTAATACCTTATTAACATTTGTAATTTTAAAGCTTTGCCAATCATTTGGGACCAGTGCTAATGAAGTAACTCAAGTCATTTGTCATTAAGTTTCAGGGACAAACTTCAAAAGACAGCCAACACTTTGGCAGAATGCAAGATCAACTATAAGGACACAGCTGACAGCAGTGGAAAGGGTGCTGCTATGGTCATGGCTGTTATCAAGCGTATGAGCAGAGATGAATGATGATAAAGTGAAAGTCTTTTTTTTTTTTTTTGCTACGACCTGGCTGGGTTGTGCTAGTCTTTTTTTATCATGGCAGGAAATTTAAAGAATTAGCAAAGTCATGCTATGGAGACAGCATCACTTTTACTTAAACTATGTTCTATGCAGCAGGGTTTTATCCACCTGTTGTTTGAGCCTCACATGTCTGAGGTTTATGATGTCTACCCAGGCAAAGGAGAAAATCTCTGTAAGTGTTACTGTGATTTTAATAAACCGCTTAGTAAAATAAGGCCTTTCAGTCACTGCTTTCATTTCTCTCATCTTCCCAGTAGTTACAGCCACAGGCTGTAGGTCATTGTTAAAAAAGATGGCCACTGTGTGTTAGCCAGGCTAGCGCAACCTAGTACCTCCGCTCAGAATTGCATTTCACTGCTATGAATTGTTTTTTTTATCTCCAGTCAGCGAACAGAAATTGAAGTCAGAACCAATAGATTTAAAGTTTAAACAAAGTTTCCATCCACCGCGAAGTAAATATATGACTACAGAGAGTTCCCAAACTCTTGCAAAGCAACTGAAGCTAGCTGTGTGTGGCATTAACTAGATATACAAGATGTGGATGTGGTTAAACCTCCCACTTCATTTTAAATGTTTATTTTGTTTATAATTTGTGGAAACTTTTAATTTGTATGAAATTATCATGGAGCTCTGGTTATAACGTGAATTCATTTTGCTTTCAAGGTACTTGTCCTCTTCTTGATGGTGCATGGTGCATGGCTAGTTGTACCCACTGAGCAAAACTGTTGCTACTGCTAGGGTGCGTCTAGATTTCCAGGCTACCATAGTCCTTCCATAGGCTAATAATGGACATAAAAAGGGTGATAACACACAAAAAGCTACCACCAATGCAAAGCTATAATTTTTTTTCTAACTCTAGGATGCCATACCATTCCAAGGCACTATGTGCCTTATTGCTCTCAGACCAAAAGTCTGGCTGAAGGACTACAGCACAGGGGTAGCTCACATTTGAGAGGATTTACAAGAGATCCCAAATGTCAAGAACGTCAAAACACATTGACTAAACATGTCCATTTGGATGTACAGTAGCTATAGCCTAAAGTCAATGAACAGTCATGCTAGAATTTCTCCACCAGCAATCACCCTTAACTATATCAACCGTCCAGACCAGATTTCAGGAGGTGATTGACAAACCAGTGGACTGCTTCGGAGTTGATCAGTGGGAAAGCATGACCGTATGGAAAGCACTGGAACGTTGTGAGACTGTAGAAGTGGCACAAACTCCTGAAAAGCTCTCATTAGCACCCACTCATTCCCAAGTACTGAATCAGGGGAAAACTGACATCACAGCTAAATCTGGTGCATTTGTCAACACTCCCATCATCTCTATCATCATTGCTGTACATTTGCCGGCAAGAAATTTGGAACTTGTTTTATTTTTTGTTAGCATTTCACATATATTTCATACACATTATATGCTGCATATTTATCCTGTATATATATCAGGGGTGGCCAAATTAAAGCCCGGGGGCCAGTTGTGTCCCTCTGCTGTCATAAAATAAGATGTAATGTGGCCCATTGTTACATGAATCTATTATTATATGTAATTATTTATCTGTTATTATATGTATTATTATATAACATTATATGTGTTTTGTCAATAGTATCATTAAATAGTGTAGCATTGGACAGCCTGCAGTTGCTCTTTCACTTGAAACTGGCTAAAAACTAGACTCCTGATTTTGCATTGGCCCTTGGCAGCTTAGATTTTTCAGGATGTGGCCTGCAAACAGAAAGGTTTGGCCACCCCTGATATATATATAAATATATATATATATATATATATACACGTATATCAGTGGCAGTGCGTGGCCAATTTTACAGAGGAGGCCAGAGAGATCGCAAGCTACTGAATGTCACACCCATATATGTCAGTAATGAATTTAAATACAAATTAGCAGGGGCGTTGCTAGCTGTTTAAAACATTCGGGGTTATACCACTAAAGTTAGACTCACGTCAGGCCATGCTGAGTGGTTTGATGTTTACATTAAAGATAGCCTGTAAGGAAACAAGAGGCAAGGCCAGCAGAAAAGACAGTTTATCTTAGCACTCCCTGTTAGCCCGTTTGTTCAGTCATAGTTACCTTCATGAAAACTATGTGTATTGCCTTTGCCTTTTCGCTGAGCAAGGTCAAGCTTCGGAGTAGACCTGCCCTTCTCTTTAATTTGAAGTTGCCTTTCAAACGGTAGCTTTGTGAAATCATTAATAAAAAAAAAGTCATCATCGCCATCCATCGTGACAGGTTCAACCCATATACTGTATGGTTCAACCACTGACTGTATATATCGTAACATACAGTCTATGGGTTCAACTTGTCTATGATTGATGACGTACTGGTTAGGGAGGCACACTGAAGCTGGCCTCCTCATTTTTTTATTTTCACTGTTTATGGACCTTGATGAGTGTTCGACAGCAAACCGAGCTTCAATCTGATTGGCTAAAACCTTTAGGTAGGGAGGCCAAGTAAAACTGGCCTCCCTAGATGGCAGTATTTCACCAGGTATACTTTGTTAATGCGAATAAACTAGAGCTGAGCACTGAAACGTAACGTAGGCTATAGCCCATAAATGTAGTGTTCTGGGGCGCTGTTTTGCTCGCTCCCCCGATCAAAGAAAAATAGGATAACAGTAAGCTTAACACAGCAAATTTGGAATCTAAAATGTGTGTTATTAATCTAAACTCCTGAATATTTCTTCATTGAATATTTATGAGGAGGCCACGCCTCCCTTGGCCTCCAGGAGAAAACGCCACTGATATATATAAGTTCTGTAAGGTCAGGTTTGATTAGATGGTAGGGAAAGCACTGATTGACAGTTGGGTCTTCACCACTGCTACCCAAAGTAGGAGGTTTGAGCTTTAAATTCTGTATTGTTTAAGTCTGAAGTCTGGTGAAGTTTAATCTGATGTCGCGCAGGATCCAATCTGTTAACATGTATGCCAAAATGAAAAGGGGTAAGAGGCTGCAGCTTCTACACATGCTTGGGGTGTGAATGCAGGTGGTGGTATTGTAGTGGTTAAAGAACCAGGAACATCAAATGAAAATTAATACTATATACATAAGAAATATCTTGTAGCTGTCTATTTAAATATAAAATATACGACATATACAATATCTGCATTTTTTTCCCTCTTGATTTTTCCATAAGGGTTCATTCATTTTTTAGTTAAAGGAGGTGGAGGTCCTGATTAAATGACAGCATCATATTACATGTGATGGGATGGATTTAAACGGTATTTTGCCGTTATTGTTAAAAACAGCAAGATGCTGTTGAAAAACCAGCATAAATTAATAGCAATTTCTTATGCCTCATTCACACCGCAGCCCTTGTGTTCGTGGTGCGGGCCCCCAACTAAACCTCTCCAAAACTGAAGTGCTGGTCCTTCCAGCCAAGCAAACCATACATCACAACATCAGCATTAAGATAGACTCCCTATCTGTTGGAATGACCTTCCAAGCGCTACCAGAGCAACAGATACCCTCTCCACCTATAAGAAATTCTTGAAGACCCAGCTCTTCCAAAAATATCTCCTGGCTTAAAATTTCTGAATACCAGGAATGCACTTACAATGCACCTCCAACTCTCTCTCCATACTGCACTTTTCTATTTCACTGTTGCACTTTCATCTCAAAATACTTCAGTATACTTCTTAGTTAGTTTTCATTGTGCTGTAGCTTGAATGTTATCCTCTTTGTTAGTCACTTTGGATAAAAGCGTCTGCTAAATGCATAAATGTCAATGTTATGCATTACTCTGCTGTAATATAGCAAGGAGTAAGGGAGCATGGCTGTCATCTAAGTAATATGTGACCATCTCACTGGCTCCTGACCTCTGCTTCTACTCCTAATCTTGTGCTGTACACCACTGTTAATTTCTGATAAGGGTCCCCACACCCTGTACTGTACCCACGCCCTTAGCCAGGGTTTTAGACTCACAGGGGTCTCTTGACCATAATATTTTTCAGACCCTGGCCTGACATTCAGCAATCTGCCTCAGGCAGTGTAACCTAAAATTAAAACAGGTAAAATTAGTTTTATTGCAGTTTGCAATTGTGAAGAGCAACAGATGTATTACAGTAAGCTGCTGCCATCAGGAAAGAAACCGGTGGAGGTACAGTGTATGGCTTTATTCTGATGTTTCAGCATACATTGAACCATATACGAAAGAGAGCTTTTTGGTTTACCTGTGCGTAGGTTCACCTCAAACAGGTGTTCTCTTATAAGAGTGTGCAATATTGCAAATGTGTGTTTTCATCTATATTCCATAAATGTCTTCATTTGTGTGGGAAGCCACACAAGCCTGTATCTACATACAGTGCCATATGTGTGAGTATATGTTTACACACAGATAGCCAAGAGAAATTACTGTGTTTGTGAGTGAGCTTCACATTTGTGCATATGAGCATTTAACATATAAGTTTGAGATTTCTGCAGTATGGAAACAAATTATTAAGGTTTCAAGTGTGTGTTTCACAGGAATATATTTTTCATATGCATAACAAAAGTTGGCAGTTCTATAGATTATATTGCAGACAGTTTATGGCTTGCTATCTTAAATAGCCTAGCTTTAATTTTGCCATATTGCTTGATAAAGGTAGAAAATTTCCTGTTAACCTTTTGGCTCCATGATGTGACGCTGCATAGCGTGTACTAGTGACTAGTGGTGGACATTGACAAGGGAAAAAAGACAAAATCCATCAGCTTCACCCCCAGTCATGGTGCTACATTTCTTCATCAAAGCTACTCTGAATAAAAAAGGTTTCAGATTACTTTGAAATTTGATTTCTGCTCCAGTTCATTATAATTTACTACACACATTGATTGCCTCATGGGCAGCAAAGAAAGGGCATTTCTATCAACTAGATATGCAATATGTCATTTGCCCATTTCTACATCCTAGATGTAGAAAGCATCTCACTCATCAGTGAGAGAGATCTCACGGCTCACTGTCAACCCTAGTGAGTGCCTAGGAAGGACCTCACTGTTCATAGTCACATCACATCATGATTATCACATCAGCAAGGAACCTGTGCATTGTCATATGGTTTCCCAAAACCATACTCACATTGACTATGTTTACATGCACTTAAGTATCCCGAATATGATCGGCCCAGGGTTCAAGCACCAGGGCTAGAGTTCCTGACAGGCTTATAATGTAGTGGGCCAAGTAGCCTACTGCCAAAAAATTGGGCTCATTTGAGACATTTAAGCCTAGCTCAGTATAAACTCCTACCTGGGCCAGGCCTAAACTCAAGCACCAGGTTTGGCCCACGCTATAAACATGGTTATTGCTGGGAATGGGTGTGTTGACCTATCACTCATCTGATGGTGGTTATACATATCCCACTGGTTAACACTGTGCAAATCAACTGAAAGACAATGTTGGTTTACCAATAAAGAGCTCCTTTCCAAAATACTACTACTACTACTTCTGTCTTTATTGTGCTTTTCGGTTAGTATCTTTACAGTTTTTTTGCTTTTGTTTGTTTGTAAAGACAAATTAGGAAACTTTAAACCAAACTCTAACATCACTGATGTTACCTGAAAATCAAATTAGACAATAAGATTAAAGACACTGTACTTAAATGATCGACACAGCGTTTTGGAAGAGAACTCTTTATATATCCCTCTAGCCTGCATCCGATGTATATAAGATTTATATCCAGAGAATGTGTGCTTGTTTTATTTGTGCGCTCACAAGTACTTAGAGAACTAAGTACTAAGAGAAAGTCTTTACAGTAGTAAACTGGCCACACATCTTCTCAGTGCAGAAAACAATTTGAGAATGGCACAACCCAGGCTTCAGGCAAGTTTTATGCAGTAAGCAGTAAGTAGTACAGCAGTATGCCATTTTGGAAATTTGAAAGTGCAGCACAAAAACAAATTGAGAGACTGGGTACTGTTGGAGTGAAGTTTAGGTCAATGAGTGGTTAGTGTCTTGTCACATTCAGAATCATATGGATATGGTTTTCATATAGATAAGATACCCCAAAATGTATATTCCAATCTCATTTCATGAATTGGATCCACTGCTGATGCATGCTGATAACAAACAATTAGCTACATGCCCATCATTTTGAACACAGATAAGAGCAGATTTGGCTGTTCTGGTGCATTACAAAGGTTTTACTCACAGGAATAATATGGGGAATACAAGGAACATAACATGGGAAGACACATGAACAGCAAACATGAACAATGACTGACAGAGGACTGAGGAAACAAGATGATTTAAATACACGGTTGAACAAGGGAACAGGTGAAACAAGGTAGGGACTAACGGGACTAATAATGAACAGGATGGTGCAGGTGAAGGGCGAGGCTAGGATCACAGGGCAGGGATAGACAGAGCAGATGGAGCACAGGACCAGAAAGTAAACAAATAGCAGACAGGAAGTGACGTGGAACAGACAGGAAGTAATACAGGGAGTAGACAGGAAACAAAAGAGTAAGAACAAGAGAACAGGACAAGACAGGGCAGGTCGTTACAGGTTGAGTTCTTTGGTTGTGTTTCTTGAGTTGTATTTGACAGAACTAAAGATTAGTCAAAAACATTTCTAAGCCAACTGCTGTAGGCCAGTGTCCAGCAGCTAGACCTGGGCCCATATTCACAAAAAATCTTAAGGCTAAAAGTATCTCTTAACAGGTGAATTTAGGAGAAACTCCTAAAACTTATGGGTGTGTCAGTCCTAACTTTAGGAATCCTAATATTTTTCACTAGGTAATTAAAAAACAAATTTAGCGCTAAAAGTAGCACCTAAGTCTGGGAAAGCTTAGAAGTAGTCCAGAGGACTCCTAACTCACTAAGACCAATTCAGAAAAAATTCGAAGGCAGCAGTTTGTATGCAGCACGTCCGAAATCGTTTGAAATGCACATGCAGGGTCACGTATTCAAGGTATCTGTTATCAGGGAATAAATATGCAACTTGCAAGAAATGCAATAATGCCACAAAAATCATTGTCAAAGTATATGTGCACTTTATTCACTTTATACTGTTGTCTTATTCTATTCCTAACTAACTGTAGGTCTCAGCTGCTTTGTGAATTCAGTTGAGTGATTTAGGAGCTCTCTTAGCACTAAGATAAAATTCTTTGTGAATATGGACCCAGATCTTCTGGCAGTACTGTAGATTGTCTTAAATACATTTTATGACTTCCTATCTAAATAGCCTGGCTTTAATTTTTCAATATTGCTTCATAAAGGTGGAGGATTTCCTGTCACCCTTTCGGCTCCAGGATGAGACGCTACGTAGTGTGTCATTGCGACTGCTGAAGGACATTGAAAATGGGCTGGAAAATCCAGAGAATCCAGTCAAGATGCTGCCTACCTTCATTAAAGAAATTCCAAATGGCACAGGTAATTACTTTGAGATTTGATTGTGAGAGTTTACCTTGAATTAGAGCTGTCTGTTGGAAAAAGAGCCAGAAAGTTTGATACAACTGAAGACTGAATAGCGATAACAGTAACTGAATGGGGCATAGCAAACTGAAACTGAGACTGAGTTTCTGTGCTCCATTCAGTTAGTGTTAGCTGTTGATGCCGCTATTTGCTGTATGTTTTATCTAATTTTGTCGTTCTTTTTCCTACTGACAGCACTTGGTGACCTCGAAAAACAGGGATATGGATGTCTCCTTTCAACATATTTTTTAAAAAATAGGAACAAGTTGGTTAAGACCAGCCCTAGATTTTTACAGTGTTCTTCAAATACTGAGAGCTAGCGGATCATGAGGAGATATTATTCCTTGAGTCAGACCCCCAAATTTGGTCCATCAGTACCAGTAAGTAAGGCTCATTGTGTTTATTGGCAAGGTGTGCCACCCTTGAGTTAGAAAATATGTGATGGTATTGCATTAAGGGTAAATGTTTGTGTTTATTAGCATTTTTATGTCCATTATGCCCATGGATAACATTACAGATGAATAGGGTAAAAAATGTAACTAATAGATATCCTAAGAAAACTTCCTCAGCTGATTATTTACATTAAGGCAACACATGTTTGTATTGCAAGTTTTCTGAAATGTCATGTATAAATATGTAAATGAGGCATTGTAGACTTAAATATATGCAATAATTATCTGAATTTTGTTTAGAGAAATTAGGCTTGTACATTTGGCATGTACTTTCGAATTCACAGAGAAAGGTGATTTTCTGTCTTTGGATGTGGGAGGGACCAATTTCCGTATCATGCATGTGCATCTAGAAAATGGACAACTGGAAGTGAAAAAGGAGACTTCTGTAAAAATACCTGAAGACAAGAAGAAAGAGTCTGGAGTGAAGGTGTGTGTGAGTGTGTGTGTGTGTGTGTGTGTGTGTGTGCGTGTATATGTGTGTGAGTCTGTGTCTGATATTGTCTTAGAACTTGCAACAAACAAACAAACAAACAAACAAATGTACTGGGCAACTAACAAACTGCAGACACTGCCTTTATGTGTGTGGGTGGGTGTGTGTAGGGAGGGGGTGTGGGGTGGGGTGGGAGGTGTCCCTTCTTTCACTGGGAGACAGTGTTGTATATGTGTACATGCGAGAAGTGTATATGATGCATATGTGTACATGTGAGATGTGTATATGATGTATATGTCTATATGTGAGATGTGTATATGATGTATATGTGGGATATGTTATATGTGATGTAATTATGATGTTTATATGCTGCTGAACACCTTAACCTCCTTCGGGATTAATAAAGTAACTCTACTCTACTCTAGAATATTCCTGTTTAGTGCAGGCTGTGACTGTAGCCAACTATGTCACTATTTTTTTTTTAGAGAGAAATTATATGTCTTGTATGTACACTAAAGACACTATAGACAGGGTACGCTGATTATATAGCTATGTTGCTTCATATTTCTCCACCTCACTTCTCACTTGCATGTTTCTGTAGTTTTTTAATTACATAGCTGATTGCCTGAGTGAGTTTCTGGACTCTCCACACCAGCTCAAAGAGATGCCTCCTGTTGGATTCACTTTCTCTTTCCCCTGCAGACAAGAGGCTCTAGACAAGGTTGGCATGTGGTGAAACAATGCTCTTACTGAAGCTGATCTGAAGATGCTATCCTAGTTGAAGGAAAACATTCAATACTTTCAAATGTATTGAGTTATTACACACACTTGAGATCCTTTTAGACTGTATATTCTAGTACAGTGTAATAAGGATACCACAGGTTAGAAAATGAACTGTTGCTCTTTAGACCGTTGTGTAGATCTGCCAGCTTTGCAGTGTTCCATATAGACATAATTGAAACCTCATGCTTTCTTCTTTAAAATGTTTACTTGAGTACTTTTTACTGCTTTCTACAGAAATTTACACTATCTGTGTAACTTTAAATGAACCCGGTATTCCTAAAGCATTATACATGCATTCATAAAGAGTAATAATGCATTCATAAAGCCTTATAACTAATGACATTAGTATTCATAACTGTTCATACATTAGCATGACTGTACTCATAAGGCATTATAATGTTACCATATTCAATTCAATTCAGTTCAATTCTATTCTATTTATACAGAAACTTTTACAATAATATTTCCTCATGGCGCTTTACAGCAAGGAGCACCCAAGAGCAACAGGGGCAAGGAAAAACTCCCTTGTGTTTAGTTAGTCTAGGAAGAAACCTTGGGCAGACCCACTACTCAAGGGGCTAACCCAGCTGCCAGGGATCATGCAGGAAAAGTACAATCAGTAATAACCATGATAGACTACAAGTTGTCCATGGTTTTAGCTAAGCATCATAATAGCTCCAAAATATTATAAAAGATGTCTTGAAAGATTTTGAAACATGGCCAGCTATGAGTGAGTTATTTATAATTTTAAGAATTGTCTCAGCCAGTAGAGGGAGAGCAGCCTTAAGAAGATCTGTTGGGATAGGATCCAGTAAGCATGTTGAGGCTTTAGTTGAGGAGATCAAAGATGTCATTTTTGATATATTGGTGGGTGTATATGAATCAAGGTATGCTACAGGTTGACTAGAGCTAGCTGTAACCATTATATGTGGTCCAACTGCATTTGAGATTGCAAGGGTTGTTTATTTAAAGTCTTATAGATTCAATTTTGTCATTAAAAAATAATTCCACTATATCACTGCATCACTATAGAGTTGTTTGCGTGTATCTCTGTGTTGTTTGCAGAGGAAAGTATGTATATTCTAATGCAGTAATGCAGTGCTGTTAGTGTGTAAGATGGTAAAGGATGTTAACATTCATTTTCAGGCCTATAAGTAATACCAACATAAAATAGGAGCGGGTCTTGGCCACACTGATTTTGTCGGAGTAGCTCTCGGAGGAAAAAAGGTTGAAGAAGCTGTTAATGTGTATAGATAACATGGTCATTTTTAGGTGTAACAAGGCTGTGGTGTGTTTACTCAGGGCTTCCTGATCCAGTGGACTAAAGACTTTTCCTGTTCAGGAGTGGTGGGAAAGGATGTTGTGAAGCTCCTTAAGGATGCCATGAGGAGACGGGGAGTGAGTCTCCAAGCTCTTTCCATTCTGAAACACATGTAATGTTTGCCCTATTTTGGTTATCTAGCACCTATGCATCTGTTAATTCTAAGAATGTTTGTGTTTTATTTGACTTATTAAGAACAATAATCGCATTTTCCCAAGTAAGTGCAAGAACACTACCCCCTGTGAAGTAGGCTAGTGCCAGGGTTCACGCCTGGACCAATTTACTTATAGATATTACCGAACTAAGCATACAGATGCTGGAATGTGCCCATACACTCTCAGACTCTAGACCTAAATAACTGGACCATTTATTGTGCCTAACTATACTGAAAAATGTAATATCTCACCTTTTAATTAGTGGTGGGACTTGATTAAAAATATATAGTCTAATTAATTAGAGACTTTGGAATTCATTCATCTCAATTAATCACATATGAATATTTGACACGAGAAGCAACATTTTTAAATTTAAATGGATTTTGGTATGTGACTGAATTGTGATGACCTTTTGTTGAACTCCCCAGGCCAATGCTTCAATTTTTCAACATTGTGCCTGGTGGTTGTCTTCTGCACGGTTTGGATGAAAGACTTAAGATGCTGTTCCCTGTCAGTGCTCTCGCACTGATATCTCCTCTGTAATAATCTCTGTCCCTTTTCAGCAAATAAACTATGAAAATAGTCAAATTGGCATTATAGAATAGTCAGATTGTCAGGGCTTTGTTTTATTTCAAGAGGTAGGCTATAGTTCAAGAGGTATAGTTGTTGTTGGTTGTATCCTTGTTTAACCTTTCCATACAGCTACAGATGTTTTTCAGTGTCACTGCTCCATTTGATCCTTATTTTTATCATAGAAGTACACAATAACTGATATTGCCCTGGTGAATGACACAGTGGGGACCATGATGGGTCAAACTTCTCCCTGTGAGATAGGCGTCATCATCGGTAAGTACATCTTTATTCTATATATATATATATATATATATATATATGTATATATATGATATTTAAAAAAATAATTGCTGGGTCCTTTCTTTTCTTTCTTTTTTTGGCAATCTGAATGTTCTGGACTAAGATAAGTAAAAAAAATGGATATTCTGGGTTCTCTAAATAGCATGCTCTATCTTGACACAGGCACAGGGACCAATGCCTGCTACATGGAGGAGATGCATAATGTGAAGCGTGTGGACGGAGACGAGGGATGCATGTGCATCAACACAGAGTGGGGGGGCTTTGGCGACGATGACTCCCTGAGAGACATTCAAACAGAGTTTGACAAAGCAGTGGACTGTTACTCGAGCAACCCGGGCAAAAATATGTAAGTATGAAGCTATAGAAATAGCTGTGAAAAAACAGAGAAACTACAGATGTACCTCATAGCGGTATGTAGTATGACCACCGCACGTGGCAGCATGTGCCATCTGTGCTCTCTTTGACATCTTTGGGATCTCAACTCTTACATGTTCATCCCTATGATTTAAACCTATGAACAAACATATTCACAGTCACAGTATTCATATAAATTTTTTGACATACATAGTGTTGGGGAGTAATGAGTTACAGGTAACAAAATTATGTAATTTAATTACAAAATAAAAGGAACAGTACTTAGTTACATTACTTTGAAAATACGTGTCATTAAATTACAGTTACGACCAGGAAATATTCAGGAAATGTTCAATAATATTAGTTTTGTTTTGCTGTTTTATCCTTGTGCACAACATCTTCTATTTACAGCTATGTGATACTGTTCTGACATGTCTAATTGGTTTTCCTATCATATTTGAATTGGCAACAACCCATTTGCTGCTGGGTTAACAGCCCATATGCGGTCTGGACTGCAGTTGCCAGGTGGCCTGCAATGCCAGATAGACACTACAATGTAGGCCTAGGCCTTTACAGGAAATAAAAATAGCTGTGGTGAGCAGGGCAGGTGTACATCCACAGGGCAGGACCTATGCACAGTCAAACCCACAAAAATAGACAACTGCTTATTTTGTGATGTTCATCAAATGTTGAATGTCAAATATTTGATTTAGCGGGCATAGCTATTCAAAAATCAGCATGATTTCACTGTAAGGGTGATGATGTCCGACAATACTGTGACTGTGTTGAGGGAGTTTACAAGGATTTTGACAGCAGCCAGTGTGGACTAATGCTGTAAACCCTGCCAGGTTTCAAAAACTGAAAATGGTTGACAGTTGAGATTCATGAAAGATTTAGGAAAGTAATCAAAAAGTAATCAAATAAAATTAGTTACATTATGTTGTCAAAGTAATTATAATAGTTACCCTGCTGTTACATTTTAGATAGGGTAACCTGTAATTGTAACACATTACATTTCCAAAGTAACTTTCCCAACACTGGACATACACACAAGTGTGTGTGTGTATATGTTTGTTTGTGTGGATGATTTGTGTAATCAAGCTCAATCTCTGTTCACAGTAAACAGGTTAAACAGTATAAACTAGATATTTTCTGAAATCTTATGATTTGTAAATGTGATTTAACATGCATTGAAACATGTGTTTGTGTCTGTTTGTGTTTGTGTGTGTATGTGTGTCTGTGTGTGTAGCTTTGAAAAGATGATCAGTGGCAGGTACCTTGGGGAGGTGGTTCGACTGGTCCTGGTAAAGATGGCAATGAGCAAATTGCTGTTTGAGGGGGCAACATCAGAAACATTGCTCAAGCCCTACAGCTTTAAAACAGAATTCATGTCTCACATTGAGAGGTGGGTGACTTGTCCACAGTTTCCATGATCTGTCATTTCAGCACAATGAGACCCCTGTTAACTGATTTTCATTATTTTGATGTTCTTAATATACTTTGTCTTTGCCCACATGTATTATATATCTAAAAATAAACTTCCTGTGTTTCTGATGTGTTCATATAGTGAGGACACTGGTCTGGGGCAGGCCCAGCAGATCCTTACTAAAGATCTGGTACTTCCTGCTGGGCCAGAGGATTGTGAGATTGTGCGGCTGGTCTGTGATGCCATCTCCACCCGTGCAGCACAGCTGTGTGGTGCAGCTCTGGCCACCATAGCCAATCGGATCCGCACCAACCGCAGATTGGACCGGTTCAACGTGGGAATGGAGGGTGGAGTGTACAGAAAGCACCCTCAGTGAGTAGGATAGCAATAGCTCATGGATGATAAGAACATTTAAATACTTTTAAATGTGACATAGAATGGAAAGTTTTCCATTTTCTTATCTTGCCTTTTTCAATTAAGAGAGGTTGTGCATGGCCACAGAACTGTCATGAACGTGAAACACGGTTGAAACATGAGGCCACAAAACAATCATACATCAGGAAAACTGATTATGCTTATTCCCAAGCAAAACCTGGTATTTATCTTACTGAAAGTAAGTGAAAATCAGCAGTATCTTTGCTCAAATCCACATCAAGTCTTAACATGGTGTACACATGATTTTGAGTAGAGGACTTGATAGGAGTTACATTCATGGAACACAAAATATAGTAGCCTATATTGAACAATACTACGCTTGCACATTACTGCCTTTCCTGAATGTAGTGTGACGAACCTCTGCACTCCCTGCTGTTGTGTAGAGGCCTATGTATGGACACTTGGGAACTGATGTTGTTAATTAGAATTGCCCTACACCAGGAGTAGGCATGGGCCATATAGGCCCAAAGATTAGCCTCATTTCAGAGATTCACCCATATACATTCATACACTTAGGGCGACACTCTCTCTTTAACATCCACTCTCACACAAACACTCTCCTGCATTCATACATCCATCCATCTTACAAAACCAGTTTGTCATTGCCGGCAACTTAGACATTCATACAGCTATAGATTTTCTGTTGTTATGATACTCAGAAATGAAATTCAGTTTGGTGTTGGCGTCCCTTTCATGTTTGCGGCACACGCAAGCCTGGGTCGTTAGTCTGTTATTATTGGTATGATAATCTGGATTTCCCCTGCCCTTTTAGCTCAGTCTGATATTGAGCTTTGGTTTGGAGAGGATGCCATATCCTCCTCAGCAGGTTCAACGGGCGTCTGTCAAAATTCCTCTAAATGGATGTTGCTTTACCAATCATTGTCATTTACTATGCCACATTGTTTTAAAAAATATTTCCACTAAATTCACAGTCTTTTAGTGCCAAGGACATCATCATGATAGGCTAGTCATTTTAATGGTCTATTTGATGTCAAACTTAGAAATTACAGTGATAAAAATGCACTAACTGGCATGTACCATAATGCCCAAGAATAGATATGGCTCAGGGAAAAGACCATGCCTTACATCCGAGTAATAAGGGATCCAGGCATAAGCTTCGTTTTGCATCGTCTCTGAGCTGGGACGGGCCAATCAGCGAGCAGAGGGAGGACTAAAAGCAATAATGTTGAATTCAAATGAGGTGGTCCATTGCATAACATATGGCATGACCAAATAGTAGCGACTGATTGATTGAAGCAGAAAGTATCTGCCTGCTGTGGGGCGAACACATGCCAATTGCTTGGGTTCAGACGCTTTGCACGATGTGAAACAATATGAAAGCAGCTGAGAACAGAATTGTGGTGTTCTCTCATAGGGTCTCTTTTTGTTCAAGAAGTGCCTGCCATTACATTTTTGGGGGTCACTGCAGTAATGCATTTGTAATGCATGCAGTTATCCCCTGAAGTCCCCCGAATAATTTAACCAATTTGTTCTTAAGTTTCAGACACAAACTTCAAGACACGGTCAAAAAGTTGGCTCAAGAATGCAACATCAACTATATTGTGACAAACGACAGCAGTGGCAAGGGTGCTGCAATGGCCATGGCAGTAATAATCCGTATGGGAGAGCAAGAAGGATTTTGATATGTGTCCATTGGTGCTGCCTGCCTCTTGGGTATCAGAAGTCTGTCACTTGTCACCTTATCCTATATGTGGGTCCGGTTCCTAGGATAGTTTATAGTGTGTGTGTTTCATTTTCTCTTCATTGACAATACAATAGTCTACATTCCCCAAGGGAATCAGCACAATAATAGCAAGTCAGGGGACTTCAGCTTAATTTATTTCAGACTTTTCAGTTGATTGTTTGTTTTGCTACAAAAGTCCCAAAAAGCATATTGAAATAACATTGGGGTTGTTTCAGCTGAAATGTACTTAAAATACACTGATTTTGTATTAAGGTGGTTGTATTAAGGTAAAAAATGCATTCAGTAAATAATGAAGTGCACTTAAATATGTACTATTAGCACACAATAGCACCATAAACACACTTTTGTAAAGTGCACTTTATTGCACTGCTTTTCCACAAGGACAGGCAAGGCTCCAAACTCCAAGTGTTATTCAAGGGTATTATATGTGTTATGTGACTTTATATATAGCCTTATGAGGCTTTTCTGTTTTATGTGATCTTGCAAGAGTTAAAAGGTAGGATGATACAATGATAATAGCTTTATTTAAGACACTGGCTGTTGAGCTACAGTGGACAAGGTAAAGAGGCTGAAGAGGTACTGAATAGCTTTTACTCCTCTGAACTGACAATTTTTCTTAAAGGTGTGACCATGCTGTGGGAAATAAATTCGCATCCAATTCTATATCTGTGACCTGGTTTACTAGCTCTGTTCTTAGTGTGTAATGACATCCACAAGATGGCGCTCAATGCAAATTTACTCTGCCCCCTAAATTACAGAATTATTTGGCAATGTACTAAAGCTGACAGTTTGTAAGGATCCACAGAGATATTTGACATTTAGTTGTGGCCAAAATGAGAAAATTTGGAAAACTGACCAGATAGTATAGGCTAATACAGTAATCATTCAGCAATTATACAATAATAATTTCTTTTAGCATCAATAATTTCCAAATTTGCCATTATTTTCATTGTACAAAATGTGTACCATATAAAATGGTGCAAATAAATGCAATCTAATGCAGTTAGGGAGATATTATTATGCATAATTAATCTGTGAGGTCATGTATGAACAAAAAATAGGAGAAAGTGGAGTTGTACAGGGGAAATTCTTGAGCATGAATTGAAACCAGCATTCGCGTGTCATTAAGTATACCATCAATCAAATACCATCAGTTTTTTTTTTCACCCTTGTGACATGCAAGGAAAACCAGGGTGGCCGAGGGCCCTTAAAAAGTCTTTAAAATAAGGCCTTTCAAGGGATATTCCGCCACTTTGTCAATTTACTCATTATCCATTTAGCTTCAGAATAGCATATATCATTGAATCTTACACTACATCTCACTACGTCATACATTAGTATTTCAATGTATGTGACAAATAAACTCCTTGATCCTTGATCCTTAAATCCTTAGGCTGCCACTAACATCTCAGCCATTAGCATCTTGCTTAAAGGGGCCATCGAATTCCAATATTTTTGATTCATGTGATGATTTTCCAAACCCATGTGTCATGAAACAATACTCTCTTTCTGCAGTAATAATCAAGGAACTTGGACTCACTGAGCTATGCTTGAACTACCTGCTCTGCTTGATTATTACAACAGAATGAAAGTATAGCTGCATTTCTAATCAGTAAATTAATCGTTAGATTAAACAAACTATTAGTCATTAGATTAGCCGCTTTATCAAAACTGTTATTTATATATTATATAAATATATAGGCAGGTTTTCCACTTCTTTTAATGCAATACACAGTAGAGAAGGCATATAGTCCACTCACATATCCACTCAGACATACGACATGTTTGCTGTGTTGTGTGGGGGTGTGTGAAGGGAGTTAGGGGCTGGTATAAAACTGTGGCATGTCTGGGGGCAAGGGCCACTGGACCCTGCAGCATGCAGTACCTCCACTCTGTTGTCTCATCATCGCATACTTTGGATGGGGGTGGGCCGGCTACATTGTTATGAATGGGTGCTTAGGTAGTCATTTCAGTCAACAGAATTAATTCAATTCAATTCAGTTTTATTTATACAGCGCCTTTTACAATAGTATTGTCTCATGGCGCTTCACAGAAGGAGCACCCAAGAGCAACAGGGGCAAGGAAAAACTCCCTTATGTTCAGTTAATCTAGGAAGAAACCTTGGGCAGATCCACGACTCAAGGGGCTAACCCAACTGCCAGGGGTCATGGAGAAAAATTACAATCAGTAGTAATGACAGACTATAAGTTGCCTATGGTTTAGCTAAGGTTCATAATAGTTCATAATAGAGTATTATCCCACTTTTACATTACATAGTAGTCAGTCTATAGGTGGTTATCAGGAAGTATGGCTGGACAATGTCGCAGCGGCCAGGCATAGTGACAAACTCAAAGGAGTGAGATGGGTCATGGGGGTAACAGTAAGGGTCCATTTGACAGCGCCATTGTGAGGGGGGGTCAATCACAAAGCCTCAGGAAGGGGAGTCGGGCCCAGCATCGGCGTCCAGGAAGGTCCTCTGTGATGGGGAGTCGGTCCTGACATGGGCCTCCCGTAGTGTTGGTTGTAGTCCACTCAGGAGGGGAGGGTGAGAGGAGTCCGCCAGAATGAGGCAGGGATGACACTCAGCAAAAATAATTGTGGACAGAGGAAAATAGTGAATTAGGCCAGGCTCACACATCAGAAAGCAAATGTGTAATTTGGGCATACATATATGTGTATAAATATATATATATATATATATACATATAAATATTGAGAGAGAGCTGAAAGAGAGAGAGAGGGAGTTGTACGGCATGACACATGAAGGTTGTGCGGCGGCGCTAGGCAATAGCAGCATAACTAAGGTATGATGCATGGTAACCCAGCACCACTGCAGGGATGGTCAGTGGCTGCCATGCCTCGCAACTGGGGGCAACAGCAGAGGCAGTCCCTTCCAAAAGACCCATGAGAAGTGATGTTTTGCCATGCACTATCCCTAACTATGGGAAACAGTAAAGAGGAAGGTTTTAAGTCTAGACTTAAAGGTATTGAGAGTGTCCGCTTGTTGAATGTGGGGGGGGGGGGGGGATTATTCCACAGGAGGGGTGCACGGTAACAAAAGGCTCTTCCTCCTATCGTAGATTTTGATATTCTTGGGATTACAAGGAGACCAGCATTTTGGGATCTTAGGGTTCTAGGAGGGTGGTAAGGGACAAGTAAGTCTTTAATATATGTTGGTGCATCACCCTTGAGGGCTTTGTAGGTTAGGATGAGTATTTTAAAATCAATTCGACTTTTAAAAGGGAGCCAATGTAGGGAAGCAAGGATAGGAGAGATATGTTCATATTTTTTAGTCCTGGTGAGAGTTCGGGCCGCAGCATTTTGTATTAGTTGTAGGTTTTTGATACAAGTATTGCTACACCCAGAGAACAGAGCAATTATTATTATTATATGTAAAAATACATAAATATTATAATCCTCTTCTCCTCTGACACCCAATTCCATGAAGTCCAGCTTCCATCTCCCTGGCCCGACATTAACTCTTTACTCACACACACACACGTGGACATTCCCACAAACACACCGACCCCCTAGTCATTGTATATGAATTATGATCTCAATAGTACAACAATAACAGTTTTTCTCAGGAAGAGTTATTCTCAATCAAAAATACATAATTAGAAATTATATTTAGAAAAGGATGGGACAGCCTGCCCAACTGCTCAACAGCCTGATCAAAGAC
Organism: Tenualosa ilisha; assembly: GCA_015244755.2. Lineage (NCBI taxonomy): Eukaryota > Metazoa > Chordata > Actinopteri > Clupeiformes > Clupeidae > Tenualosa > Tenualosa ilisha. The sequence goes on from PYXC01001220.1 coordinate 449,173, forward strand.
CACATGCGTTGTCTGACATCAGAACAACATGTGGATTACCTCGACACTGAGGACAGAGTTGGTCTTAAATTTTGTTTGAAAATGGTATTAAAAAGTCTTTCACTTGGTCAAACCTGTAGACACCCTGAAAATGCAATTTAAAACATTTACTTAATGTCCCATAGACATTTGCTTATTCCCTCAGTTATCACTGCTAAAATGCCCTTTTGGCAAGGCCGAGATAATGATATGACTGCAGCATCCGTCATCACGTCTTGTCAAGACAATAGCCTACTTCACCATTTAGTTTCAATGAATGAGATCCCACCCAGGGAACAGGGAAGCATTTTAAACTATATTACTTGAATTATGACTCATATTACTCCTTTCACCTAGGGGAAGAGAGAAAAAATATGAGAAAGGCGCATATAAAAAAACCTTTTCCCTGCGATGGTGCTGAGGAATGCTCCTGCACTAATAGGTAGATTAATAATATCACTGGAATGGAAAGAGAAGCTAACGTCTTCCAAACTGAGGGCTGAAAGAGAAAGCGCTGGTTGAGGATAAAGAAACGGTAAAAAATAGAACAGGACAGATAATAATGTTGGACTTGAGGTGGGATTCTGGGGTTAATCTAAAGCCCTCTCATAGGTGAGGACAGAGATTGAGGTAATTAGAGTGAGATTGAGATAAGAATTATTGAGTGTGTCTGCGTGCAGTAAAGGCATCTTTTCAGGTGCTTTCATCAATAGATTGCAGTACAGGGAGCAATTTAATTATTTCTTTTTCACAAATCTCTGATAAAGAAATATACTTACTTACTGCTCCAGTTCACTTCAAGGCCAACATTCGAGTCCCTCAAACCAACTATGAGAAATAAAAAATAAATGTGACGCCTAATAGATTTCTGGTTATTAAAAACTGTAATTTCACGAGTTGCAATGGCTTTGTCATTGCTAGTTCTTGTCTATACCCTGTCATCCACAATCACTAGGACTACATATCTCAAATATTGATCAACCTTGAAAGTATAACTCTTCAAATGAAAATATTGACACCCATCTGAATCCCTACAAAGAATGTGTATCTTCAGGCTGTAAAGCACATCAATGTTATGAGTGATTAGTGATGTCTGTGAAGATTCTCATTCATCCAGGTCATGGTAATCAAGACCGAGCTGCTTACAATACCGAACAGAGAGCATCCCATCTAAAACAGAAGGAAAAGAAAAGGAGCACACACACATCAAGCAGGCACTAAGAACTTGTGGGTACCCCAATTGGACATTCATCAAGACAGGCAAGAGACAGAGTAATGGAACCAAAACTCCAACCAACACAAAAAAAGCAACAGAGGGAAGCACATGGTGGTCCCCTATGTATCTGGATTATCTGAGAAACTAAGGAAAATCTTCAGCAAGCACAACATCCCAGTCTACTTCAAGCCAGGAAACACCCTCAGACAGAGACTGCTTCACTCAAAGGACAAAACCCCATGACACAACTTCATAAATATAGTTTATGCAGTACAATGCAGTACGGAATGCCTAGGTCTGTTTATTGGAGAAACTAAACAACCACTCCACAAACGCATGGCCCAACAAAGAAGGCTGACGTCATCAGGACAGGATTTAGCAGAACATCTCCATCTAAAGGAGAAGGGACACCTTTAAAGACACTTTCATGCACATTTTGGACAAGGTGGTATGAGAGAGGAGTGAAGGAGGCCGTCTATGCCCATCTGGAACAACCAGTTTTGAATAGAGGAGAGGGGCTACATCATAATCATCATGCTACATACCATTCTGCCTTGAGATTCCATTCCAGGAAGTTTAACTGCTCCTTACCATCAGAGCAGTTAACACTCTCTGGATCCTGTGATCATAATGACCAATTCAACTCCAATTGCATACATTGACTTATGCTAATTATGTCAATGGGTGACTCATATGACCCATTCACATGATGAGAGGTGTGCTCACAGCTCACAGTTACACCCACAATCCAGAGATAAATCCAGTGATAAGAAAATCATCATTCTTACCAGGACATCACTCTACTTTTCATTAGGTTTCACTATATGAATGGTCCTTCTATTCAAAGCAATGTTGCTAGGTTACAATGCCATTTAGAATCACTCTTGCCAGAGATGAAAAGTGAAACACAGAACCACTGAACTGAGTAAGACTAATAAGGTGGCTTGTGCTGTCCATATTGAATAGCAGAACTGGAGAATCTAACCATCTCCTGAAATGTGATAAAAAGGACACTGTTGCTGACACCTCATCCTCCACCACCTCTGAGGTAAGAGCCAATACGAGTGACAACAGACAAGCCCTCTGGCACATCTCCTCAGATCATACCTACCAACCTGGGTACATCAGTGCACACACACACACACACACACACACGCACGCACACACACGCACACACACACACCTCTTTAAAACTCGTTTTAAAAATCATTCAGATGACATTTGAGCAGATTCAGACACACCATATAAGACCTTAAACTGTCACATCATTCAGGGAAATAAAAAAAACATCCCCTGGTCTAAAAATGGCTGTACCTGATCCAAAATGGCACCTCCAGCTTTCACTTACTTAATGCACTGGGCAGACTTTCAGCCTGTCAGCCTGTTAGACACATGCACCTCCCTATACAATTACACTGTCTAGTGCAACACAGGCTTGTTAATAATAAGAGGAAATTACTTGCTGTATCGGGCGAGCCAGGAACACACACACACACCAAGTGCTAGTGGGCCTGTTCCATTCATGAACCCAACAACAACAGCAGCAGCAACAACAACAACAACCTCATCAGTAACACGGGCTAATGCACTGAGGATAGTGAGCTATAGCACCCTCCCAGTGAGCCAGTCAGCCTTAGGGGGAAGCACCTCCGATGGAAATCCACAGACAGCAGATTTGGCAGAGGCTCTCCAACAGATGCTGCCTTCTTCCATGAAAAAAAGACACAAGACCCTACAGATATCTCACCCAAAAATAGCACAGAAAAAAATAGGGGAGTATAGACGAGAAATGAAAGAGAACAAATAAGAAAGAGAGAGAAAGGGAGGATACAGACACTGTTCATTGTTCATTTCGTGAGTGTTTGAGTTACCTTTCCAGGCAGGGTTATGACTCATAAGCAGTGATTGATTGCTGTGATTATCCTGAGGTGGCAGACATTGTGACTAATCACTGGGGGAAACCTGCACTTTATGAAGAGCTCTGCATGGAGAGTGTTACACAAAAAGGTTCTGCAAATCTGCCACGTTTCTAAACGACTGTGAAAGCAGAATTGCTTGGAGACTGCATTGGCTCACTGGGGCTATTTTAGGGTGTAATTGATTGTGAAAAAAATGCAATCTGGGTTTAGTAATCTGGAGGCCACCCTATTGTGCGACACTAACAGTAGTGACCTCTCAATTTGCCTGCACTCCCCTCAGACACATGAGGGTCAGGAGAGGCAGGCGGAGAAGGCAATGGCATGGAGCCCACCTCACCTCTATCAGCAATATGGAGCTTCATTTCCGCCAAATCTGTGACAATGTTGCCAAGATGCGTGTGGAGCAGCTGATAGATTGTGGCTGTTATACTGTATGTAGTTGTATAAGGGGGTGGGATGGAGTGGGGGGAGGTCACTGTGTAAAATAAAAAGTAAATCTGGGAGTGTATATGCTAGTGCTATCAATGTTAAAGGATGTGAATAATGTAAAAATTTTAACAAGCTATTTTTTTAATGCAAATTAATCATGCAGACGCATACATCACACTACCCGCCAGCGCCCTCATCACTTACACCGCAAGGACTCATTTGTTTTGTTTGCTGGTGTGTTTCAGTAGCCCAGTGTAGATACTTTTAACAACATGCTAGTCCACTGTATATACTTAGTAAATTATTTAAGATATCGTTTTGAATTCAGTGGCAGGATTTCTCGATTGTACTGTGTCTGTCTTTCAATAATGTTTAAAGTGTTTTGTCAGCAGGCAGTACTTTGTACGCAGTCATAAGAAGTTTGCTTGTTAACAGAACATAAACTGACGGCCCAGAGACCTTGTAAATATTTCTGATATATTTTTTGCAACAAGATTGTTAAAATATGCAGTGTCTCTTTTAACAGTAATGTTAACTGTTAAATGAAAGCATGACAACGGAATTTGCTAGACTTGACTGTGTGGTCGAAGGGTAAATAGTTCCATTCAAAGCAATTTGGTGAAGTGTGCTACGCGAACGCGGACACACTCAACGCAGAACAATAACAGGAAAATGATGGTGACAAGGCAACACTTTTTTCATTATAAAAGAGCTGATGGACTAGTTCAATGAAAAAGGGCAAACCACCGTAGATTTCAAGCTAGGGGGAGTGTGCAAAACTTGTGCACCTGGATGCAAAAGGAGGGGTTAAAAAATGATGTGGTCAGTCATCCCTGGGTGCCCCTGTCATAGGCAACCTGTAGCAACTACACTCTTTCACGTTGAGTCTGAAAGAAACTGAGGACCATGTGTGACATTCTTGTTTTACAGGAAAATAAAGGAGAATTCTGGAACTTAAAATGTGTGATTAATTGTGATTAATCGTGATTTAGAATCGACTGACACCACTAATATAAACATATGGGAGTATGCAGGACTGCATGTGCTCTTTTATTCAGAACCCCTGGATATGCCCAGATTTTGGTACGTATGCAGGCATTTACTGTGTCTGCATAATCCCAGCACCTTTTTTTCATGCAGCAGGTGGTTATGTGCATGTTTCTTATATGGCTGAATCTTTGGCAGTTCCCTAACACCATCTTCATCACCTGCACCAAAGGCCATTAAGGACTTGAGAGAGAAAAGTTTGAGAGTGAGGATCCTACAGTGATGCTACTAAATACAGAAACAATATTGCCTATTATATGCCTGTACTGTATTTCAAAAACTATACTGAGGTTGAGTTACTTGTACTTTATATGTTGTCATATTGCCAAGTATTGGTGGATATAGACTAGGCTATATAATGACTCTTCATAGATAGACCCATCTGTCTGCACATAAAGTAAATTAAACAATACTTTTTCTGACAGAGAAATACATTTATTATATCAAATATGGACAAATATAATGAATTTATTTCATCAAAATAACCAGTAAACTACACAAAAATAAATGGAATTTTTCATGTCATATACTGTTATTAGCATGTTTTGACATCACAGGTATATGGTATATAGTTCTAAGAGTGAATAGCAAAAGTGACAGCTAATATACAGTACAAAACATGACAAAATAACCTTTTATCTGTAGTGGGCGAGGACATTAGCATGTGACATCAGTTCTGTAACAGATTTCTTCAATCACTCAAAAGAGAAAATGAAAGTGTTTGAAAAAGAGACTGAAAACATGAAAATCCTTTCTTTCAGCCTCTCCATTGCTGGGCTGAGACACAAAATGAAGAACCTGTCTTCTTTTCTATAACATTTGTTTAAAAAAGTTTCAAAACGGATACAGGTAATGTGTTATGTACCAGATGTTTTGTATTTTCTAACAACAAGGCCATTGCGTCATACAAATGATATTCTAATTAACGCCACAATAGTATCATAATATAACCTTTAAGATAAGTATGTATCACAATCTCAATTAAAGATCACACAGACAGACACACACACACACACACGAACAACAATAACAAAAAAACTCATCTCAAACAGGCTGTGTTGTCATAACTTGTAAGACTTACGAACAACATTTTTATCACACTTCTAGACACATGCAAAATGGCGATAAGAGAGAGAAGGCGAGACAGACAGATAGAGTTGTCTCCTAAATAAAAAGGACGTGTGGGCCATAGGGAGGGATGGGGGGGGGGGGGGGTGGAGTGCTCTCTCCCCTCTCAGTTTCAGAGAGGACCTCATGCAGGCCCACTCTCCATCAATTAGACCTCATGCACTCAAGAGCTCTGAGGAAGCAGCATCCATTAGCCATGCCACGCCTTCCACAGCACTTAAGACTGGACAGTGCCGAGTCCTTTGTGCTGAGAATATTCCAGAATTAATGTAGTGCTGCCATGCTTTAATTAAGCATTTCATTATAAATACATCATGAGCAACCCACAAACAACTAAGCAGTGAACTGATACTTTTAAGTACAGACACAAAAATGTACAGATATGTGAAAGACGCTGAAATGACCAAAGTGAGTTGGCAGCTTGCTGGAGACAGGATAAGCAACAGAGGCTTCCCTTTATCTAAGATCTCTGACACATTTATTACACAGCATTTAGTTCTGGATAGCCTACTTTACTGGTTCCATAAATCCATGCATTCATTCATTCTCAGAGTCTGCAGTTACCAATTTAGATACAGAGGAAAACTACTAGATGCTCTGGTGAAAAATGTAATCTTTCGCTGTGCTCTAACTTGTTTCAAAGCATCATAGTAACAAATTACAACAGCCCTGCTTCTTTGTTTCCATCAAGAATCAAGACACACAAGATGCAAGTGAAATATTTGATTGCACGGCAACACTACAAAGAAAGGTGTATTGGTGTTTATTGTTAATAATAAACATTAACTGGATTTAAAAAAAAACCCAAATGAGGACAAAGGTGAGTGTGACTTGGCAAGCATATTACATTAGGCCTGCATAGAGACTGTTTCTTTGCTGGTGACACAGTTAAAGAATTGCACCGGGAACATTAACCTGAGCTAAATTTGCTCCATGCAATCATCAATACCCTATCCTCCGTTTAATTGGATTCGGAGAGAATCCGCTATTCTCCTTTTTGGTCGAAAACACATACCTTTCCCAGAGGCATAGGCTACTGTAGTAATCATTGCTGTGGCAAACAAAACAGTTCTACTGTTAGCTGTCAGTGGTGTATTTAGCGATTTGTGCCACATTTTCTCCGAGATTATAAAATATTAATTTGGCTACCGAAAATATGTTTGGTGTAATATAAATACGACCACTAGAAAGTAGGCTATACATCCATTACATCCACACTATGAACAGATCCACGTGGCTATTTACAAAGATTACTGAAATAATTTATGTCGTTAAGTTTGCAGTCACACAGCAGCAGGTTCCACATCTGGAAACATCTCCATGTGCCCAGCGCTTTCCACATCTGAGGGCAGCGGCGCAATGGTGTGTTTCATCCGATATAGCATAACTATCACCAAAGCGAGAAGAAACAATAGCAAACACACAAAAAGTCCAAGATATGTCGACAAACTTGGAAGCTTTGGATCTGGACGTCCGAGTTGGGCCATTGTTGTGGTCCAGATGTGCTCATCGAAGGACACATTGTGCGTGATACTAGCATAGACGTCAGGTGTTGGGGTGAAAAAGTTCCTCCATATCACTCTATCGTCGAGCATGTCAAACAACTCCCTATTATGTCCTCACAAAAAACCCTTCACATTTCACAAAAAAAACACCGGTTCCAACTCCTTCGACGGTCTAAGATTTCCATTGCCTGTTCTCTGTATTCCTTTGGTCATCCATTCTCCGCAGCTGGAGGTAGTCCTCTTTGTTGTAACTTACGACAACAACCTTCTCCAACTGGACCGGTTTAGATAGAGACCACCGACGAGCATCGATGTGTGCTGGGCGCGTGTTTACGCGGGTAACAGAGCTGTCTTTGTCATTCAGGATGTAAGTGTCGCTGGAGACGCTCATCTCCTGACGTTACATCGGTTAACCTGCTGTAGGCTATTCGGTTTCGGAGGCTGGGAAAACATGATGGCAAGGCAACTGTCCTTTCCTTAATAGCCTATTTATACAATGTGTCTTTTGCGTAACGAGAAAAAGCCGTTGTTTCGTTCCACTGCCGCCCACGTTTCTTCCGTCATACATCACAAATGGTTAAGAATTCATGAACCATAGACACTGCATAATATTATATCTGATAAAATGAAATGTTCTCGCTTGCCATTTGTGAGTCATTCATGGCCGTAACAAAGCAATTACAGATACATATGTGAATATACCTTGCAAATATTAGAGACCAAGGATACTACAGTTTAAGTTTAGCTGATTTTCTCTGATGTGTCTTTAACTTGTGAAACACACACACTCTCTCTCACACACACACACACATAGAGAGAGAGAGAGAGAAAGGCTACACACTGTGACGCGTTATGCTCCCATGCCTAATCTCTCCCTCTGTATCCTAATCTCTGTATCCTAGTTTACTTGCATGTTGCCACCTCATCGCCACAAACACACAGACATTAGGCTACATCCCAGATAGATAGCTAAAGACACTCTGGCCTGGATTGGGCCCAAATAAACTGTGCAAGCTGGGCTTCTATACTCTTCTATTTTAGTAGGCTAATGGAAAACTGACCTGGGCCAAAACTGTAAACCAACACTATACGACACAACGTAGTGTTAGAATGTTTAAACTGAAATGTCTATGTTCCGTGGATGTGGCCAAAACACAGAAAACGTGTGCTTCATCCGGATGAAAAGGCTTTTATTCGGATCCGGGCCAAAGGTAATTGCTATCTGGGATCGTTTACCATCTTTTCTGTTCTCAGTTTGGGTTATTGTAAATTGGTTGGATGTTTTTAATTATTTATTTCACGTTATTCATCCAGGTTTTAGAGAGTTTTATTGATTCCTGACTTCTTAGCAATACATTCCTTTCACGTGGTAGCGTAGATGAGGAGCAACCTTGACTGAACGCGCCTCTCACAGCCTAAATAAAAGTGGCTTGCGAGATTTCAAATCACCTATGCAGTAGCAGTCTCACAGTGGAGCGCTGCCCCCGTGAAGCCAACACGGCAGTTGTCTGGCACTTTGAATAGCGCCTGATTCAAAACCATTTCACCACCTGATTCTGTAACATCCTCCATTGCCCAGCTCAATGCCAAATACGGTTAGTTCTTTGTGAAATCTCGCCGTTCTCTGACAATAGCGTTCAGCCTTCTTTTTGGTCATGACTATAGCAGGGTATACAAATCATTACCCTCTGTAGAGGAATCTATCATTCATGCTGCACACCTTCATCACCTTGGTTTTTCATTGGCAGTTGATTATTCATCCCAGCAGTATAGAGCTAGTAGCTAACCGCGGTTGGTAGCCGAGGTTATTACAATAGAAATTGAAATTATGCCTTCATCAGACTGTCTGTGTTCTCATAGCTTTTTTCATACTCTGTAAATTGTGCATGGCCTTTACTTACTATGTCATCACATAATAATAGCCTGGTCATTCCGCTCAATGCTGGCCTATAGAGACTTGCTTTATATAGCGAGAGCACATAATCCTAGTACCATCTGGGCCTCAGATGGCTGTATCTTCAGGACCATCTCCACCTTCCTCGTCTGCCCACTGCCCCCCCTCATCCTCCTCCCCTCGGATCCCTCAATAATTTATCAGCACTGAGGAGCTTTTTCCTTTAAAATGCTTTTATGGACACATGCACACACACACACACACACACACACACACACACACACACACACACACACACAAAAGCCAAAATATTTATATGGACTCTCACATACACAATAATAACACCTACCACCTACCACCACCACTACTACTACTACTAATAATAATAATAATAATAATAATTCATATAATTGTGCACATATTCAAACACATGCATAAGAGCATAAAGAAATGGAGTGCATACGGGCCACACACACACACACACACAAACACACACATAAACATGTCTCTGTGGTCAAAGACCTACAGCCTGTTTGTCACTTGATGCTCACTATGTAGAGTGTACAGTAGCATATGACCATGGGGCTGTGAGTGTGTGCGGTTCACTAATGAGACATGCTTCCTTGCCTTTGTGTGGAGGGGATGATTCACCTTGAAATGTGGCTTATTTCACAACCACAGCAGGGCCCGGTCAGTTAAATTTAGAATGGACACAGGCATGGGCATTACAATTACATGCCATGACACACATACTATAAGTAGCATGGTCCAAAGCCCAAAGCCCAAATCAGGACTGAGGACCACCTTAACTGTGAGTGAGGAAGCCACAGGTCATACATGGGATAGGACACCTTCTCAGTCTGGAATGGCAGGGAGCTGCAGTTTAAAGGAGAAATTTCTTGTGACTCAATCAAAAGCCATAGTTTTTAAGGTGCTCTCTGTAGGAAAAAAAGAACATTTGATACAGCATAGACCAAATAGCAAACCACTGCTAACATTAACTGAATAGGGCACAGAACAGTGAAACTGAAAGTAGGTTTCTGCACCTCATTCAGTTAATGTTAGCTGCTGATTCACTATTTGGTGTATGTTGCATGAAACTTACTCATTCTTTTGCCTACCAACAGCACTTGGTGACCCTTAACAACAGGACTATGGACTGATTCACACTGGATTTCTTCTTTAAGAATGCAGGTTGAAGAGGAGTGACTGACAAACAGCATCAGAGAGTCAGCTGTAGGAAAGAGGCTTCAGAGGAGAGGGAGAGATGTCAGCATCAGCAGTCACTGTCAAGCTGTCTAACACCTTACCTGATTCAGCCAGCTTCACTTCTTGACACTTTTATGAGAGCATCTGGGGACAAAATAAGATAGTCTTAATAAATTACTGTGTAATATGTGATGTATTTTTGATGTGACAAAAGTCATCATGAAATGAGGAACAATTTATAATGGGTATGTTTGGATATACTTATGATAATAATGTGTTTTTGATCAGAGCCAGTAGCGTAGCAACATCGTACCAAGATACACACACACACAAATGCACACACACACAGAGGGACCTACACATCAATGCTGTTTCCAAAGCAGACATGTCTAATCTTTGAGTGGATGATATAAGAGTATCTCGGCGGAGCAGAACAGAGAAGGAGAAAAGACTCCTGGGAAAGTTTATCCCTTTTGAAGTTGAAATTAAAGGAGCTTCTTATGTCTATTTTCTGCCAAATTTGCCTTTAATAACAGAGGATCTACCAATACCATTTGACATGTGGAAAACATGTTCTTAGTGTAGTCTTGATGCTGCAAAACCCTTCAATGAGCAGCAACAGAAGAAACAAAAAATGTTTTATGATTTTTTTGTCTCTGGAACACTATTTCTTGCGATTCCATTACACTGTAGAACAAAAGATTTGTGCACATTTGCAAAATCTATTGTCTTCTCTCACAACACACACTACGATGGACAGATACTATGAGTTTTCAGTGAAAAATATAATTACTCCAGCCTTGTTTTATTTCTTCTAGCAAGTGACTGAAAACATTCTGTTGCAGTGGAAAAGGATTTAGTGAATACCTATTTTTAAAAGCACACCCTACGCAGCTACACCTTGCTGTGGAGAGTGTTTATGTTGGATTACTGATAACATTTCTCTGAGCTGTTACACCTTAGCAAAGACGGCCCCTCTGCTTGCTCTGTTCGCCATGAGCTCTCAGAATATGAAGTAGCCTAATTCAGGACCAGCTTGAGATCATTATGTGGGGCAAGGGCACAGCATGGCTCTGTATCAAAAGACACTTCACTGAAATACAGCTTCTTTCTTCTTCGGGCCTCTGCCAGATTGTCTTGTGATAAATCCCTCTTCGAATACACTCTCCTTGGACTTGCTCCCTCTCAAAGAGACTCCATATTGGCCAGGTCACTGAGAGTCTGACTGACCCAAGCCCTTTGGTATAAGATTTTTGTCCCTGTTATCTCCCCCTCTTAGATTGAAAAAGCTTTGGAGCCATGGAGCAATAAAATCAACAGTACTGAGGTGTTTTGAAGGGGCTTACCAGACAGTGCAGAGTGCCTTGAAGGCTTGCCTCCTCACTACTGCACTATCACATGCTTGTTTATTCGACAACCTGCTAAGGGTTTAGAGTCCCGTGGGTGTTTGAGGCTCAGGAAAGAATGCCGACTCAACACTGCTTCTACCACTACTATAGGCAACATTCTCTCCCCTAAGGAGCCCAAGGGAGACTTTGACTCCTACTCCGAGAGTACTTCCTCTCATGCCGGGAGAATATTTCAGTTGATCTGTCATTGCACACACATGGCTGAGAATGGAGAACTCGGGTGTCGTGATAATCCTCTTTTGAACAAAACTGTTCTGCTCCACTCTGGGCTGTCATTCTCCAGGCTCGCTTTTTTGTTGCTAGTCTGCATAGGCAGATTCATGCATTCTGCTTTCAGGCATATTGGCTTATCTGCTTCTGAGATGGATTGTTCATTTCCCTGCATTATCGCCCTCTGAAACGTTTTTATATTTGAGTTTTACAGTCATGCACTTAGCACAAATAAGTTATCTGCATGTGACACTTCTAATGCTGCTAATGTTGTGAGTTCTCAGGTACTGATTGTTGAAGCTCGCTGCTTTTTTATTGGGTGCTTAAAACTGTAACTTCAGATTCAAAGCAAAGAAAATGTTTTCTCTCTTCTGAAGGATGTTTTGAGAGTACATGTGTAGCTTTAAAATGAATCCATACCACTGTTTTAATGCTATAAATATTCATTTTATTTTTCAGTCATTTTTTGGATTTATTGTTCAGTCACTGGCAGTGTCAGAGGCAACAGGCCGCCGTCAGTAGTCTTATAAAGAACTTATGGCTTGCAGATGAGGACAGATTTTTCACTTTATTGCAATGCATCTATTTCATCCACTGTCGCCGTGTGTTTTTGTTAGAATCCTTGCTTTATAATTTATTTTGTCATGTAGTGACTCATCAGCTTAGAGATTCAATAATATTTTCACCAGCTAATAAGGGAAAATCTTTCTGCTTAGTAAGTCTTGTTGTTGGATCCAAGAGATATGATGAAGCTGAAGAGAGCAGCTATTCAGTCTCTTCCCTGTCTCAGGATGCTATTGTTCAAATATAGGACGCAACCCAAAAATCTCTTTCTCCTCTTTCAGGAATAACGAGGGAACCATTCTTGTCCATCCATCTGCTGCCTTAAAATAGCATACTCATAAATAGGACTGAAGCAATGTGTATCTACATTAATATGTGTATGTGTTAATGTTTAATGACGTCTTTATTGAGAACACATATATAATAGGTCTTTATCGAACGATTACTTATTCTTACTAAGTGACAAAGTGATTTATTATGACTGCCACTAGCATAGTTAGTGCAGCTGGCATATAGGTGTTGCTCAAGTTTCCTTTCATCCTGTTTTTTTCACTCATTTGAACTTACTGGGCATTGAACTCCAGTGAGTTCATATGTCCTAAGCTAAATTGGGCCCCAGGGACAGCTCCTCCCCTGTGCTGGTACCCCTGCAAGAAGTGTAATGCTTTGGCCAACAGAAATTTACTGGGACATGGGTCTCAAGGATGGATCCAATGAACCCTCAACCACCCTTGTGTGTTGTAGCGGCACCTTTTGAGAAACAGAACATTTTCCAACTGGCTGGATTTTTTGGAAGCAAGTTTCTGTCTATGATTTCGGGGACACCGACACATGGGGCCAATGAAACTTGGTGGGCACGTAGCCCGATTAGGCTCATAGCAGGTAAGCTATTTTGGCCTCCAGGGATATCTTCACCCCTTGTGCCTTATTATGCAAACTATTATGTTAAAGAGGGAATTCAAGAATAAAGGAATTCAGACTGAACATGTGTGAACTGTATGTACTGTATGTATGTTAACATGTATGTATAAATCATAAGGGCAAACCTGTAAGACTTTCTAAGATGTGTCAACAGTATGAATGGACATTCATTTGCTTCAAATGGCACATGTAGCAATGTGCTGCAGTGGTCATATTAGGCGGTAAATTGATAAAATAAGCAACTAATCAGTCATGAGGTTATTGATACAGTAAGGGTTGAAAGACCCCTTATAAACTGCCTGAATAGTTTATAGTAGCAGAATAGCATTATATGAGGACAACGGACTGTTTTGATGATCGCTATCATTATGCATAGATCAAGACCAGCTAGTTGCTTATTAAGGATTTCAGAGCAATTGTCTCCCTTAACAATGGGATTCCCTTTTCTGATAGGCTGATGAGGTGGAATTAACTTTGTATAACTGGCTACCTTTGAAGTAGATCTGAAAAATTAGAATCACCGTTCCATATCAACTCGATGGAGTCCTTCACCTCCACCTTGCCATTATTTCCATCAAACTGGTCACCTCAGCCATTATCCCTTACATGACCTGTTCAGAAACAATGAGAAATCATGTTGAATAATTATCTAATACATGTGTAATATTATGTAATGATAAAGTGATGTAACAGATTATTTGATATAGCACAATGCTAACAGCTATGCTCAGTGCACAGCATAGATTCAACAGCAAATTGTAACTGTAACTGTAAATTCCCTTATGTATTTGATGTTAGTCTGTTGTGTTGTCACTGTAGCTGTACATTCTAAACATATTGTTCAAGATTGGAAAATATTCTGTTTTTAGCAAAAATTCTGAGATGAACATTCTGTTTTATGACGCTCTGTCATGTGAATTGTTATCAGTGTCATTAGGCCCTTGTGATCCTGACTTCCTTCATGACAGTAAATCATTTCACTGCGTTCACACTAATCAGAGAAGGTCTCAGCATCAGGCATTCACTGACAGCAGGAGAGCAGCAGAGACGTGCTTTTAAAAGGCAGTCAGTCTACCCAGAGCACTGTGTATGTTGCCTCGCACAAGAACATGATTCACCATGCGGCAGACCTGGCCCCATGTGGCTGGACCAGGTGCAGCTTTAGAAGAAGTGTGTGTGTGTGTGTGTGTGTGTGTGAGTGTGTGTGTGTGTGTGTGTCAATTCCATCCTAGAACAGTTTGATTCCGGGTGATGCTAGGTAAGGACACAATGGCCACACAGGCACACCTGCTACAAAGTGCACCACCTGTTTTCAAAGAGACACATTTATAGGAAAAAATCTAAAAACTAAGAAGTATTTCCCATGCATAAAAAATGGCACGCTTTACACAAAGTCTATAGATTGATGGAAAGAATTTTACTTTCTTTACATTCTTTAGAATACAGCAAAAGCTTGGTTTATAAACTGTTTGAAGACATCAAAGACATACTTTTGGTCTAACCTTCATTTTGTCCCCTCAAAAGACCTCAACACCATCCCAAGGACACAATAACACATCAGGTGCTTTGTGTGCAGTTTTGCAGAGCAGTGAATGGCTCCTGAAAAGAAAAGGGCTGTGGGCCTAAAGGTTCAAGAAGCTTTTGAATAGAACTTTTGCTTTCGGCATGTATCACACCAAAGCCTCCTCTTGTGATGTACGGGTGAGGCGGAGGGGGAGAAAAAGAAAGAAGGAAAACGGAGCAGAAAAACTAGTTATAGGTGGGGTGCTGTGCAGTTGGGTTATTTATCTTTTTTGCAGACATTAGAGTGTCGACTGTACATGAGGTATGATGTGTTTTATTTTTAACTTCCTCTGAGGAAGTGTGAAGGAGGGAGAGGAACGAAACAGTGTGTGTTTTTCTCCTTCCCCTGACTATTGCTCTCTCTCCAATCTTTGGCACACTTGAGAAAAAGCATAGTAAACAAACAAAAAACGGCTTTTTTAAGATTTTTTTTTTCCTCTCAAGCAGATCTCTTCCTGCTGTGGACCCTTGCAGTTGTAAGGTTTAGGCTATATGTACAGTAAATGTAGGTGTTCACCAGGATTGATAGTAGTAATAGAGGTTAATAGCACATATGCTTGTGCACATATGCTTGTGCATTCTATATTTAAGCATGTGTTTTGCAATGTCAAAGTTCCAGTGATAGAAATTACTAAGTAAAGTTAATAAAGTTATTATAGTAATTAGGGGTGGGAATTGATAGTATTTTATCAATATTGTCAAATCTGCTTATCAGTCCAATTCTTTTATCAATTCCTTACTGTTTAGAAGGTATACACAGGTTTGCACTATGAGCACATTGGCAAATACTATAGCCTGTACCACTAAGATGACAATAGCAGCTTATTAGAATGAGGAAAACCGTGTAGAGCTGTTTTATTCATTTCAGTTCTGTATCTGAAAGACTAAGTGACAATGGCCTGAAACATGCCGGCACTGATAAAGTGAATTGATAATGTCATAGGGATACAATACCAATTAATTGAAGCATTTGATCCTCGATTCTACTCGATTTTCGGCTCTATCCTAATAAATTATAGATTTGCAATGGCCACTCATACCACTCCAAAACACCTCTTATGGATATCAAAATATCTATTTATATATATATATATATCTCACACGTCTGCCCACCATAGGGTGGCGCACTGACGACTCAAGGCGTACTTGCGCACATTCGCCGCTGTGGAGTTCAGTGGTCTACAGTAGCGTAGGTCTCCGTCGATGAACTCCGTAGTCTATTCCGAACTTTCACAAGAGAGGGAACCATCAGACGGTCCGCTTCTGCCTTCCCTTCATTTGCACTCTTTCAGCGTACCGAAGCCAAGTCAGCCTATTATGAAAACATGTCGGTGAATGAAGTGTACGTGTTTCGACCGTTTAAGCTGATCGCTTTACTTTGTGTGTTCCTCGCACTGTGTTTAGACATCGTAGCACTTTTGAGCCCAGCTTGGGTTACAGCGGACGGCTACTCTCTGTCGCTATGGGAGACTTGCAGTGAAACTGCGTCGAGCTGGGACTGTGCTTCCACCCTTAGGTCCGGTAAGTGTCACTGGCAGTTGTAAAACCTTTATATTCTTGGCACTTGTGTAATATTTTAACTGCCGTATATATCATTAATGAAAGACAACTTTTCTTTGTTTGCATGGACATGGAATACATGTCAGCTTAAAGAAAATGTATGTCACCAATCAGCTCTGCCAGTTTCTTGTCTGGCTGCATTTATAAAAAATATCAGTGGAATAGCCAGGAATCAGATTATGTCATTGTTTTAAGAGTTTATTCAATCATAACCGCATGTCTTCAACTGACAGATTTCGTCTCTGTTTACTTGTGGCACGTGATAACTTCCAGTGATCAACAAAGGTTATTGCCCGGCAAAGCAGTTTGTTTGACTGCAGGGTGATTTTTTTGTGTAGCCTACTATTGTCTTTAAGACACCAATATAGGGCACGTGCCACTGTATCTCAACAATGCATTTCGTTGGACTGGGTACATAACGGAAGAGTTCGTGGAATTTACGGTCATTTTCTATGTAGAATCACATACGGCATCAAACAATGGTGTGTTGTTAACGGACTGCATCATTCTGGCTTCTCTGCCCATAAATGCGTGTATGCCGTGTTTTTTTATATATATACTTTTGTTTGTCCTCTGGGCTTGTCAGAACTTGGACATAAGCTACTGCGCGTTTTGCCTTTTGTTTTAACGCCAGCATCAGGGACATATGTTCGTATAGACAAGATACTAGCGGGGAGATCTTTAGTCCACCAACAGCTTTTCTTCGTGTCATTTCTGCACTTCTGTCTCAAATGACCATGATCCAGTGCTATGCGAAGTTTTCTTTTCGCAGCCGCCCGCAAATTTGATGAGCGATTCATCGTCCTGACGTGATGAGGTTTCTGGGGGCTCGTTTGACCCCCGCGCTCATTGTTTGTTAAAGTGGGTGTGTTTCAGCTATTGTCATGAGTCGCTGCCGGGGATGGCACTGCGCGCTTTGTTTCGCTTTTTTTGTGTTGTCTCCTCTCGCACTCATTTTTCTGTGAAATCTGTTATGGAGGTTGCAGGGGCCTTTTGGGCCTAACATCAGCCTGCCTCTCTCTCTCTTTCCCTGTGTGTGTGTGTGTGAGTCAAGCCAGCCAGCAGAGCAAGGCCTGAACTTTGTTGTAGTCAGAGTTTAAGTATTACACATCAATCACACCAGTGAAAAACAAAGATTCATGAAATCAATTTTGCCCGTGTAATCGTGGTGTAGCAGTCTCAGCCCTCATCTCTTTGGAAATAGCTCAGTGTCTTATGAAGGCTGCAGCTATTGTCCCTGGGCACACAATGGAGAGAGAGATAGTGATCTCCCAGAAGCTCTACCAGAGCTGGGTATGGTAATGAGTCTGCCCCCCTGGTGGATCAAAATTACTACAAGGCTTAGTTCTCTCTCTCTCTCTCTGTCTCTCTCCCCCCTGTGTGTATGTGTTTGACAGCACCAGATTTCATGTGTGTTTTTCAAGCAAGAGAGAGTGTCTCTGTGTGTTTGTTTATCTCTCTCTCTATATGGATGCTTTGTGTGTGTGTGTGTGTGTGTGTGAGAGAGAGAGAGAGAGTGTGTGTGAGTGTGTGTGTGTGTATGAGAGAGAGAAAGACTAAATGCACACACGTGTGTGTCTGACTATCTGTCTCTCTGTCTGTTTGTGTATATTTGCATGTCTGATATGTGATCTGTTTCTAGGGTATTGTTAGCATGCATGAGTGAATAGCTTCCCATGGTGCCTAGCCTACTGTACCATCAGCACTTGGCCCAGGGGGCATGCTTAGGAGGCCAT
>PYXC01001220.1:472500-480000 GCA_015244755.2 Tenualosa ilisha
GATGTCAGTTTAGAAGTTGGTCTCTTGTTTGAGGCAGGCTTGTGCAAAATTCAGAATTTTAGATCTAGCTTTCATTCAGTTTAGGAATTCAATTTCAATTTGAATTTTTTAATTCAAATTTGAATTGTAATTTTGCATCCTGTTTGTTACCTCAATTCAAATTCAACTGAAATTGATGAATCAGTAATCATGACGAATCATGAATTTTTGCACAACTCTGGTTTGAGGAATGGCAATATGTAACCCTGCTCTTCAGTGTCCTTCAGACTAGCAGATGACCACACCTGTTAGCTAACCCACTTTCTCTGTGTGTCTCCCTCCCTCCTTCCCCTAGACTGGCAGATTGCCACGCTGGTGCTGCTGCTGGCAGGCGCCGCCGTGACCCTGGTGGCCTTCCTCATCGCCCTCATCTCCCTGTGCAAGGGCACGCACAGGAAGCACTACCGCACAGTCGCCGTGTTCCTCTTCACTGCAGGTAAGAACCCGGTTCACTTTACACCTCCACACAAGCTGGAAGCATCTCTGGAAACATCTCCAAACTTGATCAGTGGTTGTGACACAAAGTCCATCGTTACTTTGACACTGACTTTTGACTTTGACACTAACATATGCTTTTTGCCAAAAAGAAATTAAATTAAATGTTTACAAAAGTGTTATCAAGATTTATGACAGACTAATCGATTCTGACCCAGACCAGAGCAAAAAAAAAATGCTATCTTTTCCCATGATTACACCTGTGGTGGTTTTTTGTGGTTGTTGTGATCAACTTTTTATTGATTTTTCATAGCAGAGACCATATTCCAGTGTTCCTGGTGCTGCATACACTTGATGGCACTTGATAATTAGAAAGCCGTATGGGAGAGAGAGAAATCTGAACGGGAGAGAAATGGTATGGCATATTCCTGAACCTGTAGGCACTAGGCAGAGCTATGGGCAGAGAGTAGTAATGGGCCAGGAATGACGTTGTGGGTGGATGGTGGGATGAAGAGAGGGGTGAGTAGAGGTCAAGGGGGACAGAGAAGAAAATGAGAGACAAAAAAGGAGTGATTGGAAGATAGAGAGGGAGAGGGAGATAGAGAGAGAAAGATAGGTTTCTTCTCTAATTAGAGCTGGACGTGGTTGAAGGATCACATGCATGCTAATCCAATCACAGGCCATTAGCCGCGCGGTCGATCTTCCTGTTCGATGAGGGAGAACACTGCAGGGGGAAGTTTGGGGAAAGTGCCGCGCACGCAATACGTAGCGTGTGTTTGTTCGCATCGCATCGCATCGCATCGCCTCGCCGTTCTCGCTCACTCGCTCTGGAGCCTTGAACGCCTCCAAGGCAGTTGCACACACCCCAGCTGAATCCTCCCTCTAGTCCCCCATGCTGAGAGGGAAGAAGAGAGGGAGGAAGAGGAGAATGAGGAAGAGAAGGAGGCTGCAGCAGGCAGGCTATGATGGAGGAGTTGCAGACTATTGGGCCGGAAATGAGTTGTGGATTGAGAAAGGATTAAAGGATGGAGAAGGACAGATGAGTTGTCTGCACTGTGTTATTTTGTTTTATGCTGCAACATTTGCTTTGCCCAGAGCCCAGCTTGATTTAGTTTCATTCAATCCAAATTAGTTTTATTGGCGTGACCAAAGCGGGTGATGCGCTGCTGAAGTGTGTGTTAAAAAAGGGTTGGGTAACTTCTAGTAGTTAGCTCTCTTACTTTCTGTCTTACTTTCTGTTTTTTTTATTCTCTTACTGTCTTTCTCTCCATCCACATCACTCTTGCTATCCATCTTGCTCTCTTTCTCTCGCTCTCTCTCTCTTTGTTTGTCTGTTCCATACTCAGTCAGTTATTTTTATCTGTCTGTCCTCTATCTCTCCTGTCGTCTCCCGCTCTCTCACCATCTCGCTGTGTGTACTTGCCTGCAGCAGAGAGAAGGCCATAGCTGAGTGCCTGGATGTACTAATGAGGGAGAGAGAGAGAGAGAGACAGAGAGAGAGAGAGAGATGATTCCCTTATGGATGATATGCCCTAAAAAAACCTTGAAAACACTTCTTCTCCCCTTGTCCTCTCCTCTGCTCTCCTCTCCTCTTCCTCCCTCCACCTCCTCCATCATTCCTCCTCTCCACTTTTCTCCTTTCATCTCTGTGTTCTTAATGTCCCAACCTTATATCTTTCCTTCATCTCTTTATCATCTTTTCTCGCCTCCTCACCTGTGCTTTCTGCTGTCTTCCATCTGTGTAGACATCTGTATCTGTCACTCAGTTGTCCTCTCCTCTTCCCTCTCTTCCTCTCCTCAAAGGACTTTCCCTTGTCTGCCCTTTCTTATCTGTATTTCTGTCTACCATCTCCTTCCCTCCTTTCTCCTCCCCCCTTCCTCCTGCCTTTCACCTTTTTTCATCCTCTTTTCAGTTCCTCTCCTTCTCTTCTCCTCTCCACTCCTCCTCTGATTTTCTCTCCTGTTCTTTCCTCTCTCCGCCCCTCCACTCTCTCCGTAAACACGGCGTCTCTCTCAACAGCCACATTGATGATGTCCGAGGAAAAGCACCTGTCAGTGGTATTAGTTGTAAAAGAAACAGCAAAAAAAAAACACAAACTACCCAACCCAGGAACAGACCCCTTTGAAAACTCACTGAGTCATGGGCGCAAAGTGCTGTGTTGCTGTTTTGCGCTTTCTGTATTAATTGTTTATGAGGAGGTGGCTTTTACGGCGGCCCAGTGCTGTTGCCAAAAAGTCAGGGGGGCTACGAGCTCATTAAAGCATGAGGAGTATCTAATATGTGATCCCAGGTTCACTCCAGACTAACTGTAAAATTTTAATATGGAGAGACTATTGAGCACGGCACTGCTATTAGGGAAAACACTACAGGAACTGTACAAGTGTGATACATTCATAGAGAATCCGTGTGTGTGTGAGAGAGCGAGAGAAAGAGTGAGTAAAGTATTCATGGAATGTTTTGACAGTATATGAGTATGTATGTAAAGAGTGAGTGTATTGTATTGTACTCCACGTGAGTCAGTAAGTTAGTGTGCAAACGTGTTGTTGTTTGCTGGAAGTGACTGTGCTCATGTTGATGTCGCTGCATGTGAGTCGCGTCACGTGCGGACACACAGTCATGCTTCTAGAACTTCCTCTCAGTCCAAACATAACAATAGTGTGTGTGCTGGCTGGCCAGTGCTGCACTGCCCTACTCGTTCCCGGACGCCTTTCTCCCCATCCATTCGTTTATTCTCTCCTCTCCTCTCCTCGCCTCTCCTCTGTTCTCCTTTCCCGGCTGCCCCTCTCTCACTCGCTCCTCGCAGTACAAACAGCCTTATGTAATCCGCAGACATCCGCTTACGTAAGCCATGCAGGCCCTCAGCTCCAGACCCTTTTTAAGACTCTGGTTCCCCCACAGCCAGCCTGGCCTGCCAGGAATCACACCTCGCCAAAGAGAGACGGGCTCTCTGTGTGTGTGTGTGTGTGTTTGGGGTTTTGGGTGGGGGCTTGAGTGGGGGTGGGGGAGCGATGGCTCAGTTGCTCTCTTTTGTAAGAGAGACGTGTTAGAAGTTTTCCCTTTCAACTGCTCCCCGCGGCCTAGCAGCTGGCAGGGGTTTGCTCCCGCTGAGCAGCCCCTCTCTCTTCTTCTTCTCCTCCTCTTCTTCCTCTTTTCTCTCTCTCCCTCTCTCTCTCTCACTTTCTCTATCTCTTTCTCTCCTCTCTCTATCTATCTCTGTCCTTTGGCTTTACCCTTCTCTCTGTCTCTTTTGTTTCTTACCTCTCTCTTCCTGACTGTCTTTCATTCCTTATTTTCTTTCTCTCCTGAAGCTCTCTTTCTAACTCTCGTAGCTTGCCTCTCTCTTCATTTTGCCTTTTCAACCTGCATACTACTCTTGAATTTCCCTCTCTTGCGCGCTCTCTCTCTATATCTCTCTCTTTGTCACCCTCTTTCACCCCCTACACCCTTCCCTCTCTCTCACTCTCTCTCTGTCTATCTGTTTTGTTATTCCTCTGAAGTACAGAAGCTCTCAGGAGAATGGTCTCCCTCACAAAACAAGAAACACTCATTAAATTAAAGCAAATAAAATGTTCTGTTTAGCATTCATTCTCTCAGCTAGCATGGCACTCAAGAGGACTGGGGCAGGGGAGCACTGTTGGAGCAGCAGAGCCTGCGCTGGTGTGTGTGTGTGTGTGTGTGTGTGTAGACAGACACCTACTGTTAGCAGTAGCACTGGTACATAGTGTACGTAGGGGTCCCTGTGCG
Source organism: Tenualosa ilisha (assembly GCA_015244755.2). NCBI lineage: Eukaryota > Metazoa > Chordata > Actinopteri > Clupeiformes > Clupeidae > Tenualosa > Tenualosa ilisha. Next base: position 476,720 of record PYXC01001220.1, read on the forward strand.
GGGCATGGACACGTGAGAGAGAGAGAGAGAGAGAGAGAGAGAGGCCTTGTGTTGGTGTTACGATTTCTTTCTTTTTTTCTTTTTACTTTTCTTTTTTTTTTACATTCTCCACTTGGGTTCTTTTCGCCTACAGACACGCTGATGTTTTCTTTCCGCTGGGCCTGTAATTGCTTTCAGTCCTCGTGAGGATAAAGGTGGCCTTATGGTCGCAGAGTGCCAGGTCATTATGGTGTGTGTGTGTGTGGGTGTGTGTATGTGTGTGTCGGGGTGATGATGGTGTGTACATGTGCTTCCCTGTGACTCTGTGTGTTTGTGTATGCACGTCAGTGTGTGTTTGTATGTGTGTGTGTGCGTGTGTCAGTGAGTGTGGGGTGGTTGGTTAGAAAGGCTGTCTGTATGTGTGTGTGTGTGTGTAGGGGTGGGGGGCTGGCGGTTAGAAGGGCTGTGTGGTTGTGGGACTTGAGTGTGGCTGAGCCTGGCTGACTGGTTGTCTGATTGGTTTCCCTTGGGGTGGGGTTTGGTATGTGTGCCTTTGGCAGTTATAGAATATCCCAATGGCCCTGGAGTGACAGGACAGACAAACACAGTCACACAGAGAGAGAGAAAGAGAGAGAGAGAGGAAAATGGTTGTACACACAAGCATGCAAGCATGTTCTCTTACACACACACACACACACACACACATATCCAATTACAATCAAAGGCACACACTCTATTCTCTCTCTCTCTCTCCCCTCATTATTCATCACAGTAGCAGTGTCATTATTGCTGTATAGGGTCATTTGCCCTTAAATGGCTCTGTTTCCACCTGATGGTCAGACTGGCTCAGGCGATGACTCACTGTGGGCTTTTCACTGGAAACCGCTAAACAGTTTTAAGGAACGTTGGACCACCGGTCTTTAGCAGGCAGCCAGCGTACAGTTTCATACCATTTATTTATAGAACACTGATTAAGAAGGGGGTTGTGTGTGTGTGTGTGTGTGTGTGTGTGTGTGTGTGTGCACGGATGTTTGTGTGAAATTCTGTGTGTGTGTGTGTGTGTATGCATTGGTGTTTGTCTGTGTTTGACTGTGTACATTTTTTTCTCTCTCTCTGTATGTGTGTGTGTGTGTGTATGCATGGATTTTATGGGTTTTCCACTGACTTTCCTTCTGTTGCCATGGTATCACCCCACTCTGGCCAGCCTCTGAGCCTTGGGGGCTAGTTTAGGAGAAGTTGGCGTTTGCCAGCGGTTCTGTTCAGCCTCTCCTGCCAACCTTACATCAGCCCCTCTGTGCTCCAATTCAGCATCACTTCCCAGGCCTGCCTTCAGGGAGCCCAGAACCATGCAGGAGCTGCACAGATTGTTTTCCTGACTTCCTATTACATTTGTATTAGTCCTGTTAATACGGAAACCTTACTGGGAGTGGGAGCGACTACTGTAGAGAACGGATGTGGTGATTCAGTGTGTGTGATTCACAGTGGTAGAGGTGGAGGGGGTGGGGGTGGGGGGGATGGGGTAGGGGGTTGTGCACTTACCTCAGCTACTGGAGCTCCTTAAGGGTGAGACAAAGGGCTATGTGTCACTGTGTGTGTGTGTGTGTGTGTGTGTGTGTGTGTGTGTCCCTGCACCTATACTGAAATGGCTCCGCATGGAGCTCATATGCTTTAGCAGGCTCACTCAGAAAAGAGTGGTTTCAGTGGTGACTGTTTAAAATAGTGGGAAATGGAAATAATATTAAAAACAAACATTTCCTCTCCCCAAACCAGTAAAACGCAAATGACTGTTGCTTACTGCTCACATTCCCTCATTACCTCACACTAAAAGGTTCTACAGGAACTTGTCTGCAGCTTTACTATAACAGAGAACCTTCGCCCATGCTGTCATTAAAACCTTAATGCCCTAGCCTTACACAGCCTTTTAAACAAGACAGGCACTTAGGCTTTATAATGTGGCAGTAGTCAGTCCACTGAACATAACTATCAGCACATAGAAACAGTCACACATTCAGGTGTCCATCTCTTGTAGATGCACTAGGGGTGAGCCTTGTCTTGTGTATTATTTCCTCTCTCCTTTGTGCAGCCATAGTACCCCTGCTCAGCTTCACTACAGTACTACATCAAGGAACTCTCCTAGGGCTTCGGTTCATTTTTTGTACTATCCAGTCAGTGAACAGAGATTGAGGGCAGAACCAATAGTTTTAAGGCTCTCAGAAAGTATCTGCCCACTTGCTAGTCAATGTCTGCCTATTGAGAGTCTTTACACAAAGTGAAGCAAAGTGAAAGAGTCTGGCCCACCAGGCTACTGCCGAACAGGAAGCTGCTAGAAATCAATTTTGACCAAATAAGACTTGTTTAACTGTAATAGAAGTGTATAATAAGTTATGTATAATAAGTAATAGAATAGACTTGAATAGACTTGAACTGTACTGTGTTGAATCATACCTTTGAATGGAACCTCTTTGATCCAGTGCACACATGGACTATTTGAAATGCAAGTAGAGCAAATAAATAACCATATCAATAATACATAGCCTAAGAACTGTAAAACAAGAATGCAAGGATATAAACTCCTCCACTTAGCTGTTTTGATAAAAAATATGTTGCATTGCGATTGATACATCAGGCGAGGCTTAACTGCACATACTACTCAAAATTGGGCCAGATACTATCAGATGGCTTGGTGTTTGCCTACTTTTACATTGATGCTGGGGTGTTGTGTGACAAAATTTGCCATGCTTCAGTCTTTAGTGTAGCAGAGTAACAGAGTTTACTGAGTAACAGCTACTGTGATGTAATTCAGTGGTGTTGACAATCATGTTGTTGGCGTTGTATTGTAAGAGTGTACCAAGTCATTAGGCTACTGCATGGAACCACATGGAAGCCTAAAATGACTGTAAACACACACTGACAAGCACACACAGCCTTTACAACACACGCACACACACACACACGCACACACACACACACACACACAGACAAACCTGTCACTGCTTGAAGAACTGCTGAAGAAAGATTACTGTACCTTACAGACAATGATTTCTAATGCAGAAAATAAAATTCTGGCGGGGCCAGGATTAATGGTAAGAGAGAGAGATAGAGAGATGGATTTGGTGAAGTGAAGTAGCTTCCTCTCTGACGGAGACTGTTTCTGTTTGATGGCCTCAAGAGGTGCGTCCTCCTTCAGTCAAACAGTGCCGGGGCACTCGTCTCACAGGAAACAAAAATGAACATATTAAGCAAATCAATAGCTTGGCTGCTGTGTTATTAACTTAGGATCACTGTGCAGACCACACTGTAAA
>PYXC01001220.1:482500-497500 GCA_015244755.2 Tenualosa ilisha
TGCAGAAGTACCATGAGTTCAACTGGGGCTACGGCCTGGGCTGGGGGGCCACTATCTTCATGCTGGGGGGCGGGATCCTCTTCTGCCTGCGAACAGACATGTATGAGGATGCCATGTACTGAGTCCTCCCTGGCTCACACATGTGTACACCCATTCACACACACACACACACAAAGCGTAGCGTACACACACTACATATAGTGCATAGCTCACATATCAGCTTCTTACATTTCCCACTCAGACATATATATGCTGGCTAAGGCAACATGTGCACTGTTAAAGGGTGGCCCAATCAGAACTGACACACACACACACAAACATACTCTCGCATACACACACATAGGTGAAAATGAAGAGCATTTGAATGAAGGAAAAAGAAGGTATCGGTTGCACACACATAGTTTTAGTACACACACAGACATACACACACACTCACACACACACACGCACATGCAAAGGCTCTGTTATTTATAGACAGAGTGAGCGGGCTTGTACCCTGGCTGGTTGGCTGGCAGACTGGCTGCTGGAGGTATGAAGTATGGGGAACAGCTGTGTAGGGAGGACTGATGCTACTTGCTGCTCGGGCCGCACGCCGCAAGAGTGCCATCCTTGGAGAGAGCACCAAGGTGCCACAGGACCATTCTGTCTCTCTCTCTCTCTCTCTCTTTCTCTCTCTCTCTATTTCTCTTTTTCTTTCTTTCTCACTTCCCCTATCTATTATCTGGCTTTTCATTCATTTTCTTTTCTCTCTCATTTTTATTTATTGCTTCGCTCTTCCTTATCCTCTCCACCTCTCCCATTCCTCTCACCTCTCTCTGTCTCTCTCTCTCTTTCTCTCTCTCTCTGTCACTCTGTGTATACTGTCTCTCATCTAGCGTGCAGTGCTTCAGCCCTTTGTCAACAGCAAATCCCATGGATCTCCAAACTGACACCAATGCGAGGAAAACAAAATCTCGGAATTTGGAATCACGGATTGTCAGTTGCTTTCTTTTTTTTAAAAGAAAAAGAGTAAAGTACATATATATTATTCCTTTTGTATATGAACTTTCTTGTGTTGCATTTTATGATATAGAACATATCATACTGTTCAGGTGTTCATAGCATACAGATGTATTCTCTAATAGGAAGATAAAGTATATTTTATGTTTTTGTTGTTTGATTATTGCATTTTTTTTCTCTCTGGAAGCGGGCACTGAAGAACTCTTGCAGAGTTTTTTTTTTTTTTTTTTTGACGATTGAGGGTAGGGGGGATCGTTGCAACCAGGAAGTGTTACAAAAAGTACTTCCTCTGCAATCAGTGTACAAAACTCCAAAGTATGGCTTTTCTTTCTTTGTACTCCATGTGCCATTGAAAGAGGAGAATAAACAGTGTTGATCTCTGCAGTCTTGCGCCTGCTTCTTGCTGAGTTGTTTTTTATCTCAGGAAGACAACCTGTTCTTTGTAGCTTTGATTCTTCTCTTTCCTCCTGTTTAATTGATCTTTCCCCACACTGTGCCTTCATGCAGTGCGCAGAGAGGGCTGTGATGCAACCACACAGGAGGAGGACCACACACAGAGATGCACCACAATAAGCATTTTATTTTCAGAATCGGCACTATTCTTAGTCAACAGCAGTCTTGTGTATCAGTCTTTCACTCTACACTCAGTGCAGTAATACATCTTTGGCTGACTGCAGCTATGAAATGCATGTGGTTGAATGGGAGTTTGGCACTGCATTCTAGGTGTGCTCACTAGTTTCTCTCTTCTCTTTAGGCCAGTAGTCGAAGGCAGCCTATAGGTGCCTGTTGACTTGCCAGTGTGAGTTAAAGCCCCCTGTTTTCCACAGATCTGAGGTAGATGAGGAAAGGGATAAGCTGCATTTAGACCTCTGTGCTATTTCCACATAGTCAGATCATTTCAAGTCTTTATGGTCTAAGTAAAGTATCTGTCTGTCTGGTGCCTCCTTAGTTCCTTAATGGAGTGTTGCTGTAATCTGATCAGCTCTTACGTGTGTGTGTGTGTGTGTGTGTGCATACGCACCAAGCTCATTCTACAACTCTGAATCAGATAGCCCCAAAAATACACACTGACACACTGATCCTTAGCCAAACACACCCAGGAAGCTGTTGTTGGGTAAAGCCACTTTGGAAGCACCTGGGTAAACACAACAACTTCCAGCACACCCTCCCCCTCCCATACACACACACACACACACACATACACACACACAGACGCTTGTACCTGTAACACCTCCTAGTCTGACACAACCACATGCTCACCTCCTCTCCCTGCGCCACCCCATCACCAGATAGCACCTCTGATCACCAGACAGCTAGGAGATGGGAAACAGGCCCCAACCACCCAATTATAGCTGCCATCACCCCTGTGAGTGCTGGAGCTTTCAGGCTAAATTGGATGTGTGTGTGTATTGTGTGTGTGTGTATTGTGTGTGTGTGTGCGCGCGTGCACGAAGACAGTGGGATAATGAGGTCTCCTGGCCCAGGCTACCAGGATATCGATATGGTCACCCAAGACTCGACATAGACAATAAGGGGCTGCTGTGATCCATTGTACTGCTGGGGATGGAGGGAAACAGAGGGAAGAAGAATGACAGGAAGAGAGAGAGACAGAGAGAAGAAAAAATAGGTGGAGAGATGGAATGAGAGAACCGAAAAGATAAATTGCACAAAAGGTAAAAGAAAGCAGAAAGTATATAAAAAAAAGAATGAGAGAAAGAAGGAAAAGAGAAATAAAATACTTAAATGACTCTTATCGCCAATGGTGCACCATTAGCAACCCACTGCTCAGCCCCTTACGAGTCACCAGGGCACAAAAACTCATGTGATCAAAGAGGAGAAATTCTGCAGCTGCATGATTGTACTTCACACTCAGCAAGAGATTGAACGCAATGACTGATGGGAAATAGGGGGCAATTGGCTGGTGTGCCTGTGCAATTGGAGGGCCCCAGACTCCTAAAGATACAATTTATGGTTCTAGTCCAATATGACTCCTTTCTCATCGGTGGACGTGACTCTGGTGTTTGTGGTCAGCTAAGGGGACATTCTGGTGCCAGTCAACCTATATCTCTGTTGTCCAAGATCACCAGACGCTGTGTCGGTAGGAAAAGGAAAAAACACATTCTGTTTCCTACTAACAGCACTCTGTGACCTTAAACAACAGGGATGTGGGTTGATTTACCCTGAAATATCCCTTTGAATATAGAATGAGACACACATGAGTCATGGACTGTTCAAGCCCTCAGTAGCATGGGAGGGAGGGATGAGTACTTTGATTGACTCGTCAAGCTAATTAAAAATAAGAAATCAACAATCATTCCTCAGAATCTACCTTTGAAACCTTTTCACACCCTATTTCACTGAGACATAAGTGTGAGTTTGTCTTTGGGCACTAAGTAATAAGGGCAAAATTCTAAGTGAGTGAGAGAAAAGAACAGGGACAGAGCTGACAGCGAGAGAAGTAGAGAGATAAAGTTTGTGTGTGTGTGTGTGTGTGTGTGTGTGTGAGAGAGAGAGAGAGAGAAAGGGAAACATGACCGACAGTGAGTTTTTATTAAAGTGAGCAGAGAATGAGACAGTGTATAACAGAGAGAGTGAGCATAGGGAGAGTGGTAGAGAGGAGGAAGAGAGGCGTGTGTGTGTGTGTGGGAGTGAAAATGAGAGAGAAAGAAGACACATTTCACCGTTCATTCACAGAATTGAATCAGACTGGGTTGGCAGAAGCCTGCACCTTTTCCACCCCGTCACCCATCCCCAGTTTCATCAGGCCCCCATTAATTATCCGCACTCAGCAAGGCCTCTGATCTGCTGCCGCCACAGCCGCCCGCCAGCCTGCCAGCCTGCCTGTCACTCCCCCAGCACAGCACACACTGGTCTGGGAGAAGAGGAGAGGAGAGGAGAGGAGAGGAGAGGAGAGGAGGAGAGGCCTCAGGCAGAAAACATAACAACTTCTTATATGCATCTTCTGCTGGACAGCAGTAATTTTTGCAGCCACTGATGTGTATAGAAGAATTTCTGTGTGTGTGCATGTGTGTGTGCATTTGTGTGTGTGTGCAACGTGAGTTTATTTCTGTGTGGTTTCGCCTGTGTGAACATTCAGTATTTCCCTCTCTGTGTGTGTGTGTCTGTGTGTGTGTGTGTGTGTGTGTGTGTGTTTGGTTTACTGTGACTAAGAGTGGGTTTATGTTCCTTTGAGACGAGAGCAACTGCAGATGTATGTATTTCTTGCAGTTGCACATGCCCGTTAGCGGGGTATTGGAATGCATTTTTCCCCCAGCCTTAGTTTCTTTCTCGTCCCATTCCAGTTGTTTTCAATTCCAGGACTTGTAGAGGTTTAGTTAAAATTACCATATGCGCGCACACACACACACACACACACACACACCACACACACACCACACACACACACACACACACATATTCCTAGTCATAAAAGGAAGAAGAAGTATAGTGGGAGAATGTAGGGGAAAACAACATCAGGCTTTTGGCAGTGAAGACGTTCTGCCTCCAACCTTGGCAGTACTCATAAGCTTCACTAACAGTGAGTGAGAGGCAGTACTCATAAGCCTCACTACCCACAGACTCATTTCCTCAGAGAGGACCAAGTGTCCACTGGAATATTAGACAGGCTAATCTCCAACACAATCACACAGCTCTCTTATTTGACATCAGCCTTATCACCTTCTCTTGGAGGAGAGGACACAGGAGAAGATGAGCAGCTAAGTAGACACACAGACACACACACACACACACACACACACACACACACACACAGAGACAGTGTCTAAAATGTGCCACATAATTACGTGTCTAGTAAGAATGGAAATCACAAAGTTTCAAAATCAGGCAGGAGACATGAAAAGCACAGACATGCAAGCACGCACACACACACACACACGCAAACACATACACGTACATACACAGACACACACACACACAAACACACACAGTACACTGATTATCTAAATGAGCTGTAGTCATTAGTCATCATTGGGTCTATCCTCAGTTGCATACCCGTGGGGCTACAATATGAAAATCTGAAGATTAAGAACATCTCAGTAGTCTGCTGCCTTCACCTGTAATTCCCACTATAATTACTTACCTGTCAGAATTAATACACACAACACACACACACACACACACACACACACCACTTCCTGAAAATACAGCACCCTATACCTCACTGTAAGTTAGGAACAGCGCACACACCTCTCCATAATGTAAATTAGGAACATCATGCCGTTCTCTCACTGCCACAGAAACCTCCTTCACTGTAAATACAAACACATGCTCCTTACAGTACCACAGAATCAACACACACTCAAAAACTCATTTGTCCCAACCGCCAATTTAAAGGTCTCTGTCTAATACAAGACGATACAATACTGGAGACATGACGAGCGCATGAGGAATGTAGAATAGCACACATGCTATGCAAAGATAGTAAACATGTGACTATTATACATTTCACAATAATAGAAAAAGATCTAACTCTTCTTTCAGTCCAGGAGAAGAGCTGGCATAGCCTAGAAATCTAGAAATCCAGATGCACCCTAGCAGTAGCAAATAGTTTTGCTCAGAGGGTACATCTAGCCATACATTGGAGCCTTAGTAGGTCTACCATTGGTCTTACACAGGCTTGGTAAGACCAGTCATAACACTCTATCTGTGTAAAGAGTCGTTGGGAGGGCTTAGCATGATAACAACAGGGCTGTGACGGTGCCAATCAACTAAGTGGCCAAGGAATAGCAGTCGTTTGAATCAGCTTTTCTTAGAAAGTTGAGCAGAAAAAGGCACTCAAGTCATTTGTTTCAAAAGACGGATTTGCTGTTTTGCCAACATTGCTCTGATCGGTCGTAGCGCTATCCAGTTTGAGAGACAACTGCTGATTCTGCTCCAAGGATTGAACCCGCTCTATCGGCCATGGCCAGACTATACATTTTGATGTTATTGTCTGGCTTGTCAGGCTAGAGGTGTAGAATGTAGAATGGCTGACGCTGAAGACAGGTTTTGAGTTGGTCTCTATTCTTGCATGGCTACAAAAGAGCACCTTTGGAGATACACACTAAAAAGACTCCAAGTAGCACTCAGTCATTTTTTCCTTTGTCTAAATTATCATACATATTATATTTATTATTTTGAGAGTGTCACTAAAAGAGCTTTACCAACAGATTCAGAGAGCTTTTGTTAGAGTGATATTTCTACCTCTCACCTCTAAACTTTGACCCCTGACCATTTGGTTTTACCGTTACTCTGATGTGTAACCTACAAAAGAACAGACTCAGTGTAGCTGACATTTCATCTTGAATGTCACATATAAGCAATCAGAGAGGGTTCCACTTTGAAAATCTCATTAAAACAAGGACTATTTTATATTGGTGTTTTAAAATATCATTAAAATATCGAATATTTTTACAGAATGAAATCAATGTAATATACATTGTTGTAATATTTTTGTTTCATAGGGCATCATTACACCGTATGTGTTCCAAACCTCTCTTGCAATCATGGCACCATTTCCTCTGCGAAAAGCACTCATTTCCATGTCTGTTTGTTTTACCCAGCTACTTACACACACACACACACACACACACACTCCTTCTAACACCTCACCCTCACCACCCCATCACCAAGACTCAATATTGCATCTCCCCCACCCCATTTGGTTACCCTGCTGCCTGGACTCACCAGGCAGCAGGGTAATTGCAAGTATCTGCGAGTCCTAATGTTTTGTGAAAACAACTTGATGATAATGTGGCAATGGGGTTTAATGATGCGTTGCTCCTCATCCTTACCCCCTCAGCAACCCACCCCCCCTCTCTTCATTATGCCTGCTGGAACACACAGCCCCCTGGGAAGGAAACTCTTCCTAATACATTCTTAATGCTCTTCTAAAAGCACAGAGCAACTTCCCTCTGTCTAGAAGCAGAGCGTCATTAAAATCCACTGTACAGAGGTTCATCCACAGAGGATGTGTGTCTCTGTGTGTGTGTGTGTGTGTGTGTGTGTGTGTGACTGTGTGTGTGAGAGAGGACATTTGGCACATTCCGGAGAGAGAGAGAGAGAGAGACAGAGAGAGACAGAAACTGGCTTCAATAATTTGTGTCAAGCACCTGGTGCTACTAAATGGCCCCATTCCCCACTAGGAGGTGAACTGAAGGAGACAGAATCAGGCTGGCTAGTGGTAAAGCAGGAACGAATGAAATGAAATGAAAGAAATGAAATATAAAAAGCACTTTAGCTTTGGAAGTCACTCTCCTGTCAGCTACTTCAGACCGCACTGAAAAATGGCTTGCAGGGTTCGGAGGAGGGGTCTGTGTGGTTTATGTATTTACTTGTATGTGTATGTGTGTGTGTATGTGTGTCTGTGTGTGTGTGTGTGTGTGTGTGTGTGTGTGAGAGTAAATGTATTTATGTGCAGTTTTGTGTGATGGTGGAGGGTATGCAGGGTATTTTCGTGGGAGGTCTCGGGTACAGGGGGTGGAAGGGTATTTTTGTGTTTCATATTTATGGTAAGGTCTTGTTTATAAACAGGCTGTCTATTTGCATGGGGAGTGTTGTGTGTATATATCTGTAAGGGGTGGCGGCATTTGTGTGAGGAATGTTGTGGGTATTTCTGTATGGGGTGGAGGTGTCTGTGTGGTTGGCATGGTGTAATTCATCCCACCTTGCAGGCCTCACCCATAGTACCACGAGCAGTGATCCCTGGGTTCCCACCTATAACAACATGACACCAAAGGAGCCCAACATGACTAAACATATCCCCACCTCTTAGCCCTAACACCTAACCCTAGTTCCCCCCCAATCCCCCACCACCCGAGGCTGAGAAACTAACACTCACTAGTCATTGCCTCTGCTGGCACCAGATGAATTACTCTGTGTGTATCATTGTTAGAGGTTTGAAAGTTTGGGGTTTTATGTGGTTCTACATTTTTAAAAAATGACATAATTACATTGAAGGTTTCCAGTGATTTCATTTTTTCTCATCCCACTTCAAAGAAGTTGGTTTGCTCATCAGAGGTGCTAGCCCAATACTACTGCAGTTATAGTAGCTTTTCAGAGGATATAAACACTGCTGTCATCCCATTCCACACAACAGTCCCTTGATGCTTTTTACTGCTGTGTAGTGCCTGTCAAACCACTGAACTGAGGGAGCTTCATCTCTGTGATCTTTAAAGTTGGGTCATTGGGTTTGGTCGTTGTGACAGTGTGTGTGAGGGGTGGTGTCTATGTGTATTTGTTAAGGTGTGTATTTGTGTGTGTGTGCAAGCATTCTTGTTGATGTGCATGAATGGTCAGAGCCAGTCAATACATGTCTATTTTTGGGGAAGTGACCTTCAAAGAATCTCAGGAGTTTAGTTCCGCGGCGCGTCGTCCATCAGCTCTGGATACAAAAGCCGCCACCTCAGATGCCAAGTCAGGAGAGACTCTCCAAACCTACCCAAGAGACGCTAGACCTCTGAGTGCTCACGCCACCATCACAATCAGCACAGAATTTATTAATATCATACACCACCACTCTTAAAGAGGACATGAAACGCTGCTCATTCTGATTAATTATGCTCAGAGCCCAGTGTGCTGAGGTGTATTTAAAGATCATTCAGTAATTTTGATGACCACACATTAGATTAACACTAAATTCATATTTGCTACATTTTGTTACAAATCACCATTGGCTATCTGGCTACATCAGAGGGTTGGTTGGTTGAAAAGAAGGTTGAGTTTAGTCAATGCAGAGGCATGGACAGCCACAGACAATTTAATTAGCCTATATTGCTATAACATCACCACCACATATGAGAAATTATTTAGTGTCAGAGTGGGGTAGGATAAAAAGAAAAAGAAGAAAAAAAAAATTTTTTTCCCCTGAATTACTTGTTTAAGCCACAAATGAGCCATGTAATGGCAGGCAAGACTAGTTGCCAGCAATGTGAGCAGAGAAACACACAAGTAATTTGGCTTAGTGGGGAGACAAAGCTGAAATAGATTTGGCTGACGGCTGTGAAGACAATAGATGTTGTGTATTCTGTTGTACTCCGTCATGGTAAGAAAAAGAGTCAGTCAACTTTGTCAACTTCACTAATCATTAAGTGGGTAGTGAACTTCACTTTAATTTTGAACAGAGGATGCTAATGGCAACATACAGATGACATTTGGACATAGGTGACAATGGATAACAGTACACATTACGACCAGTGAAAAGTAAGTTGTGCAGGGCTGGTCTATATGATCACTGTCGTGTTACACTGAACACATATCAGAGATACCTGAAAGTTGCTTGAAACACTTTGAAAGTTACTTTTAAAATGACAACAACTCACAGCCAGTCAAAATAACTACCTGGCAGATAGGCTCTATGCTAGGTCTTGCACTGGCAGCTCGCACAGTCTAACGAACTAATTTGGCCTAGTGGGGGGAAAGCTAACATAAAAACGGGATGAAGGCTGTGATGTAGACACGCGTTATTGTTTGTACTATTCTGCTGTGGTATGAGTTGATGGATTGGCTAAAACGTCACTTTTGAACAGAGGATGCTAAAGTTACGGTGGATAACAGCACACATTATGACAACGATGGTTTTTATATATGGTCTAACACCACAGTGAGTAATCATACAGAATTGAGCAGGGCTAGTTTATATTATCAGTTTCAGTTACAGTGAAGTCATATCAGAAATGCCTGAACGTTCCTTGAAAGACGAGTGAAAAACTCAAAATGACCCCACTCATACAAACTGTCAGATGACGCTTCGTTAGCCTATTTACTCTTTTGCGAAGACTGGTTATGTTGGAATTGGAGGAACAAAATAGCCTCCTGCCGTTTAAAAGTCTCAAATGAAAGGCATTTTTCTTACATTGCACTCACAAAATTACTATAGCAATAGGTAAACTACACTTACTGTAACTTATTGTTACATATCTAACTTATTTGATTGTTTGCTTCTTATTTTTACACCTCGTATTTATTCCAGTTATTGACATGGCATAGTTGACCATAATGATTTGTAACAATTCGTTTACATAGGGTAACAAATTACATGTGTTTTACAGAAGCTCATTCACTGTGGGTAAATGTATCTAGGTGAGCAGACGAAATGCTTGCAGTTGCCTGACGAGGCATGAAGTATGAGAGGATAGCCAAGATTAATTAGTAGTAGACTAACTGTAACTATTTGCTGCTTCCAGTAGCAACACTGAATAGATCATTGCCTTTACATATTTATTTGTTTGTTGATCTCGTTTAAAACCCAAGTCAGATGACCAGTTACAAACATTCTACTCAGATAATGTAGCTACTATTATGTACAATTATTTTAGAACTTTAAAACAAACAACCGTTACATCACGTTCCATTCTATTAAAGGATGGCACAATACATGTTTGTGAAATTCAACATTAGGCCACTTATTGTTCATAAACAAGTGACCCTGACAGTATTAAACCTTTCAGAAAATTTTGAGAGGGAACCAATCTTGTAAATTAAGATAACTCAATCTAGTGTTTCATGTCCTTTTTAATGTCATACACTCACTCCAAAGAAGTCTATCTACAGGGAATTGATTCCCATAGAAACTATCAAGCCTCATTTACCAATATCTTAAATATGTTTATAATGTCCAATTTAAAAGATTTAAATCCTTTTACATTTTACAACTGTTTTTGCCCAAACAGGTCACTCTTCAAAGTTCAATTGCTCTTGAGTGTACATATTTACTGTTTTTACCTATAAAAATTAAGAAATTATTCAAAATCCTTGAAAATTGCAAAGGTTGGGGTTTACAACAAATTTCTCCGTAAGAATGGTGAACGAGACTTAAGAATGGAAATAGGATAATCAGAAGATAATCAGATGATAACAGAAAGCCATTTTGCACTAGTAGGAAATTACAATGAATATTACAAGCATAGATAATTTGAACTGACAAATTAAATTGTACCTTCCATTGTTTGTTTCCTGAAAGGCATATCTACACTCAGGAAAGAAGGAAGGGACGAATAAAATGTAAACCTGGATGCAAATGTGAATAAATCGTTGTTATAGCCATTTCCCCTGGAGTCCAAATTAGGGCTCAAGTCAAAAACAGGCTAAAGGATTGGCTGGAATGGGATACAGTGGTGTGTGTGTGTGTGTGTATGTGTGTCTGTGTGTTCATATTATTGTGGGCCTATTTCCTTCAAGAAAGAGACTATACTACAGCAAATGTAGTCTTCAGAGTACAGTAAAACATGCCAGCTGTGCAAAGTTTTCTTTACCCTGGGGCGGTATCCCCTCAGACTTTGTCTGTGAAAAATGTGAAATGGACTCTACTTCTGGCCAGGAGGGGCCTTTAGTGTAAAATCAGCTATGGCACCTGAAGAATGAGGTCATTTTAGGGTCTACTGAGAATGACAAACTCCATTCCTCTCCTTCCTCCCTCCTTCCCCTCTTCCCACACTTCTTAGCTGGTCTTCCCATAACCTCAGCACATTTCCCATAATCCCCCAGGAGCAAGCAGCTGGATCTGGGCGGAGACCTCAGTGTGTGAAACGCTACACCCGTGTCTGATATTTCAGCCGTCACCTCTCACGCCTGTCTGCCTGCCCTACTCCACACTTAGTGCTCAGGACTTACATGGCATGGCAGAATTACACACATGCACAAGTGTGTGTGAGTGTGTGTGTGTGTGTGTGTGTGTGTGTGTTCTACATGCACATAATGGTGACATTCCTTACACACTCTTACAGGACACACACACACACACACACATATATATATATATATATATATATATATTATATATATATATATATAGATAGATATATATATAGATATATACACAGTAGATTCACACACATTACATATTGGGCCAACAGCCACTTAGAGCCACTTACGTTAATAAAATCGGAGTATGAAATGTACAGAGGGGTAAAGACATGTTGAAACTGAGTTAAAAACTCTAAAAAGTGGCAAAGCCAGTGACAGCAGAGCAATTTAGCCCAGTCTCTCTGACACACGCACACACACACACACACACACACACACACACAAAGTCTTACAGGCACATACACGTGGATATGAAACTCATTTCTTGCTGAAATGGAAAAATGTCCAAATCATTTTTAATCAAACTCTCGATCTTTAGTAATATCCGTTGAAGTCTAGGAGAGCAGGCACAAGCAAAGAGGGAAAAAAACAACATAAAAAGAAGTGAAGAGACAGAGAACAGAGAGACAGAGAGAAATAGACAAGGGAAGATAGATTGGTTCTCCATTCAGTTTTGAGAGAGAGAGAGAGTAGGAGGAAAGATAGGTTGCTTCTGCCAGTGAAGAGTCATCTGAAGCTGTGTGTATGTGTCGATGTTACATATGTGAGTGTGTGTGATGCGCATATCTGTGTGTGTGTGTGCGCGTGTGTGATGTGTATGTGTGTGAGTGTGTGTCTCAGGTGCTGGGGACCCTTCAAAAGGAGCGTAGGTATTTTTAGTGCCACTGAATTGGGTCTGGGACAGTGTGCCCCACAGGCTCTCAGCACACGGCATCTCAGGCATGCCGCCGCTATACCATGTTTCTTATTATCACCGCCCGCACCCGCATGCACTCACTCACAAAAGGAAGTCTCGTTCTTTCCAGAACCTTCTCTCTAAAAATCATCAGAGCCTTCCAGAAAACTTCTCCCCTAAATCATCAGGGTCTTTCAGCTGCAGCCGCAGTTAGAGCAGCGGTCGTGTGCTGATTCATTTTCTTTACTGGACTGAATATTTACCCTGCGCACACAGTACAAAAACAATGAAATGTGTGGTGGCTTGCTCTCAAGGGAAGAGGGGGAGAGGGAATATCAATGGAATGGTAATTACTTTCACCAGCTCTCACCGAGGCATTCCACTCCGTGGCTCCTGCGCTCGTTTGAAATTGGAGTCGCATGCGATGAATCATCTGACATTGTCTGTCTTGTGGCAAACCATGGTAACAAAGATGGCTTGGATGTAGGGAGAGAGAGAGAAAGGGATGGGGAGCGAGGGAGTGGAAAAAGGGGTGACAACAAGTAGAGGAAGAGAAAAGGAGGGAAATTTTTATCATCTCACAAGTACACTCTGTCCCACATACCACACAGAGTGGCAAAAACACAATCAATAGTTACTGCTGTTTTTTTGTGGTTTTGTTTTGTGTTTTTTTTGGGGGGGGGGCGGGGTTTGCATTTCTTTTCTTTTTTCGTCACTACTGTCAGACACCAGTTTGGTAAACACCACTTTTCTAAAAGGTTAAAAGAGTACCACTGCGTACAGCAGGACACAACAAACACTAACAGGCCTGCCAATCACCCCTCTCTCTATGTGAAACACGCCCCCTATAGCTGTCTGCATGTTAACAATGCTGCAATGAACAACAGCATGTTCCATTCCCCTTTTCGTCTTGCTTAGGCTTCTGACACATCCAGGACAGATCAGCCCCAGAATCAGCTACAGTATGGAGATCTGTATGGGTAATAATCCTACACAAAAATATACCATAAATACAAATATATGTAAATTACATATATCATGTGTAGTTCCATGTATGTCTACTGCATGTATGTCAGTATATTCAATACACACACACACACATATATATATATGTATTAAACACTTTAAATATATGGGACTTATAATATATTATAATTTATGATGATATATGTTATCATATATGGTTCAAATTTTTTTCAGACTGGTTTGCCCATACAAAGGTGAATATGCAGATATATATGACAATCTCAGTAAGTCAATACATGTAAAGATATGTCCTATTATGTAGGCTACTTATATGACCATAGATTATTCTTTTGCATGGGATCTAGTGTTTTGGGGTTTATATGGGATCTAGTGTTTTGGGGTTTATATGGGATCTAGTGTTTTGGGGTTTATATGGGATCTAGTGTTTTGGGGTTTATATGGGATCTAGTGTTTTCCCATGTGGTCTCCAGAGCCTCACTGTCAGTAATAACAGAAGCAATTATTTGGTGAGCCAAACCAAACACATTACACGCTTTATCACTTTATGACAGTCTCTGATACTTTTAAGCAGCTTCAATGAAGTGTTACTTTCATTTGACGCCTTGAGTTTTGTTTGTGTGTGTGTGTGTGTGTGTGTGGAACAGGATGTGTTTTTTTAGGAGGGAAGGCCTCATCTCTAGGGCTGTGGAAGATGACACCACACTGACACTATCCCTTTTGGTAAGCAAACCTAGCGGCATGTGTGTGTGTGTGTGTGTTTCTAGGCATATGAACACCTGGACAGTCACACACTCCACACCACCGTAGGGAGGGAGAGATAGAGGGACAAAGAGAGGGAGGGAGAAAGAGGGGGAAAAGAGAGAGGGAGAGAGAGAGGGACAGAGAGAGAGAGAAAGCGCAGTGTGGCAACCTATTTATCCATCCTCTCCTTCTTTCTCAGTCAGCTCTTCTTTTCTTGTGTTTTCCAGAGCAAAATGCAGTGCTGGCTGAGATCATGTCTAGACACATATTCTATTCTTAAAGCAAGCAATTTCAGCAGCACACTCACCGTTTGGTTTGCAAGAGACTGAATTCATTTTATTACACAATGAATGCAAATAAATAAATTAATAAACAGCTACACAAAAGCAACACTGCTGAGGCAATAAAAAGCTATCCCTTGCACTAATTAGCATACAGTGGCAATAAATCAACCTTGGAGTTGATGTCTTTTCAACCATGGCATGAAACCAGGTGAAATTCTGTCCTCTGAAAAGCAAAGGGTTTTCATCATTGATTATAACTTCTTCCTGGGAAGGCACAAAATATTTTCACCAAACTAATTTTTACCTTAACCTCAGGTTAAACATGGAAGGTCATCTACTCTGTATGTTTTTTAAACTGTTATAGAAACTTACAGCAGTGAGAAACTTGCTAGAGTAACCTGTTAAGCTGGGGTAGAGACAAAACAGCACCTTGACAGTAACCCCATACATACGTAGTTAGGGAAAGGAGTATTAGTGAGATTGAGATTGAGAAGCCCATACTGTGAGGAGAGT
>PYXC01001220.1:502500-667500 GCA_015244755.2 Tenualosa ilisha
ATATCCTTGGGAGATACTGAGGATATGGAGAAAGTCTGCCACACTGACACACGTGGCACATATTCTCTCTGATAGTACTGACGTAGTACTGACTTTAGAAATTGTAGGAAGTGAATCAAACCATAGCCCTGTTGTCTGGGGTTGCTGGGTGCTGCTGGTAGAAACAGGGAGTGGGAAAATGTGGTTCAACACAGACCAGATTTGTGAACTGGCAGGTAAGGCTAACCAATGGGGGCACGGGAAAACAAAACTGACACAAAGCTTCCTTGCTCTGTTAAATTTGGCTGCCATTGTGCTGCTTGGTCTATGCTGTATCAAATTCTTTCATTCTCAAATCTTCCAATGGCCCTTCCGCAACCTTGGACAGGGTTATTGGTTGATTGACTCCAAACTATTGCTTTAACATTTTCATTTAAGCTGAAATCCAAATTCATAACATGAAGTCCCCTGAAGGGAAGAGCTGTTTGTGTGTTTGTAGTGCCTGTGACTGGCACAGCATCGACTCCACATTGTTTGTGTTCATCCCTTCTGCTCACAGAGCACTGAGAGCAGTGCTGTATTAGGAAAGCGTGTGTGTCAGTGTTCCACCAGGCAGCCTCAGCTAAACACAACACCACCCAGTCATGACCAGCCATCTCAAAGTAAACACTCCCAACAAACTTGGAGATATCAGGGAGAAGGTGACAAACTCCTCCTGCCCAGTACTACTAAATCATTTAGTAAATATCTAATACAACTATAATTACTCTTACGTTTACTGTAGCTGCTATTGTGGTCGCTATTACTATTGTCATTACCTTTACACTACTGATTCAGTTTCCCATGCTTATACTTCGGAGTGCAGCCAATGTGTAAAACAGACACTGGGCCAGATAATGATTATAAATACTTTAATCAAGTGCCAGTTCTCTGTTTCTAAATTGCTTTGCTATGATGTCTTCACCAAAGCCTGTTGGGCCAACCAAATCCCATAGCACTCTGTTTTCACTGTGACACTATACAGAGAAACACTGTCCCCCTAAATTCTGCTGCCACCTGCTGGCAGATTATGGTGCTGCATGCACTCAATTGTTTCATAATCTGCATGAGCAACACAGATGACTAAGGTAAGTGGAGTTTATATGAATGCAAACAAATAAATGCAAAAAAACTTTAACAGAAAAACCCACTGCATAGACAATAGATTATAACTCCCTTTATAGCATCCCTACATAGTCTCACATTAATATCCATTTGATAATAGCATGGGTTCCGTATTTACACACACACCCACAATCTACTGTTTGAGTTGAGCTGTAATGAAAAATGGGCAAAGCACTTGCACATTCAGTTTAACATACAAGCTGCAGAAAATCACAGTGGTCTGAGACTGCTCTGTGGTTTGAGACTGTTTGAATGATGGGGTGATGTTTTTCACCAACCCTGTTCTCTCTCCACCTCTGCACAGGATAACCTCTTTGCGTGAATACCAGTTGGCATTGTCTCGATTCATTCTATCCACACAGGGTTTGCTTGTGAAAGGTGCCAGGAGGGAGGGTGACTAGGGTTTTTTGGATAGGCACATTTCTGTCACAGTTGTTGTTACTTTTTAAAGGAAGGCTATAAGATGTTTTTTGGAAGCCATTTTTCCAGATTATTTCCCCCAATCACAGTCAATTACAATTATTACATGCTCTGACATTAAAATAAAAAATATCAGTCACCTGTGAAACTACTCACTGGCTATAAAAACCCCATCCAATCATTCTGAATTCAGAAAATAAATTGGTGGTGAATGTTCTATCAAACTCTAAACAATGTTTATTATAAACAAGCCTTGTGTATTGTGAATGCCTTGTAAATGAATGGGATGTCTGAAGGAAGCGATAGGTCCTTTTTGACTGTGCATTTAAAAAAAAATCTTACTTTTACCAGTCCTCAGGAAGTTTCATATCTCCCCTTTAAAGGGTTTTGAATGACGACTTCAGATACTGAACCCATGACACTTTCAAAGGCAAGGAGGTTGTGTTGAGAACTGGAGACATGGTATGTCATGGTACATGTCCAAAGAAGACATTTCACAGTCTCAGTAAATGTGCTAAGGATGGCAAACTCAAACTGCCACCAGCATGCTAATAGGGACGTAAACTTTTTATTTACATCCAAAAACAGCCAGTTGATTTGGAAGAAAAATAAACTGTGACATAAATGGTTCAACGGTCAAGTTAGTTCACAGAGAAAAGAATTACAAAAATATGTAGTATGTAAAGAAATGATCAAACTTAGTAGTAAAAAAGTCTTAAAAATATAAAAATGTGTAGGTAATACTGTAAAACACTCAAGACAACCATGTGAAAAGGCAGACATTATTTCATTCTCATAGACAATATAAGAGGACAACACAAGACAATACAGTCCATTCCAGACAAAAGACCAGGCAATCTTTGATTTTTGGTAGAAACCACTGCTTTAACTTACAGTTATCCACTTTTCAACACATGGCTTGTAGAGAGCAAGTGTGTGTGTGTGTGTGTGTGTGTGTGCATGCATGCAAGTCTGTGTGTGTGTGTGTATGACTGATATGTTCTGTGGGTATATTCAGCTTCCTCTCATGCAAATGCAGCCATCTCCTGATCCACTGTTGGTATTTGAGTGAAGTAGAGTGCATGTCAAATCGCCTGTCTCAATTGTCTGTTCAGGAGAAAAAATAACACACATTTATTTATTTCCTTCTGATGACATGTAGATGACGATAAATAATAACAACTATCATTCTGCACAGTCAGTGTTGGGAAGGTTACTTTTGAAATGTGATGATAGGCTACATGTTAGTTACCCTCATCAAGGAGTCATGTAACAATATATGCAAAATACAATGCAACTAATTCTTCATCAAAGTAACCATGTCTTGTGTGAATGTTAATGGCCTTGATTTTCACAATCACAATTTCATAAACATACTTATGAAACATTGTGTTTATGGAACATATAAAGCACAGCCTAAAGAAACTTCACCTCACTGTCTTCAGAGCCTGATCCTCAAACACCTCCTTTTGTATCCATAGCCTCTTCCCTTTTGACATTTTCTTCAGCCAGTGCTTTTAAAACACACACACACACACACACAACACACACACATACACATACACATTTCAAGTACGCTCTCTCCATATAAAGAAAGTATCAAGTATGTGGCATATGAGATAGACACACAGATTGATCAGGCTTCACGGATAATATATAGATAGATAGATAGATAGATAGATAGAGAGAGAGAGATTATGACTACATATACATATATGTATGTGTGTGTGTGTGTGTGTTTGTTTGTGTAACTGAATACTGTACCACATTATTTTGATCAATAATAGCGAGGGTGGCACTTCTTTTTGCACAGTACTCCTTTGCACGGTCACAGTCTGTTCCTTTGCGTTGCCATAAGAGATAGCGGTCCTCCCCATAGCGCTGCCATTGTTCACGATTCTCACTCTTGGTTTCTGTGGAGAGAAACAGTAGGCCTACTCTGAGAAGTACATAGATAGGGCTTGCAAAACATCCTGGTGGCACATTTTTTCTCTGTAACCCTCTCAGTAACCCTATGTATTAAAGTCAATGCCTTATTTTTGAATTGATCTATTTGTATACAATAGGAGGCCTGAGGATGGCTCAGAATGCATGCACTAATCTACAATAATGAAATGTTCATACATATGCATTTTACAAAGGAATTGCACAAATAGCACCAGGCAGCACATAACCTACAGTGTTTCAGCAATAATGTGTTTGAAGCTGTGACTTTGGTGTTATCGCATACATATGTGCTGTGACTTTGGTGTTATCTCATACATATGTGCTGTGACTTTGGTGTTATCTCATACATACTTGAAACATTTAAAGAGATATTCCAGAGTATTTAATCTTACAACCCTGTTGCTCATAGCCACTGAATGCTGTCAGTAGGAAAAAGAATCAAATCAGATAGAAAACTGGCATCTGATGATGGGCAAAGAAAGGCTTTGAAACGTTCAAAGCCATTGTGGCAGTAATTGTCGAGGCTTTGAAACAACCTGGCACTTATGGTGGCACCCAAACCTCCATGGTGACATCTGGTGGCCCATTTGGTTAACAACACAACTTGACATTTTAAGTCAACTGGGGAGACTGAGTTGTGGTGACATGACAAGGGGTGTTTTGAACCATGCTTTTTGGTGATCCCTTGAACTTGAATGTTGCTTCAACATGCCATACTCTTGTCATCCTATATAGCTTGTGCAGTCACAAATAATTATAGCTGCCAATATCCAGTAAATAATTTATACCCATCTTTTACACTGCCCTAGCTGTAAATAACGGCTCCCATAACTTATTTGTACATAATCTGCACATAACTATTCCCACCATAACTTATTTGTACATAATCTGCACATATCTATTCCCACCTTTACACAGCCCTTATCTGTTCATAACTGCTCTTAACTGTACATACTGCACATACTGTACATATTGCACTTTCTGCTATTTGCACTTCTGATGAGATGCTAAACTGTATTTCGTGTTTTTCGGGTTTATGTGTAATGACAATAAAGTTGAATCTAATCTAATAATGTCCTATTCTCATAAATGGACAATACTTGATTTGTGCTGGGTCTTGAAACATTCAAGCATGTCTCAGTAGCCACAGTGTGAGAGGAGCTGTGCCCAGTGAACTCATTTCTCATGCTAAGGGTTTTCCCACAGAGAGAAGCTGCAACAGCACAGTGACATGTACTTGATGTGTTGAGAGGGGACTGATTGTTTAATAGCAAGCACAAGTCTGATCAATTCATTTTAAAAACCTAGAGGTTTCCCTAATCTGTTACTCATTGGATGGCACAGTGTCCTGCCCAGACCTGTGAGTGTATGTGGAGATATGAGAACATTTGTTACTCACTAGGTGTTGACGCTGCTTTGTAAGTTGTAGAAGTTTTATGTGGTTCTTTGTGATATGTGTCTGCAGAAAGCAGGAGGAGAAGAGACTTTCTGTAAGTCATACAATATCATACAGTATCATACAGTATCACACACACACACACGGACACATACAAGACACAGACACACACAAGCACATAGACACACATACATACATACACACACACACACACACACACACACACAGACATGGCATGGTGAAACAAGGCACTCACAGTGTATGGTCACTGCAATCAGTGCCATGACCAGGAGAACAGTCAGTGTGATGGCAAACACCAGAAGCCACTTTCTCTTTGGTCCTGTAGATAGACAAAGAGGGAGAGAGAAAGAGAAAAAGAGTACAGTTCAACAGTATGTGAATGATAGCACTGAGAAGTGGATGATCACTCCCGATTCCTCTTTCTTCAGACAGTTTCCTCTTCCACATGAGTGACATCTTCTGAAGTAGTTGTGGCAACGCCTGCTGCCATAGCATTAAAACTTTCATTGTTCAGTAAAGGTTAAAGGATGTCACAAGACTTTGTGTCATGTGCATGTGTGAGCATCCAGAGGTGCCAAAGTTTGGCCCACCGTGAATTTTTTTTTGGCCTGCCAGGTTGTACATGAATCACTAGGGTTCGCATGAGAAGACAAATTGATTTATTTCTGCCAAAAGCCTACAGACTGCAATAGACTTCCACTGTGACATCAGCAAAACCACCCTGCCCACATTTCCATCCTGAAAAAGCCTATGGAAATTAACAATTGGTTTTTGAATAACCGCTTTTGTCAGGCTCATTATGACAGAGAAGTCAGAGATACAGACTTTTTTGCCTACACACTTTTCTCGTCTTTTCCCATTTGATGTTTGTGATCTTTGTTGCCTTTTAAGAACGATCATACCTAACCCGGAGCTAACATATGTTCCTAGTCTCTGTGCTGGCTTTGCGCAACACAGCCTCTTGAGAGGGCTGCATGACAACGATAAGTCTCAAAGTTTGTAAGCATCAAATAACAAAACATACACAGATGTAATAACAATAAATGACTTAGCAACTTATCCAAAGTGCAATTTTAAGGTATGTAACAATTGTTTAGTGCAGATATGAACTGTAAAACTTCACAGTTACCATATGGAACCCTCACAAGAGACTGTGATGTGCAAAGCCAGCACAGAGATCAGTACCATACGCTAGCTCCAGGTTAGCAAAAATCGTCAACAATGCGAGTTTCAGTGTCTGCGTGTACATATGAAAAATAGTTTTGGGCATTGTAATGTGATGTTCTCTCATCGTTTTCAAATGCCTGGAGAGAAAAAAAGGCTATATCCTTTTTGAAAATTCTAAGCATGTGTCTAGATAGCCTCAGAATTCCTGTGAATTCTTTGTGGTGTGTTTGACTTCCACAACTGCATGCCACATAAACACATGGCACTTTTTAAATGAAGAAAGCATTACATTTGGAATGTATTTATGAATATGTTGTCTACCATGAACAGGGGAATTCACAATTATAGTGCAGAAATTGCCACACAGTCAAAATTATTGCTTGCTTCAGGCATAGCCTTCTCTTTAGATCAATAGCCTAGTTATTAGCCTGTTCTTAAGTAGAATAAAAAAAATATGTTGTTGTGGTGATATCCTTTTACTTTTTTTCAATTATTAGTAGTTATTAAAGTTCAAGTATTCAAATTTCAGTTAGCATTTCAATGCAGATGGTATGCCAGTTTCACATGCTAATTAAAAAATCTATTTGGCCTGTGGCCTCAGCCCAGATTAATTTTTGGCCCTTGACCAGGAAGAGTTTGCGGCATACTATTCATATTGTATACACTCTAAAATCAACAGCATCAAACATGAGTGAATGTATTTTTAGATGCTTTCAGCATGTGGCTGTCAAGCTCTCAGCTGTTCCGTGCTGTGAGAAAGGGAAGGTTCAGATATGCTTTGTTGTGGGAAGGGTGTGCCCCCTTGTGGAGAGGGAGAGAATTTAACTCATTATTTATATGAACTATTTAAACACATTTTACTAATTCACAACACAAATGCATTTTTCTAATAAAATGTTTTTTTTTTTAATACTAAAAGATGACCACCAGTTACTGTAGGAACTGCTATTAACATGCTGTATTTATCAATATGAAAATACTTAACAATTATTATAGTGCTGAATACGTAAACAGTATGCCCGTATATGACTTTACACTTTTCACACTTTCTTTCCTTCACACTTTTCACACTTTCTTTTTTTCTTTCACAGAATATTTTTTGGCTGGTCAAATTTGACATATTTGTATGACTGATTACTGTTCTAACTGTGTATCATTACAGTATTGTAGTATTCGATATGTATCGATGTGATAAACATCACATCAATAAACATCAATTAATAAACAATGTGACAAAAGATAGTAATGAACTTGATATCTGAGATTTCCGCTGAATTTAATCCTGGTAAATTTTGGTATTTTGACTAAGGCCAGAAATTAATGTGAAGTGTTTGATAAGTATGTTCATGCATGTGCACAAGCATTCTTTCCTTTTGGAGAAAGACTAAACTTAACTGCATCATGCAGGTGTTCACAATGTGTTTAAAATAGCTCCCTTTGTATGGCAAATGCAGCTTTACAACTTTACAATGTTTGATTTCACAAACATAGATTGATTCTAGCAGATTTTCAGCTCTCCAGTTTCTATTGAAACATCCTGCACACATGCATGAAGTTATGACAGGATATCAGAAGAGAATCTAGGTCATACACAGTCACATTCAATGGGGAAGTGAAGAAATGAATGTAGTCAAGAGTTGCATGTGTATACAGCCTTGGTGGTTGTTTTTTTAGCATACCTACCAGCTAAATCATGGGTTCCGCAACACTCTAGCTAATCTGGAAGTGAATGAGACTTTGCAAACTCAGAACCTGGAAAACTTGGAAGGTATCCCCTTCCACTAGAAAGTAGAGCTGAGCAGGCAACCTCTGTCAATAGCCAGCTTGCTCTGAGAACTAGAATCAGCTGTGCAGTATAGACCAGGAGAATCACTATAAGATAGAATTTACCTGATATGCGCCACCACTATAATTTATAATTTAATCAGCGACTAAAGAATTATTATTTTTTTAAACCACTTAGGGATTTTGTTGGTTAGTGACAAATCCCACTGTATTGAGACGGAGCTACCAACAAACTGCTTTCTGTGTGAGCCTACATGTGTAACTAAAGCTGTGAAACTGTATGAAACTGACAAACAGACAGCACTCACCGGTTTCTTGCTGGATGCCCATTGCTGTGGCTGGAAACTGCAGGATGTTGTCTGTTTCGTTGGGCTGCATGTCTGCAGTATCAGTGTGGTTTGCGTCTTGGTGACTGTCTGCTACTGCGCTGTTCTTCAGTGCCAACTCCATAATAATCTTGAGAGCGCCACTTGTCCCACACTCTCCTGGGACCGGTGGGCTTAATCAGTTCAGCAGATGCTGTTTGTTCCTGCAATTCATTTAGGCCACTTCCTGTTTTTGGGAGCATGTATCTCCTCACTTTTTTCTTTCATAATCTTGAGAAAATTTTGTTACTTCATCAGGAAAATGAGATATATAAATTATAAGCGTAACAAAAGCTTGTGATAAATATGACTTGGCAACAGGTATCATGTCTGTTTGTAGAATTTTGGCTGCCATAACACTCTTTGTTAACTTATAAGTGAAATTATATAGGCTCTTTGAAAAGCTAAGTAGGTTTTAGCATAATAAATCTCTGAAGTATGCCGTTATGAAAAAAAATATGTTAGCTTTATGATTGTGTTCAAGTAAAACTTTATAAACAAATACATTATACTTCCCAAATATAACTTCAAACGTATAAACACACCACTCCTCCATCACCACAGTACTGAGGTCTACCTCATGTTGAAAGCAAAGCATGATTTTTTCCCCTCCTTACTCGTAGTGACAGTGCAAGTCACAAAACACACAAACAATGAAATTCTCAGTCTTGAGTATAATTGCTGCATTAGAAATCAGGTCCGTATTGAGACCCCAAGTAAATGAGTATTTGTAGCTAACTTTAGAGCACTACAGTCAATTCATGATGAACAGCCAATGAAAGGTTTTTTTTTCTTTTTTTTTTGAGAAGCATTGTGCATGGTCTTTATTAGTCAATGAAGTATAAACAGTTGAAGAGTGGATATCGGGACTCTTTAATAGTCTGTGTCATTAAAAAACATGCATTGCCACATTCTGAATTTACTGTATTTATAAAGTTTCACACATGGCTTGCTTGCAATAGCTGGCCTTCAAATGCATTGTCAAAATGTCCTGGGTCAAAAAATTGACATAAGGTTGGTGAACATGTTTTTTGTGTACAGTTGGTGTAAACTGTCTTTCTGAAGTAAAAGTATTGTCTGTGTATAGCTGTGCGTAACCTGGTGGAAATAACCTTGATGTACACAATGCATGGTTAGTAAGTGAAGAAGATGAAAAACATGCCCTGAGTGTGAAAGATGTTGAAGCTGCAGGCATCAGCAGGCCTTCCTCATGCACAGAACAGAAGTGTGTCTAAAAGGCGGGGAGGCAGTGGGGTCTGCATGGAAAGGTTCGCACAGGCAATCAGTGTCATCGTCCTCAGCCTGGGACACAGAAGGCAAACATGAGATCAGGGGATCTTATACTTCTTTTCATTTTCTTATTCTGTCCATCTCTCTTGCCCCCCCCTTCCTTGACAGTTTTATGGGGGTTAGTATGTTGAGTTGACATGTAACATCAATGGCACATATACATAACCTATGTGTTCTCAAATAAGCTTGGAATGTATGATGGGCTGGGAACAATTCCAGGGGCCATTTTCAACATTAGCTTAAAAGAAACAAAGGATAAAAAAGAAAAAAAAAAACCACCAACCATCAAAGGGTCAGAGCCAGACCCTTCCCTTTCCGATCTGAGCATGAACCGTCTCCCTTCTGCCAGCTTCGTTAACCAGTCCTGCCAACACACACACACACGCACACACGCACACACACACACACACACACACACACACACACACACACACACACACACACACACACACACACACACACACACACACACACACACACACACACACACACACACACACACACACACACACACACACACACACACACACACACACACACACACTTTAGGTGTGGGGCGGTGGTAGCGTAGTGGTTAAGGAACCTGGCTAGCGTGTAAGTAGCCTGAAAAGTTGTGGGTTTGAATCCTGGCTGCCACCGTTGTGCCCTTGAGCAAGGCACTTAACCCTAAGTTGCTAAATGCATAAATGTAAATGTAGGTGATTGCTAATAACTGCTCATACACTGATTGCTAATACACTGATTCCTATTAGGGAACAAAATCATTCATATGTGATATGATGAACACAGGATATGAATACCACACCCTATTGTCCAGGTTTACAGCAGCAAGGGTGGCATTTCTTCTGGCACAGAACTCGATTGCTTCATCACAATCTGCAACATCAGTTGGCTTAAGCAAATAGAAGAAACCCTTGTGTAGAAGCCATGACTCTCTCTCAGTCTCTCTGTTCCTCAAGTCTGTACAATATAGGGCACAGAGAACAGTATGTATAGCAAATACGGTATAGTCAGAATACAAGCTGAGAGGGATGTTCCATCATCACAGCGTTAGTCAAATATTCTCAGTGCTGCATATTGTGGTTGTGTTGTGTTGTATTTTCTCCTTTTCCTGAAAAATGCTACCGTTGATATTTCTGCAAATATGGAACCACACTGGAGCTATTGAAGCTGCTGTTTATAGTTTGCATTTGCATAAGAATATGAGAGTACTGTCAGATATTCCCCTTATATATCTTGCCCGTGCTGTAGAATTAAGTTAAGTGAATGAAGTTATAGTTACACCTGTTCTAGGTGGCATCTGACATCTGAAAATATAAAGTTACGTGTATTTCTGCTTCAAATTACTAGAACTTGTAACATACTTAAAATCGACTTCACTCTTGTGTAATCAATCATGCACCACAGTAATTTAACAAAAGAAATGCCTCACAAGCTATTCTGATGGTTTATGGTAGTAGATTTTGCAAATTGGCCTTCTTTGATATGAGCACTTCACATTCACACTTACACTCACACTTATGACCACTCACACTCACAGTACTGTAGTTGAATCTACTGTGACACAGAACTCACAGTGTATCATTACAACAGTTGCCAGAATAGTCAGAAAGATTGCAACAATGACAGAAAGCAGAATCCATCCCCTCCATCCTAGAAAAGACATAGAGAAGTTATGACGTGATGCATTATTGTATCGATATTTGAATTTGTGTTACACTACACTGTGTTACCCTCTTCATGAATGTGTATGTTACATTCATTATTTCAAAAACATACATTACAATGTATATCTTGATCTCAGCATAAAATTAAATAGTGTAACTCAATATTGTTCAGCATATTTTTTTCTTTATGATTTGTTTTTTGTGCCAGATGAAACAGTTGAGGCTCTTTCAATGTACTGGCAATACATCAAAACATCAACCTTACCTTATCTGCAGATATAACTGCAATGTATAATCATCTGCTACGTTGCTGTATTTCACGTCCAGTGATACACCCACGGTTACCAACAATGGTAGTATGTCATTGGATATGGACCATCACAATTTCTATCTACAGGATATTACATCATTTGCCTAGGTGTGTTACCAAAAGTTGATGATGGACTAATAAACTAAAGCATTTCATGTTATCTCTAATTCCATGGCCAAATCCATAGCCTCTGCCCTCCTCTCAACATTAAAGCTGAACGAAGCTAGAACCAACTCACTGGTTTCGGGTGCTGCTGGTGGCATAGTCACTCTTACGGGCGGGCTGTGTAGAGTCTGATAGATATCCTCCGTTTTGTCTGCCTGTGTGTCTGTAGGCTCAGGTTGTCTGGCCTCCTCATAGGCATTTGACACTACTCTGCTCCTCACTGCCAGTTCCATGATGCCCTCAAGGCAGACAGAGATGGTATGATAAACGACTGATACTATTTGTTCTTAACGCTGTTCACAATTTAGCCTAGAACTGAAACAGTTCCTGTTTCAATGACCACACTGCCTAATGTGACAAAAAATGATGATGATCAGCAGAAAGATGGGTCATATACATGAAGAGCCTGTTACTTCCTCATACTCCACAAACGTATTTCGAAGCAGCAGTAAGGTTTTATCTGAACGCTAGAAGCCAAATAAAGAGAATAACAAACACACATAGTGACACAGTTTGCTTACTGCGATAACAGTTTGCTAACTGCTATTGCCACTACTGTAAGCCTGCAATGCTTCTGCAATGCTCAAAAGCAAAGGGGTTTCAAAGGGATTCATGAAGGGTTTTGGTTTAGTGAGAATGATGGGGTTTTCCTATCCTTGCACACTCCACTTTGCTGCCTTGTTGTGCAACATCTCCCATTAGCCTCTGTAAAATCCTCATATACCACAGCCTCCCATAGTTTATTGCTTACTTTTGATTGCAGTTGTCTGACTCACAGCCATATTGACTTTAGTTTATGCATCTGCAGTCCCAAAGCTAACAGAGCCTGAGAGGCTAATGGAAAAAAAATACTTAAACAAAGAATTGATATGCAGGCCAACTATTATTACAAATCTGAATCAACCAAGGCATCAAAACTGTCTTACATGAAATTTTGAAATTAGATGTGGTACTTCTCACATCAACCCTACACCAAAAAAAGAATGTGTGCTCAGATCAGACAAACCACTCACAGCCACTGTGTGCTCTCCAATGAACCATCACATAGAAAGATCATAGCAGATGCCACATCCTGACATGCTGTAACAGCTGGCTCCTTTATGCAGCAACAGTTCAAATTAACAAGTTATCACTGTTTCTGTAATGGTTTCACTGATGGTGAGTGTGTGTGATGTCAAGTTCTCAATACAAATGTCAATACAAATGTTTCCTAAGGTGGACAGTAAAGATTAACGTACATTGTTGGTGTCTGATATATTATTGACTTTTGGAAAACTCAATTAAATGAAAAAAATGCAATTAAATACATAGTTTTCCTATTTTAATGCAATGCTTTGCCATAGGACAGTGAGTGAAGTGAGGAAATAGGGTTTGAGCATTACAATGATACAGACTCATGATTGCTCATGAGTGTTCAAACAAGGACCGTGTGAATTCACACTTCAGTGCCTCACAATCTCATGTATTTGTAGCTCTTTCTTTCTCTTTTTCACTCTCTCACTTAGAATTTAACTTTAGCCAGTGTTAGATATCATGCACACATACACACATACACACACACAGACACACACACACACACAAACACACACACACACACACACACACACACACACACACACAACCACACTGTTTGTAAATTAATTTCAAGCAAATTCATGGAAGCTTGACACTAACCTGTTACTAACCAAAAACAAATCCATAGCAATGAATTGACACTTTGAATGGGCAATGTCTATCACTTTATTCTCCATATTATAACTTCAGGCAGTGCCAAAATGAGTTTTAAGCTAGTGTCTTAAAACAAAATATCTTCAGGAGTGTTTAAAAAAGGAGGGAAGAGGGAGTAAGTGAACTGGGTGGTATTCAGCAGACACTCCATCAAACTGAGGAATCAAAATAACCACGGTGCTTCTCTCCATTTTTTGTGTTTTTCTGAGAAGTACATAAATGTGTGAGAGTGGGTAAGATTGAGTCCAGCTGTAGTCTTGTATGTGTTTGTTATTAATATGTTTAATGGGCTACAAAGGAAAGGCTTTAGGTATAGCCTTTTGCTGAGCTGTTCTGCCTTTATTAATCACAACACATCACAATGGTCAGAGGCGGGAAAATACAGAGCAGCCCCTGGGAAGAAACAGAGTCTCTGAGTCTCAAGGTCTGGTGAATTAGCTCATCTCTCTTGATTTCCTCTCAGCCCTCCCTCTCCACACTTTTATGTTGCTGAGAATGGAGAAGCTGCCATCACAAAAATCTATGTTTTTAACCACATGCTAAGACAGAAAAAGATTACAGAAGTTGCCTGAAATAGAAATGTCTCTGGAAGCACATGTGTTCACAGTGGGTTGCTTTAGTTGTTTATTACTATTTGTAGTGCTTTTCCCTAAGATTCTTGAAGAAAGGGTCCTGACTGACCGTGGGTCATTGAGTCCAACATGATGTAAATATGCATAAGCAATAAGCCACAAGAAGTCGTGGGTTATGTTGGTTTTACAACGGTTTCGGGGTGTTGACACCAAGCTGAGTGCCCCAAGCCATTATGAAACCGGCATAACCCACGGCGTGTGTGTGTATGGGGGAAGTGATTCAGCCAATCACAATTAAGGGTCAGATCTATCTGTTTTAGAAATAAACATGATAACATGATTAGGAAAGAGAAGGCTGTCGTGTCTCCACAGAGCTGTCCAATGTCAGGTTTGTTCTTTATGCTTGTGGCCAGGACAATAGTTTCTCTTACTGTCATTGCAAATCTTACCTCAATACAGGAAGTTTTAAGCTTCATCACACTGAATTAGGGATTTTGGGTACAGTTAATCAAGTCATTTTCTATGCATGTGTAACAGGTCATCTGACCTCACAGCAAAATTGGATTGCGCACTAGCCAGGCAACTGAAATCCCAGGCTGCCAGTCAACTGTCAGGCTTTTGAGATGTCAGGGGGGAGGTTTACTAACGTTCTACGCACACAGCTTGGCATCTGTTATAAATGTCCTGGCCTGGTTTTTCCATGACATGCAAAGCAATGTCGAAGTGTCAAATTCACAAAATATCTAACTAGATTTTAAAAACAGAACTAACAATTAATTCAGTTCCAAATTGTAAACTTATACTTAACTGTGTGTGTTGTATGACAGTATGTGATCTCTTTGACGGACTGACAGAGTCACTACACATCATCATACATCCTAGCAAGATATAGGTTCTGGAAGCTTCAGCACTCTCCTCCCATGACTTTTTGTCCTCTTTGGCAAGCAGAACGCTGTGTGTAAGGGGTAACCTCCCAGAGAAGGGACACAGAGCAACTCCTGGGGGAAATACATGTTATATCTGATGTGCCATTTCAACTACATTCCTGCAATCCTCCCCACTCCCCCACAATCCCCCTTCCCCTCCCCACCACACACACACACACACACATACACACACACACACACACACACCTGCTGGGGAGGTCAAAGGCTCTGCACCCTTCGACACTGATTATCAGTCCCTGGGAACAGGAAGCTAATGACGAGCGTAACAATATCGGTCCTCACCGCCCTGATTTTGAAGCCACATGGTTTTTGGTTCCTATCAGCCCTGGAGAAGGGGAGTCAGAGGAGGACACATTCTTGTTTCTGCACTCTTTTGTGATTAATTTTAGATCAAGGAAGGATATTATTGGCACAGGATGGTGTTTCTTGTTTCTTCTACAGTTGCATTGTATTGTATTTATTATACAGTTGTTTGGATTCCATTTAGTAATGTGCTACAATACCACCTAGGCGTCATTTTTTAATTAGTTTGAAGTCACAGGAGTTATTTACAGTTATTTAAGATTTTATTGTCTTATATCATGTCTTACTAAGTAACTAATAAATTTAAGTTAAGTTTTAATTGAGTTTGCTTTATACAACCTGTCTATGTGGAGTTATTCTTGCTTTATCACACGCCACAGAAGGTTTCCTGTGAAAGTCACAGTGACCAGTGGCTGAATGGTGACACTGGGCACATATGTCCCACTATATTTAGCTTATAATAGACACAGCAACAATATTCCTATTGTTAAGACTGGGCCATGGATTGTCCTATGGTTAAATCATTCAATTCATTGTTAAGGAGAAATATAACAAGTCAGCTCTTATTTATGCCCTACTTGTTTGTCCTAAGAGACAATAAGGCAGTATATAAATAAACCAAGAAAAAAGATTTTGAAGATCTTGAAGGATTTTGAGGTCTTACTCTAAATTTACCTTTAATTTGACTTCAGTTGAGAGGAGCGTTATTTCACAGCTGTTATTTAAGTTCACTCCAAGTTAAGCTAATTTAGGGGAAACACATACCAAATTTTCTCATATCAGATTTTGCTTTCCTACAAGTTTGCTTTGTATGAAAAAAGTGTTGATGAATTTGACTATGGAAAAATGATCTCTGTGTGTCAGCCACTGTTGTGCCCCTGAGCAAGGTACTTAACCCTAAGTTTCTCTGGGGGACACTGGCCCTGAACAATTGATAGTTGACAAATGTAAGTTGCTTTGGATAAAAGTGTCTGCTAAATGCATAAATGTAAATGTAATATTCAAGTCACAGAACATCAGAAGGTCACATGGGGTCATGCCTGAGACAATACGCAGAATGTTGTTTCTCAAACCCAGTGGAGCACAGAGGAGCCCAAAGGACTGATTGACAGCCATCACTCTACCCACTTTTGTTGGTAGGAGATTTAACTCTCCTTACCTTCCCACAATGTTACACATTCTGGCATTTCAAAGCGTCCCTCCTCGCCCCCTGTCTACATCGTTTCACTGGTAAACCTAAACCTTTCCCTCTTATCCATAAAGGACCTGGCAGCCTCACTCACACATGATCTTCACTGTTTGCATCCCAGGACCACGGCTACCAAACCAAACTTTCTTATCCTCTGCACTCAGCATCAAGCAATCTGATGGGCGAACTAGTGAACACGCTGTCTGGGCAGTGTCTCTACAAGTGCATGGATTGACACTGACACTTAGCCTGCATCATCATCACCTCAACATGATGTAATAATCAAGTGGTCATGTGGTCAAATATTCTCAGGGCATACAAAGACACAACAGTACTGTAGGGTATTTTCCGTTAACCAATTCTAAAGAAGAGGAGTCTTGTGGCTGACGTGTTCCAGGATCAAAAAAAAAATTCCACTTGAATTATGTTTTGCATTTTTATTTTTCACAAACTAAAGATATGCTCAAAATGAGTTCAATTAAAATTATAACAGGTTTTAAAATGATCTGACTCATGCACACGCACGTCTATAAGCTGCGAGGACAGGACACAATATGGCACGACACGACACGGTCAGAAAACCGTGAGACTCCATGTACTAATGAATCAGCAGACACCTTGTGCAGGAATTGCACCTATGTGCTTAAAGTGGCAGTACTTAATTTAATCAATAAAGTGCCTTGACACTAAATCCAAGTTACATTTACATTTACCATTTACACTACTTAATCCCAAATTATGAATTATGCGAATCATCAACTTTTGAAATATCAAATAAACTTAATGTTACCATTAAAGCCAAAAGTAGCCACCTGACACCCACAAGTATGTATACAACATTAACAGTACAGAACACAACCGTGCTGAGTGATGCAGCAACAGTCATGCCAAAGGAGGGCTATGAAAAAAAGTGCATGCAAGCTAAACTTTGGTAACAATCAAATAGTTCCTACGGACTTCTATCAGACCTCCCTCCAAAGCCATGTGTGCCTCCCAGCACAAGAACACCCAATGCTTGTTTCCACTTTGATAGCCTTATCACACTGTTTAGAAAGTCTGATACACCTATCACTGTCCATTCGTTAGTTTCAGACTGTTGATGGGATTTGTTAGTTTGGGATGATTGGATGGGATTTTTACAGCCCTGATCATTCCTCAGGTGACTGATATATGTTGCCTGTGTTATATTTTGATGTCAGTCAGAGCATTTGATTAATTAGGACATCAGGATGAAGAAGATTTTAAGTCATTCAGCAAAAATGGCTTTAGAAAAGATCTCCTCTCCTGTAATAAAGTCTACCATTAAAAAATACAGTGACATGGTACAGCTACATACAGTACAACTAATAGTTTCATGATTGACATTTAGACAGTGTGGATGATTAGATAATGCATTACTGTAACTGGCTTATGCTTCTGAGATATTGTACGGCTCAAACATGTAATTTGGAAGTGAATGTATTCTCTCACTACTACCAAGACATGTCACATTCAGACACACACACACACACACACACGCACGCATGCACATATGAAACCACACGCATGCCCATGTGCATACAGAAATAGACTGAACACACCTATGCATAACACATTTATTTACACTTTCAGATGCTTGTGTTCTCTTTCTCTCTCTCTCTCGCTCTCTCTCTCACACACACACACACATATACACATGCACACACACACACACACACACACACACCGACACAAACACATTGTGTTGGACAAAATGACAAAGACAATCATGGTACCATCAATATGCATAAATATTCACCAGCATAACCCAGATACAGAGAAACCTCTATTCTACAAGTATATTTACAGGCCTATACCTATATCAATCTTCCTGATACTCCAGCACTCAGAGACATGCCCCCCCTTCCATCTTACCGACACTTGACCTTTCCCTTGCCCTCTGTGGTCCAGCCTCTCTCGGGGAACGGGAGTAACAGGAGCACTCTTCTGGAGTGGTGAGGGCATCTATTCACACTCATCAGTGCAGCCTGAGACTCACACTCAAAAGCAGCAGGTTCCAACCTGCCATTTGGACTTGCATCTGTGCACTCACTGTGTAGGCTACAGAATTATATAAATTTCAGCAATGGGCACAAGATGAGAAACATATGCATGATGCTTACCAATATAAACTTTTTATTTTATAAATTTTATTATTTGTAAACAGTCTCATCCTGTATTTCCCATTACAGACCAATTTGAGAAATTACTTTGGAGGACTTTGTCAGTTATACATGACTGATTTTAACAGATTTTAAAGGGGTAAGCTACATTTTATCCTGTTTTTAGGTTAATTTACAAGCTTTGTAGTCACTTGGCAGTGGTGGTTAAAACTTGTAATGGTTAAATTGCTCATTATAGGGTGATTGAACGCTCTCTCATCACCTTCACTTCCTCATAGCAACAAATTCTGCTGACAAATCATGTAACTTTTGATTTCATTGGGTTGGAGGGGATGTCATAGGGTACATTGTAAAATTCTATTGGTTATAGGGATTTAATTAAATGAAATAATTTTTTCTTAATATTTTTAGAGACATTAAAAATTACAAAAAACCATAGAGGGATATACACACAGACACAAACGCAATGACAAATCCACCACTGAATTAATTAAATTAATCATTAACAGTAAAAAAAAAAATAGGGATAGACATGATTCATTTTTTTTTTACATTTATTTTGCATGTAGAAATTCAGAGCACATTTTACAGGGTGTAGTCTTCTGTGATTGTCACAATGATGAGACGCTCAACATTTCTTGCTCCACCTAGTGGCACCTAGTGGTTATTGTCTGGTTGTGTGGTTATTGTCTGTTACTTTTTTGTTACTTTTTTGCTTGCAATTATTTACAGTTTTGTTGGTTGCTAAGATGCACTTAATGAAACTGGGATAAAATTGATCTTCACACTCACTGTCTTAGCACAGCAGAACCCATCCTTTCCAATTGTGTTAACCCTGTTTTCATTGGTTTCACATATTTTTCACACACTTCTTCAAACTGACACAGTGTTCATAGACAGTTTCCACACTCCATTGGATTACAATCTTGCACAAAATGGAAAACATCTATTCACAGTCAAAAGATATTCTCTGCATGTGCATGATTTTTTCTACCTCCATAATTCTTCAATCCATTCATCATGCATATAAGATATTTGCTGTTTGAGACACCCACAGCATATACAGTACTGTAATAGGTGGAGTAACAGATGAATCCATCATTTAAGGCAGTGCTCCTCAATTATTTTCTGTTACGCAACACCCCCCCCCCCACACACACACCCCGCCCAGGAAAAAGAAAGCATTTTGTGCCCCCCACTCTTCGCCACAACTATAAATAGTATTATTTGTTATACTTTATTCTAGTATGGCAAAAGCAAAACATGTTCCCCATGGTAATATGTATTGTCATCATTATAACATTTTGCAAACAAAATGTGTTGTCACCATTAGAGCACTGTGTAAACAAAATGTGTCATTTTGGGGCAAAGTATGGGCCTGTGTGTTAAATTAGTTGTTTTGAAAATGTGGATTCTAAGTTGACTACAGCATCGACACAATCAAGACAAATTTCACTATACTTTCATTGAAACATTTTCAAGTTTGCCCAAATGAATTTGACTCCAGTCGTTGTCACAGGGGTGTACAGACACAAAGGTACTCATCTATGGCAAACAGTTGCACAAGTGGTATGGCTGTCACATTACATACAGTATCTGTGTGTATCTAGGATCACCTGAAGTGTTCTGGTCTGCGCATACATGTGTAGATGTGAGAATGGTGTGAGAGGATCTAACCGAGGAAGTACACGGTTAAAATGACTGGTTTAGTATGCAGGGACATTTTACTTTTCTTACTGTGTGTCTGTATGTGTGTGTGTGTGTGTGTGTGTTTGTCATTTTTTTGTTCCGATCCCCAACTTCCAGACAGTGCTGATAATCCCTCATGATGCCAGATTTCCTGCTTTGGCCCAAAGCCTGGAAAACTAGGAAGCCTTAACACGCAAACCTGTAGAGACAGAGAGACAAGAAACACACACACACACACACACGTAAGGGGTCCCCCAAAATGTCTACTTTCACCAAAACTTTCCCATAATATAAACAGAATAACACAGAGTCACACAGAATAACCTAAAAGGAAGCCAAGACACACACACACCCTTGCAGGATCTGAAACATTTGTCAGGAGAAAACACAACTGAAACTGGATGAAACTGGATGAAACCAAAATCGCATTCATTACTGGCTTTCAGTCAACGTAACACATGAAAATGATCATCACAGGCTCCTATTCTTTGGTTTGCAAGTAAATTTACAAGGATTGGCGAGAAAGTTCAATATTGTTATTTTTTAAAAAAAATAGCGGCCGTGAAGGGAGCTCTGGAGATAAATAAATCTTTGACCTCCCCTTATTTAAATATGAACACGCACAGCCCATACACACACACAAACACACTTAAGAGTTATAGTGTGTCAGTGAAAAATAAGCAGTGCTTTAAACCTGTCATAATTAATTGAGCACATTGAAATGTAATGTTACCCTGGGGCGTGTGTGTGTGTGTGTGTGTGTGTGTGTGTGAGAAAGAGAGAGAGAGAGAGGGAGAGAGAAAGAGAGAGTGCAGAAGCCTCACTGCTGCAGCAGTTCATGGCCGGATGAATGTGGTCGTCATTTTTTCATATACAGCTCCACACTCCATACTGTGGCTCCACTTCCTGAAGGTCAATTCCTCTGAAGGGGTTAAAATATATAAATATATATATAAAATAAAACAGAGAGAGAGAGAGAGAAACACAATCAAATCTTCCAGAAAATACAAATACAGAGAAAAGAAAATACATAGATCTATCTCTGAAGGAGACATTAATCAACGGGAATCGTTATCAACCTGTACCTTCATCGATCAACGCCCCTTTCTGGAGCATATTCATTATCCCAGGTATGTGCATAACCTTGCTCCTATGGGCTGAGGGACCAGCACCTCAGCCTGGTAAAGAGGGTTTGGTTGCAACACCCCTTTTCAATCTCACATGGAGGTACTGCATACATTCCAAGGTTTACCAAGAGTGCATTTAAAGTCAGAATTAGGAGGAGAATGGTGTGCTCTTATGACTGCTATTAGCCCATTATTGTGGTTGTTGTTGTTGTTGTTGTTG
Source organism: Tenualosa ilisha (assembly GCA_015244755.2). Lineage (NCBI taxonomy): Eukaryota > Metazoa > Chordata > Actinopteri > Clupeiformes > Clupeidae > Tenualosa > Tenualosa ilisha. The sequence goes on from PYXC01001220.1 coordinate 524,093, forward strand.
TTTTTGAAATCTAATTGTAATACATTTAACAATTTAATTATAATATAATCATAATATACTGAAATATATTTTAATGGAAAACAAAACAAACAAACAAAAAAACAGCAGTGCACCACAGACCGGATAACTCAGCTTCTTTGATTTTCTCCTGTGTATTAAAGGAAATTATTGTGTTAGTTTTTGTTCATACAAACCAACTGCTTTTAACTTAGTCTGACGTGAGCTTGTGGTTGCAAAGATTCAACATTTCTAATAAATGAAGTAAGGTGGGAGAGGACTTTGTACTATAATGTCATGATTCTTTGCGGCGCTTCTCTACGTTTTTTCCAGGTTGGATTTAGTTTAAACATATGTATCTATCACCAGTCAGAATTGCACTCCCATTAGAAGTTTGTATAGTTTAGTAGTCAACATTTTGTTAGCTTATGTGATTTAAATCACTGCAGATAAAAAACGCATGACAGACAACAACAACAACAACATGAAAGCCCTTGTCCAAGCCCTCTCCTTCTCAAATCATTATTACGCAAAGATGACCGCACTCTGAAAGTCACCATGACGAATCACAGGTAATCTGATCTTTATGTGCCGTGGGATCTTAATGTAACCGCATAAAATCAGAGCTGTCAAACTGTTCAGTATTTCTGTTCAAAACAATATGCGGAAACACCAGGTCATACGACTGTTTAAATAATTTTAAGCTCAAAACATGGAGGCATGACATGTCATGCAACAAGTAAGAATAGCGCACCGCACCATCGCACCATTTAACCTGGTTCAATACGCTACTTTACTAGTCTCGTTATTGCAAAAGTACTAGTATTAATTATGGGAAAATATAGGATATTTTTTTCTGAATAAATGTCTTATATGCCCTACAAAAAAAGATACATCCGGTCAACCATTTACCTCATACACCCTTGACATCCCAGCTCGGTGACCTTCGTCCGTCTAGATATAGTCATTATCGACGTCGCGGCATATATACCACAGGATCACATAGAGAATGAGCAGAATGGCAAAAAGAAACAACGCGATGAAGATTGCTTTAGTAACCGGGGACACCATTGACTGCATGCCAAGGAAACACCGCCGCTGAGACCACGAGCAGCTGCTTACCTTTTCCGAATTCAAGCCTCGTCTCAGAAAGCATATAGGCTACTGGTCAACGACCACGTGCAAGTAGCGTACACTTGTCTGTGATTAAAATGTTAATACTTAAGTTCTAAAGTAGGCTACATCGTTTGTCCCTTTCTTGCATGCATTGGTCTACACATATTGTTTTATGAATTTAACTGTAAATGCATCAGTGACATCAAAGATAGGCTACCATATTATTCATTTCAAGCAAAAGTACATTTATTCATATCAGTCACTTTCATCACCATCATCATCACTTTCATTCTGATTGCTTTCATTGGAGCTGTTGTAGTCACTGGCGATGAACACTCCAGGAATGGCCGTTTGGGATGTGATGACAGTCACACCTATATTCTCATCTTTAGTTTTTCTTTCATGGGATGGAGTGGCTTGGTTTGGAAGAGCTTTAAGTTTGGACACTGGCACTCCTGCAGATGTGTGATGAGTTGAAGTTGACTCTCCAGCTGATTCTGTGGGACTTAGGTGATCAGCCAGGATGCCCAGCAGTTCTGAAGCATGCCTCTGGTCCGTCCGGATTTTAAGAGAGAACCTGTGCTGCTGCACTTGTCCAGCTGAAGCATCCACTGCTGGATGGATCTCAATCTCTGTTAGCCTCCTGCTGACACACAACACACACCAACAGCTGCTTAGTCTTCTCCCACCCTGCCTCCTGTTTGGTAGCATAGAAGGGGCTAACATGTCCATATTACAGTAACAAGGTTTATCCACAGTCTATTTATCCCAACCAGTTGATGTAACATATGTATATGTGTATGATCTACAGTATAGATGGAGATAGGTGTCCAGTCATCCAGTCTTAAATGTACATTTCATCTGGAAATCAGTATGTAACTGAATGCTTAAAAAAGGAGACATGCAAAGTCAGTATTTATAAACATTATTCATGCCTAATATACCTAGGTGTGGCGCATTAATAGTCTACTGGTGCATCCACAAATTCTGTTCCCTAATTGAAATGTGCTAGAAGGAACTTCCATGAAACCCCAAGAAAGATCTTTTCTTTTCACTCAGCCTTACAACAACTTATGGCACAGGTAGACATATCCATTTGGAGAGAGCATGTGTGTTCTCAGATAACCTTTTTGTTTGTCATCAACCAGGAGACAGTTTTCCCAAATCTAGTCATTTCTGGGTATTTTTTATAATTATTACAAACTCAGTTCGATTACAATTGCATATTGAATCCATTGCTTCAGTTGAGAATAGTCCAAAGACAATTGTTGAAACAGTAGCCTATGGTTTTTGGAAATTGTTTGGTGAAAATGTTGACTTACACTGTGTTGCCTGACATCTTTATTTAAAAACAGTCTGTAGATGTTTGTATTATGAGTAGTTTACAGACTATGAAATGCTGTCCAATTCTCTCTCAGTTTCAGCTGCAGCTCAACAGTGTATGTCTTTGTGGGGCAACTTTAGTATTTGGAGCCACACTTTTGCAACATTGTGATCCTGAAATATGCTGTCTGGATTGCATAATATGTTGTTTAAAGCCTTTATCATTTAGCCTTAATTTCTGCCTTTCCTGATGAATAAGATGCCCATGCAGCCTTATTCCATCACAGATCTGGGTTTTAAAATGTTCACTTATAAAATCGTTGGAAGGTCCCAGGTCCCAGGAGGATGCAGATTCCGTAATATTAAAAAAAAAGAAAGAAAAGAAAAGAAAAAGGATGTAATATTGTGATTGGCCTAAGAACTTGGAGCAACATTTATGAATGGAGTGCAAAACTGTCTGCATAGAAAATGGTCTGCTGAAATGTTTCTGATCTTATACAATGACTTTGGTCTGTTTTATGCAGTGTCATCTGTGGCCCTGAAGATCATGGATATTTAATCTTGTTTTCCAGCCCTGTCCATTGTGATTTCTCTAGATTTGCAAAATACTGTAAGCTGTTGTTCTATAGATGATGAAATCAGCAAATTATTCACAATTTCATTTACAGTAACATAATTCTTGTCAGATTCAAAATTTGAAAATGTTGCCTGTGTTCTTTTCCAATTACGTTTTGAAAGAATTGCAGATTTTTATTTACATCCACAGTTTTGGAATTGGGATTGTATTATTTAATCACAACAGTGTTTTGATATGGTTATTCCAACTACTCATCTGACAGGAAAATATTTGTTTGTAGCCATGATTAATAGCAAAACAGTTCCCAGAAAAATGAGCACGAGAACGCACTGTGTGCATCGTCTCTGGCGCAGCAAGACCCAGCAGACCACTCCAAGAACCAAGCCAAGCACAACCGCAACCACCACGAACACGATAAACACGTCTGACTGAAGCCACTCAGCCAGCGTGCCGTACTGAGAGGTTCCACTGTTCATGCCTGCAAAAGAAAGGTAAAATTATATACAGAAGAATAATTATTCCTGACCCCAGTCCCAGCAACAGGTGCTTTTTGGATGTTGCCTGCCACTTCATCTCAATACCCCTTCTAATGTATGGTGAAAATTTGCTACCTACATGCATCGACTTGTGTGTGAGTGTTGAGTGTGCGTGTAGTGTTGTCAAAATGTCAGTGTCTGTACTTACCATGTCATTCTCAAACTACTTCCACCTTATTTTTATGACATCAAACAGCCATATGGAACAATAGAGAGGAAAATCTGTGAGAACAGCTATGATGCTAGAAATGGAAGTGTCTTCAAACTGTCTATACATTCCCTACCTGTTTTGTTTACTGAACACAGTGGCTCTGGGAAAAGCTGGAGCAAATGTCTTGAGAGGCCAAGAGGGGGTGGGTGGTCCTGAGATTCAGGAAGCACTTGCCGTCCTACACAGCAAGAGGGAGCCCTTAACCAGTCAGAGGCCAAATCCAAAAAAGGAACATCACCACTTAAGCCAACGGAATGTGCTGCCCAACCTGAGATACGCATAGACCTGCGGTCCGCAGGTGTCCTCTCATTCGGATGTTCACAAGCTATGGAGGAATCTTCGCCCTCCACATAAGGTCAAAAAAGGAGCAGAAGAACTGCTTCAGACTGCGTAGGCACACATTGTTGAGGTTTTTGAGATGATGTGTAAGCCTTTGTGACGTCCGTCATTTATCCCTTGGTAAGCAAAATGTCAAGATGGTCAATAGATGTCTATCTGTCGTCATTTTACCGCTGCCAAACAGACAAACGTGACAAACCTTGATAAAAAGTGAAAATTATGAGAGGCTTTTACATATTGTAGCACTCAGTAACCTGTGACAATATTGCTTCGCAATTTAATGTAGACTCGCTGAGTGATTATTGCCTGCGACCAGAACGGTAGGCTGGACGTACGAATTCGGGATAACCCTGAGATCTCTGAGATCGTGAGATAATTTTCCCTAATGTTTCCCTTTCCCTAATTTTTCCCTTAACAGTGCATTTTACTATGTTACATAAATCTTCCCCAGACAGCATTTGTACACTGTCGCATTCAATAACTAGGTAATCTATGTCTCAAATGAGAAGCATATTTGATGAAGTTGCATTATGAATGTCTTGGATCATGCAATGCGTGGGATTGGTAAGTTTTGCAGGACTGTAAATTTGATATATTATGTGCTTCTTACTTAATGCTATTTGTTTGGTTTGTTTTTCCTCATATAAAGCACCAGTGACTTTCACCACAACTTTCACTTGAAGCGCAGTGGGTCCTGTGTAGGAACAATGTTTTTTTGTTGCTGTGAACCTGCAACTGCCCAGATGAAACAGTTAGGCTGAGATTGACTGAAGTGGGATGCCTTTCTCCTTGTCTGCAACTGATATGTTCAAATGTCCAACATCCACTGTGGTGCAAACAACCTTGAAAGCGTAAGGAGTGTCCATATTGTCAAAAAGCCAAGTTAAACCAGTGTGACTAAACCCATGCGTCAACAGAGGATGTCACTATTTGAACCTGCCATGGACAGTGCATATGCCATAGTTTCACTGGCCACTGGTATTACTAAACTCACACTTTGAGTTGTATGTCACCAGGGACTGTCAATGTATGTATACTTACATTGTTAATGTCACCAAATTAACACAATTGAATCTGTACGTCTGTTTTTAGATTATGTAGCCTCTCATAACTTGCAGCATTGAAGCTACTCCATGTGGATGTCCCTGAAGTCAGTTGAAATGTTTATACTTTCACTGTTTCCCTATTTAGACCACCAACCTTACTCTGTCCAGGGACTCATATGTTCGGCTACTTATGTTGTTTTATGTTTATGTTTATGTATGACACACCTTTTGAGTATGAATTGATTCTTATCTCACAATAAAAAGTCAAATAAATGGCTTAATCTGTAGGTGTGGGGCTCCGTTTGAATATGTGTTATGAAGGCTTCTTAGCAACAGGACACCCAAAACGTTTATGCATGATCAAGAGTATTTAATTATGAACAGCAGATGTGTATGTCGCCATGGTTGAAACTGCAGTGTGCTAAGTCAGCCACAGGAATGTGTTTGACGCTTAGGGGCAATAATTTGGACCATTTTGGGGAACCAAAACAACTGTCATCTGACCGGTTTTGAGAACATATGTTTGACACCATAGGGTGTTGCGCAAGACTGATATGAAACGGTTATGACTCTGTATGCTTTGGAGTTCGTGTGACCTGCTTGTGTGTGCACACTCCCCCTCTTTGCAAAGATTAATACATAATTGTACATTAGTGGTTACAATTTGAGTGTCTGTGTCTTCTATTAACGATCGATACATTTACACGTCAAAGACTCATGTTGGCCGCATGAAAATACTCCAGTGAAATAGAAGGTAAGGTTACTAGCTAGTTGTATTTTATTATATTAACAACCCTCCAAATGTTCTGATGATGTCATATTTACTGAAGAACAAGTAGTTGGCAGACTTGAAAAGCGAAGCTCCCTTAAATGTCTGTTTTAACAAGTTGCTGTTCCTAACCCAGGAATGGGCTTAGGCAAACGTTTTGCTGCCACTCGAGCAAAACTTAAAAGCACACAAACAGTAGTTACAACAGCAATATGGTCCAAATAGGGGATTATATTAATCCTAGCAAAGCTAGCACAGATGCTAAATACAGGGGTAATGAGAGAATGTTAGCAAGCTAGTATTAGTCTTACCGAAATAACTGCTAAGAGCTTCCCAACTGATAGCCTGTTAAAGTTAAGTTGAAGCCAACAAACAATACAATCATCAGAACAAGGCATTGCTGTCGAGATGTTTTAGTCAGACTGTAATGTGCATAAATTTAGGTTTGATTGGATTATATAACGGACTTCACAGTCCAGCAAGGCGACTGTTCTCCAAGCCTGGATAGCTCAGTAGAGCATCAGACTTTTAATCTGAGGGTCCAGGGTTCAAGTCCATGTTCAGGCGATTCCTTTAGTACCATGTAGCATGCGCTCTTGCCCTGGGGCATAAAAAATGGGCCAATGGGGTCGAGATCCTTGCTCACATGACAGACTGCCATAGCACATAGCATGCGCTCTTACCCTGGATTATAAAAAATGGGCCGATAGGGTCGAGATCCTTTCCACATGCCAGACTGCCGTACAGTTGAGAGCTGCTGTGGTGGCTTCCTTGCTCCACTATTTGCTTGAATCGCCTCCCCACGCTGAAGATAGCTCCTGTCCTGTCCTGATTGAGGGCATTTTCTAGTAAAATCCTTGCCATTTCATTAAGGGCTTCAAAGCGACAGGCCAAACACTGACGTTTTCCCTGTTCAGGCGATTGCTTTAGTACCACGTGGTACGCGCTCTTGCCCTGGTGGAAGCAAAATGGGTCTATGGGGCCAAGATCCTTTCCCAAATGCCAGACTGCTGAACAATTGACCACTGCTGTTGCGGCTTACGTGCTCCACCGTTTGCCTGGGTCGCCTCCCCACGCTGAAGATAGCTCCTGTCCTGTACTAATAGCGGGCATTTTCTAGTAAAATCCTTGGCATTTCATTAAGGGCTTCAAAGACAGGCGACAAGCGACACTGACGTTTTGCTTGGGGTGACGTTGACCACGAAAAAGGGCTGCAGAGCGTTTCCCTTGATCCCGACATAGATTAAACACGCATCCTTCTGATCTGGAGTCAGACACGCTAAATATGTGCCACAAGGTCCCGCAGCTGGTGGCTGGACAAATTTTCCCACTTCCCTCCAAAATTTCCCTGTGCACGTGCGTAGCGTATGTCATCTTGGATTTCAGCCCACGGCGGTGCCTGGCAGAAGCTCTTCTTGAAGCCTGGATAGCTCAGTCGGTAGAGCATCAGACTTTTAATCAGGGTTCAAGTCCCTGTTCAGGCGATTGCTTTAGTACCATGTAGCATGCGCTCTTGGCATAAAAAATGGGCCTATGGCTCACGTGACAGACTGACGTAGCATATAGCACGCGCTCTTGCCCTGGGTTATAAAAATGGGCCTATGCGGTCAAGATTCGTTCCCACATGTCAGACTGCCGTATCTAATGGTCCAGGGTTCAAGTCCCTGTTCAGGCGATTGCTTTAGTACCACGTAACACGCGCTCTTGCCCTGGTGGAAGACAAATGGGTCGATGGGGCCGAGATCCTTTCCCACATGCCAGAGTGCTGACCACTGCTGTTGCGGCTTCCTTGCTCCATTGTCAGCTCCACACGCTGAAGATAGCTCCTGTCCTGTCCTGATAGCAGGCATTTTCTAGTAAAATCTGTCGCATTTCATTAAGGGCTTCAGAGCGACAGGACAAATACTGATGTTTTGCTCAGAGTGCCGTTGTCAGCAAAAAAGGGCTGCAGAGCATTTTCCTTGACCCCGACGTGATTTGAACACGCAACCTTCTGATCTGGAGTCAAACGCGCTACCGTTGCGCCACGAGGTCCCACATCTGGATGCTGGACAAACGTTCCCACTTCCCTCCAAAATTTCCCTGTGCATGTGCGTAGCGTATGTCATCTTGGATTTCAGCTCACGGCGGTGCCTGGCAGAAGCTCGTCTTGAAGCCTGGATAGCTCAGTCGGTAGAGCATCAGACTTTTAATCTGAGGGTCCAGGGTTCAAGTCCCTGTTCAGGCGACTGCTTTAGTACCACGTAGCACGCGCTCTTGCCCTGGTGGAAGAGAAATGGGTCGATGGGGACCAGATCCTTTCCCACATGCCAGAGTGCTGACCACTGCTGTTGCGGCTTCCTTGCTCCATTGTCAGCTCCACACGCTGAAGATAGCTCCTGTCCGTCCTGATACGCATCCTGACTGCTGACCACTGCCGTTGCGGCTTCCTTGCTCCACCGTTTGCCTGGGTCGCCTCCCCACGCTGAAGATAGCTCCTGTCCTGTACTAATAGCGGGCATTTTCTAGTAAAATCCTTGGCATTTCATTAAGGGCTTCAAAGACAGGCGACAAGCGACACTGACGTTTTGCTTGGGGTGACGTTGACCACGAAAAAGGGCTGCAGAGCGTTTCCCTTGATCCCGACATAGATTAAACACGCATCCTTCTGATCTGGAGTCAGACACGCTAAATATGTGCCACAAGGTCCCGCAGCTGGTGGCTGGACAAATTTTCCCACTTCCCTCCAAAATTTCCCTGTGCACGTGCGTAGCGTATGTCATCTTGGATTTCAGCCCACGGCGGTGCCTGGCAGAAGCTCTTCTTGAAGCCTGGATAGCTCAGTCGGTAGAGCATCAGACTTTTAATCTGAGGGTCCAGGGTTCAAGTCCCTGTTCAGGCGATTGCTTTAGTACCATGTAGCATGCGCTCTTGGCATAAAAAATGGGCCTATGGCTCACGTGACAGACTGACGTAGCATATAGCACGCGCTCTTGCCCTGAGTTATAAAAAATGGGCCTATGCGGTCAAGATTCGTTCCCACATGTCAGACTGCCGTATCTAATGGTCCAGGGTTCAAGTCCCTGTTCAGGCGATTGCTTTAGTACCACGTAACACGCGCTCTTGCCCTGGTGGAAGACAAATGGGTCGATGGGGCCGAGATCCTTTCCCACATGCCAGAGTGCTGACCACTGCTGTTGCGGCTTCCTTGCTCCATTGTCAGCTCCACACGCTGAAGATAGCTCCTGTCCTGTCCTGATAGCAGGCATTTTCTAGTAAAATCTGTCGCATTTCATTAAGGGCTTCAGAGCAACAGGACAAATACTGATGTTTTGCTCAGAGTGCCGTTGTCAGCAAAAAAGGGCTGCAGAGCATTTTCCTTGACCCCGACGTGATTTGAACACGCAACCTTCTGATCTGGAGTCAGACGCGCTACCGTTGCGCCACGAGGTCCCACATCTGGATGCTGCACAAACGTTCCCACTTCCCTCCAAAATTTCCCTGTGCATGTGCGTAGCGTATGTCATCTTGGATTTCAGCTCACGGCGGTGCCTGGCAGAAGCTCGTCTTGAAGCCTGGATAGCTCAGTCGGTAGAGCATCAGACTTTTAATCTGAGGGTCCAGGGTTCAAGTCCCTGTTCAGGCGACTGCTTTAGTACCACGTAGCACGCGCTCTTGCCCTGGTGGAAGAGAAATGGGTCGATGGGGACCAGATCCTTTCCCACATGCCAGAGTGCTGACCACTGCTGTTGCGGCTTCCTTGCTCCATTGTCAGCTCCACACGCTGAAGATAGCTCCTGTCCTGTCCTGATACGCATCCTGACTGCTGACCACTGCCGTTGCGGCTTCCTTGCTCCACCGTTTGCCTGGGTCGCCTCCCCACGCTGAAGATAGCTCCTGTCCTGTACTAATAGCGGGCTTTTCTAGTAAAATCCTTGGCATTTCATTAAGGGCTTCAAAGACAGGCGACAAGCGACACTGACGTTTTGCTTGGGGTGACGTTGACCACGAAAAAGGGCTGCAGAGCGTTTCCCTTGATCCCGACATAGATTAAACACGCATCCTTCTGATCTGGAGTCAGACACGCTAAATATGTGCCACAAGGTCCCGCAGCTGGTGGCTGGACAAATTTTCCCACTTCCCTCCAAAATTTCCTGTGCACGTGCGTAGCGTATGTCATCTTGGATTTCAGCCCACGGCGGTGCCTGGCAGAAGCTCTTCTTGAAGCCTGGATAGCTCAGTCGGTAGAGCATCAGACTTTTAATCTGAGGGTCCAGGGTTCAAGTCCCTGTTCAGGCGATTGCTTTAGTACCATGTAGCATGCGCTCTTGGCATAAAAAATGGGCCTATGGCTCACGTGACAGACTGACGTAGCATATAGCACGCGCTCTTGCCCTGGGTTATAAAAAATGGGCCTATGCGGTCAAGATTCGTTCCCACATGTCAGACTGCCGTATCTAATGGTCCAGGGTTCAAGTCCCTGTTCAGGCGATTGCTTTAGTACCACGTAACACGCGCTCTTGCCCTGGTGGAAGACAAATGGGTCGATGGGGCCGAGATCCTTTCCCACATGCCAGAGTGCTGACCACTGCTGTTGCGGCTTCCTTGCTCCATTGTCAGCTCCACACGCTGAAGATAGCTCCTGTCCTGTCCTGATAGCAGGCATTTTCTAGTAAAATCTGTCGCATTTCATTAAGGGCTTCAGAGCAACAGGACAAATACTGATGTTTTGCTCAGAGTGCCGTTGTCAGCAAAAAAGGGCTGCAGAGCATTTTCCTTGACCCCGACGTGATTTGAACACGCAACCTTCTGATCTGGAGTCAGACGCGCTACCGTTGCGCCACGAGGTCCCACATCTGGATGCTGCACAAACGTTCCCACTTCCCTCCAAAATTTCCCTGTGCATGTGCGTAGCGTATGTCATCTTGGATTTCAGCTCACGGCGGTGCCTGGCAGAAGCTCGTCTTGAAGCCTGGATAGCTCAGTCGGTAGAGCATCAGACTTTTAATCTGAGGGTCCAGGGTTCAAGTCCCTGTTCAGGCGACTGCTTTAGTACCACGTAGCACGCGCTCTTGCCCTGGTGGAAGAGAAATGGGTCGATGGGGACCAGATCCTTTCCCACATGCCAGAGTGCTGACCACTGCTGTTGCGGCTTCCTTGCTCCATTGTCAGCTCCACACGCTGAAGATAGCTCCTGTCCTGTCCTGATACGCATCCTGACTGCTGACCACTGCCGTTGCGGCTTCCTTGCTCCACCGTTTGCCTGGGTCGCCTCCCCACGCTGAAGATAGCTCCTGTCCTGTACTAATAGCGGGCATTTTCTAGTAAAATCCTTGGCATTTCATTAAGGGCTTCAAAGACAGGCGACAAGCGACACTGACGTTTTGCTTGGGGTGACGTTGACCACGAAAAAGGGCTGCAGAGCGTTTCCCTTGATCCCGACATAGATTAAACACGCATCCTTCTGATCTGGAGTCAGACACGCTAAATATGTGCCACAAGGTCCCGCAGCTGGTGGCTGGACAAATTTTCCCACTTCCCTCCAAAATTTCCCTGTGCACGTGCGTAGCGTATGTCATCTTGGATTTCAGCCCACGGCGGTGCCTGGCAGAAGCTCTTCTTGAAGCCTGGATAGCTCAGTCGGTAGAGCATCAGACTTTTAATCTGAGGGTCCAGGGTTCAAGTCCCTGTTCAGGCGATTGCTTTAGTACCATGTAGCATGCGCTCTTGGCATAAAAAATGGGCCTATGGCTCACGTGACAGACTGACGTAGCATATAGCACGCGCTCTTGCCCTGGGTTATAAAAAGGGCCTATGCGGTCAAGATTCGTTCCACATGTCAGACTGCCGTATCTAATGGTCCAGGGTTCAAGTCCCTGTTCAGGCGATTGCTTTAGTACCACGTAAACGCGCTCTTGCCCTGGTGGAGACAAATGGGTCGATGGGCGAGATCCTTTCCCACATGCCAGAGTGCTGACCACTGCTGTTGCGGCTTCCTTGCTCCATTGTCAGCTCCACACGCTGAAGATAGCTCCTGTCCTGTCCTGATAGCAGGCATTTTCTAGTAAAATCGTCGCATTTCATTAAGGGCTTCAGCAACAGGACAAATACTGAGTTTTGCTCAGAGTGCCGTTGTCAGCAAAAGGGCTGCGAGCATTTCTTGACCCCGACGTGATTTGAACACGCAACCTTCTGATCTGGAGTCAGACGCGCTACCGTTGCGCCACGAGGTCCCACATCTGGATGCTGACAAACGTTCCCACTTCCCTCCAAAATTTCCCTGTGCATGTGCGTAGCGTATGTCATCTTGGATTTCAGCTCACGGCGGTGCCTGGCAGAAGCTCGTCTTGAAGCCTGGATAGCTCAGTCGGTAGAGCATCAGACTTTTAATCTGAGGGTCCAGGGTTCAAGTCCCTGTTCAGGCGACTGCTTTAGTACCACGTAGCACGCGCTCTTGCCCTGGTGGAAGAGAAATGGGTCGATGGGGACAGATCCTTTCCCCACATGCCAGACTGCTGACCACTGCCGTTGCGGCTTCCTTGCTCCACCGTTTGCCTGGGTCGCTCCCCACCGCTGAAGATAGCTCCTGTCCTGTCCTGATAGCAGGCATTTTCCAGTAAAATCTGTCGCATTTCATTAAGGGCTTCAGAGCAACAGGACAAATACTGATGTTTTGCTCAGAGTGCCGTTGTCAGCAAAAAAGTGCTGCAGAGCATTTTCCTTGACCCCGACGTGATTTGAACACGCAACCTTCTGATCTGGAGTCAGACGCGCTACCGTTGCGCCACGAGGTCCCACATCTGGATGCTGGACAAACGTTCCCACTTCCCTCCAAAATTTCCCTGTGCATGTGCGTAGCGTATGTCATCTTGGATTTCAGCTCACGGCGGTGCCTGGCAGAAGCTCCTCTTGAAGCCTGGATAGCTCAGTCGGTAGAGCATCAGACTTTTAATCTGAGGGTCCAGGGTTCAAGTCCCTGTTCAGGCGACTGCTTTAGTACCACGTAGCACGCGCTCTTGCCCTGGTGGAAGAGAAATGGGTCGATGGGGATCAGATCCTTTCCCACATGCCAGAGTGCTGACCACTGCTGTTGCGGCTTCCTTGCTCCATTGTCAGCTCCACACGCTGAAGATAGCTCCTGTCCTGTCCTGATACGCATCCTGACTGCTGACCACTGCCGTTGCGGCTTCCTTGCTCCACCGTTTGCCTGGGTCGCCTCCCCACGCTGAAGATAGCTCCTGTCCTGTACTAATAGCGGGCATTTTCTAGTAAAATCCTTGGCATTTCATTAAGGGCTTCAAAGACAGGCGACAAGCGACACTGACGTTTTGCTTGGGGTGACGTTGACCACGAAAAAGGGCTGCAGAGCGTTTCCCTTGATCCCGACATAGATTAAACACGCATCCTTCTGATCTGGAGTCAGACACGCTAAATATGTGCCACAAGGTCCCGCAGCTGGTGGCTGGACAAATTTTCCCACTTCCCTCCAAAATTTCCCTGTGCACGTGCATAGCGTATGTCATCTTGGATTTCAGCCCACGGCGGTGCCTGGCAGAAGCTCTTCTTGAAGCCTGGATAGCTCAGTCGGTAGAGCATCAGACTTTTAATCTGAGGGTCCAGGGTTCAAGTCCCTGTTCAGGCGATTGCTTTAGTACCATGTAGCATGCGCTCTTGGCATAAAAAATGGGCCTATGGCTCACTGACAGACTGACGTAGCATATAGCACGCGCTCTTGCCCTGGGTTATAAAAAATGGGCCTATGCGGTCAAGATTCGTTCCCACATGTCAGACTGCCGTATCTAATGGTCCAGGGTTCAAGTCCCTGTTCAGCGATTCTTTAGTACCACGTAACACGCGCTCTTGCCCTGGTGGAAGACAAATGGGTCGATGGGGCCGAGATCCTTTCCCACATGCCAGGATGCTGACCACTGCTGTTGCGGCTTCCTTGCTCCATTGTCAGCTCCACACGCTGAAGATAGCTCCTGTCCTGTCCTGATAGCAGCATTTTCTAGTAAAATCTGTCGCATTTCATTAAGGGCTTCAGAGCACAGGACAAATACTGATGTTTTGCTCAGAGTGCCGTTGTCAGCAAAAAAGGGCTGCAGAGCATTTTCCTTGACCCCGACGTGATTTGAACACGCAACCTCTGATCTGGAGTCAGACGCGCTACCGTTGCGCCACGAGGTCCCACATCTGGATGCTGACAAACGTTCCCACTTCCCTCCAAAATTTCCCTGTGCATGTGCGTAGCGTATGTCATCTTGGATTTCAGCTCACGGCGGTGCCTGGCAGAAGCTCGTCTTGAAGCCTGGATAGCTCAGTCGGTAGAGCATCAGACTTTTAATCTGAGGGTCCAGGGTTCAAGTCCCTGTTCAGGCGACTGCTTTAGTACCACGTAGCACGCGCTCTTGCCCTGGTGGAAGAGAAATGGGTCGATGGGGACCAGATCCTTTCCCACATGCCAGAGTGCTGACCACTGCTGTTGCGGCTTCCTTGCTCCATTGTCAGCTCCACACGCTGAAGATAGCTCCTGTCCTGTCCTGATACGCATCCTGACTGCTGACCACTGCCGTTGCGGCTTCCTTGCTCCACCGTTTGCCTGGGTCGCCTCCCCACGCTGAAGATAGCTCCTGTCCTGTACTAATAGCGGGCTTTCTCTAGTAAAATCCTTGGCATTTCATTAAGGGCTTCAAAGACAGGCAACAAGTGACACTGACGTTTTGCTTGGGGTGACGTTGACCACGAAAAAGGGCTGCAGAGCGTTTCCCTTGATCCCGACATAGATTAAACACGCATCCTTCTGATCTGGAGTCAGACACGCTAAATATGTGCCACAAGGTCCCGCAGCTGGTGGCTGGACAAATTTTCCCACTTCCCTCCAAAATTTCCCTGTGCACGTGCGTAGCGTTTGTCATCTTGGATTTCAGCCCACGGCGGTGCCTGGCAGAAGCTCTTCTTGAAGCCTGGATAGCTCAGTCGGTAGAGCATCAGACTTTTAATCTGAGGGTCCAGGGTTCAAGTCCCTGTTCAGGCGATTGCTTTAGTACCATGTAGCATGCGCTCTTGGCATAAAAAATGGGCCTATGGCTCACGTGACAGACTGACGTAGCATATAGCACGCGCTCTTGCCCTGAGTTATAAAAAATGGGCCTATGCGGTCAAGATTCGTTCCCACATGTCAGACTGCCGTATCTAATGGTCCAGGGTTCAAGTCCCTGTTCAGGCGATTGCTTTAGTACCACGTAACACGCGCTCTTGCCCTGGTGGAAGACAAATGGGTCGATGGGGCCGAGATCCTTTCCCACATGCCAGAGTGCTGACCACTGCTGTTGCGGCTTCCTTGCTCCATTGTCAGCTCCACACGCTGAAGATAGCTCCTGTCCTGTCCTGATAGCAGGCATTTTCTAGTAAAATCTGTCGCATTTCATTAAGGGCTTCAGAGCAACAGGACAAATACTGATGTTTTGCTCAGAGTGCCGTTGTCAGCAAAAAAGGGCTGCAGAGCATTTTCCTTGACCCCGACGTGATTTGAACACGCAACCTTCTGATCTGGAGTCAGACGCGCTACCGTTGCGCCACGAGGTCCCACATCTGGATGCTGCACAAACGTTCCCACTTCCCTCCAAAATTTCCCTGTGCATGTGCGTAGCGTATGTCATCTTGGATTTCAGCTCACGGCGGTGCCTGGCAGAAGCTCGTCTTGAAGCCTGGATAGCTCAGTCGGTAGAGCATCAGACTTTTAATCTGAGGGTCCAGGGTTCAAGTCCCTGTTCAGGCGACTGCTTTAGTACCACGTAGCACGCGCTCTTGCCCTGGTGGAAGAGAAATGGGTCGATGGGGACCAGATTCTTTCCCACATGCCAGAGTGCTGACCACTGCTGTTGCGGCTTCCTTGCTCCATTGTCAGCTCCACACGCTGAAGATAGCTCCTGTCCTGTCCTGATACGCATCCTGACTGCTGACCACTGCCGTTGCGGCTTCCTTGCTCCACCGTTTGCCTGGGTCGCCTCCCCACGCTGAAGATAGCTCCTGTCCTGTACTAATAGCGGGCATTTTCTAGTAAAATCCTTGGCATTTCATTAAGGGCTTCAAAGACAGGCGACAAGCGACACTGACGTTTTGCTTGGGGTGACGTTGACCACGAAAAAGGGCTGCAGAGCGTTTCCCTTAATCCCGACATAGATTAAACACGCATCCTTCTGATCTGGAGTCAGACACGCTAAATATGTGCCACAAGGTCCCGCAGCTGGTGGCTGGACAAATTTTCCCACTTCCCTCCAAAATTTCCCTGTGCACGTGCGTAGCGTATGTCATCTTGGATTTCAGCCCACGGCGGTGCCTGGCAGAAGCTCTTCTTGAAGCCTGGATAGCTCAGTCGGTAGAGCATCAGACTTTTAATCTGAGGGTCCAGGGTTCAAGTCCCTGTTCAGGCGATTGCTTTAGTACCATGTAGCATGCGCTCTTGGCATAAAAAATGGGCCTATGGCTCACGTGACAGACTGACGTAGCATATAGCACGCGCTCTTGCCCTGGGTTATAAAAAATGGGCCTATGCGGTCAAGATTCGTTCCCACATGTCAGACTGCCGTATCAAATATCCAGGGTTCAAGTCCCTGTTCAGGCGATTGCTTTAGTACCACGTAACACGCGCTCTTGCCCTGGTGGAAGACAAATGGGTCGATGGGGCCGAGATCCTTTCCCACATGCCAGAGTGCTGACCACTGCTGTTGCGGCTTCCTTGCTCCATTGTCAGCTCCACACGCTGAAGATAGCTCCTGTCCTGTCCTGATAGCAGGCATTTTCTAGTAAAATCCGTCGCATTTCATTAAGGGCTTCAGAGCAACAGGACAAATACTGATGTTTTGCTCAGAGTGCCGTTGTCAGCAAAAAAGGGCTGCAGAGCATTTTCCTTGACCCCGACGTGATTTGAACACGCAACCTTCTGATCTGGAGTCAGACGCGCTACCGTTGCGCCACGAGGTCCCACATCTGGATGCTGGACAAACGTTCCCACTTCCCTCCAAAATTTCCCTGTGCATGTGCGTAGCGTATGTCATCTTGGATTTCAGCTCACGGCGGTGCCTGGCAGAGGCTCTCCTTGAAGCCTGGATAGCTCAGTCGGTAGAGCATCAGACTTTTAATCTGAGGGTCCAGGGTTCAAGTCCCTGTTCAGGTGATTGCTTTAGTACCACATAGCACGCGCTCTTGCCCTGGTGGAAGAGAAATGGGTCAATGGGGACGAGATCCTTTCCCACATGCCAGACTGCTGACCACTGCCGTTGCGGCTTCCTTGCTCCACCGTTTGCCTGGGTCGCCTCCCCACGCTGAAGATAGCTCCTGTCCTGTACTAATAGCGGGCATTTTCTAGGAAAATCCTTGGCATTTCATTAAGGGCTTCAAAGCGACAAGCGACACTGACGTTTTGTTGACCGCGAAAAAGCGCTGCAGAGCGTTTCCCTTGATCCCGACATAGATTAAACACGCATCCTTCTGATCTGGAGTCAGACACGCTAAATATGCGCCACAAGGTCCCGCAGCTGGTGGCTGGACAAACTTTCCCACTTCCCTCCAAAATTTCCCTGTGCATGTGCGTAGCGTACGTCATCTTGGATTTCAGCTCACGGCGGTGCCTGGCAGAGGCTCTCCTTGAAGCCTGGATAGCTCAGTTGGTAGAGCATCAGACTTTTAATCTGAGGCTCCAGGGTTCAAGTCCCTGTTCAAGCGGTTGCTTTAGTACCACGTAGCACGCGCTCTTGTCCTGGTGGAAGAAAAATGGGCCGATGGCGCCGAGATCCTTTCCCACATGCCAGACTGCTGACCACTGTTGTTGCGGTGAATTGTACTCACGATGTTCTGTAACATGAGTATGTTATATAAATCGTGGCCACATTTTACCAATTCGTGCTCAAAATTTTGAATAACATCGTACTTACGATTTTCAATGACGTGAACACGGTTTAGAAATCATGGCCACACTTTAGTAAATGCTGTAAAGCTCAAGTGAAATTTTTAAAGCATCTTCGTGCTCATGTTATATAACACTGTGAGCACGAAGATGGTTAAAAAATTTCACTTGAGCTTTACAGGGCTCCGTAGCAATCTGTTAATAGGGTAATAGCTACCTTAAAATTCATCAATGATATGTGTAGCAATTTACGAAATTAGAGTTGTTTTTTTAAGATCCATATTATAATTTGTAAGAAAGGTTAACTACTGTTGTAAAGTAGTGATGGTTAATTTAGCATAACTTAGCATAGTTTTGTCAGAAATCACGCTACGGCTATTTTCCACACTACAGTGTGATACAAGCACACCACCAGCTTGACACAGGCTGCTAATATCCACCTTGTTGTTTCGTAGTTTATTTCAAAAATACAACCATAAAGAGAATGGGGCACAATGAAAATTATGTAAGCTCGTAATTCTGCCTAGCAGCTGCCTACCAAGCCTTACAGTGAGCATTATGATGTAGTTAGGTGAAAAGTAGGATAGAAGAAAACAAAAAAATATTTATTCATTAATATTATAATATATGAGAACTGAAATGCACAAATGTTACTTTCTTATTGAGATGACATAAATAATATTTGAGTGTAGAATCCACATAATATTGCCAGATAAAACAAATTTATTGAAGGGCAAATGTGACTTGGACAAAGAGGCTTGGATGAAGAGGATTAGTTTAGTCACTGAAACACTTAAAAGTTTAATATTGTGATTTATTTACATTACATAGTCATGTGGCATCACCCCATCTCCCCCACCATTCTTGTTCACATATCTCTTCTCACTTGGCTGAATTGGCCAAGATCACTGTGTTTATTCCAGAGTATCATTTATGATTTACAGATCTTTAGGAACAAAAATTACCGCAGCAAAAAGATTAAATCAACTACCCTGGTTGTTAAGATTAACAAAGCATATTTTTAGTCCTATGTGACATACAGTGCAAAGAGTCAGCATATATTACCAACATAAAGTGCATATTAGTCAATCACCATCTCATTTCCACAAAGCACTGCTGCTGCTGCGACTACTGCTGTAAACAATGTGCAATGCGTGCCCAAATACACTGCGGCGACTACTGCTGTAAACAGTGTGCAATGTGTGTGGACCAAATAGAGAACTGGCAGCTAATACTAATTGAAAGGGGCACAGAACTCACATTCAGTTTCATTTTCTTATGCCCAGTTAACGTTAGCTGTCAGTTTGATATTCAGTTTGTGTTGTATAAAATTTTCTAGTTCTTTTTCGTACATACATCACTCAGTGAACATCGACTGATTCACATCAGATTTCTCCTTTGACCCCTTGCTATATACTTTGCAGATGTCCTGCAATACTTCTATATGGTATTTCAGATTGTTCTCTGAGGTCTCCAAAGGTGGTATGTAACGTTAGTTGGGCTAAAAACAGACCAAGGAGACCTTAACTACGCTATATGCAGCCAATCCAAAAAAAAGCCCTAGAGTAAAGCGCAACCATAAACTGCAGCCATTTGTCCCTAACCTCATGTTATTCAGCATACTAAAAAATGAGACGTTGCTGTTCTGCTTGTAATCTTTATGTTCTGGATATTCAGTGATCTTGCTTAGTTAGGATTTCATGGGGCGGACACTAATCAAATACAGGAGAGCATTGACTGGGTGATAATGCAGTGCCATCCACCAATGGTTCAAGCTAGGGCCATCTTGCGTAAACTTTTCAAAATGGCCTGATTCCTGTGTTTATTTCTTTCCATTGGCTATTGCAGACAGTGAAGATTTTATTACATTTTCACATCCATCATATAACTCAAACTTGTATAGACATATTATATTTCAAAAAACAACAGGTAAAAATGGTTTTGTGTGGCAGGGCAGCTTTAAATGGTGACTTCTGGGGAAATAACTGGTTTAGACTCACACAGCCTCTCACACACCTAAGCTGTGATTAGCACACTGTTATTGCACTCCTCTGTGCCGCTCCTCCTACCAAGTGCACACACTTTCGAATACGTGCAAGAGAATTTGTCATAAACATAGTGACTGTGACTGATTTTTACATGCAACTTCAATTCTTAGCTTTCCAGTGGTGCTAGTCACTCATCTCTGTGATAAAATAGAGTTTACATGACCTTACATTTACTCATGTAACTTAACTGCACAGTCCTGCATAGCTCAAGAACGTGTGTCAACACAGCAAGCTATTCTTGAATAATCTTGTTTTGAAATGACAGCAAATGTCTGCATTGTCTCTCCAACTTTGGGCTGATATGAGACCCCAAAATAATGCAAATAAAGTTGGTCAAGGCTTGCGCAGAACATCTGTGCTTTGTGCTACATGGCATCTGTACATGTACAAGCACTCTAGGTAACACATGAAGAGGGCACATTCTTCTTCAGTGGTTCAGTGAGAGTACTTCAGTTAATAAAGCTAGAAAGAATAAGTAAAGTACAGTTCATATGTTTTGAAAATTTGCTTAGGCCATAGGATAGAATACCCAACCACCATTATTTATTTTAATCTGGCATGTTTATTTGTTGTCTTATTTTGAGATATAGACATATACCTAAATAAAAAACATAACACCAAAAATATATTTGTAGCTTATTAATGTATAATGAGAGATGGTAATTAAGAATGATGCTTCATCACTCCTAAATCATTATAATTAAACAATGGAATAGAACAACATAAGATGGACCTGATTCAATACTTCTGAAATTCGAAAATCTTGATTCTTCCTGTACAGTCTCTAAGCCCTTGCACAACCAGACATCTGCCATGTGTTTCACTACAATATCTGTCCATTTGTCAATTACTTTTCACAAAATTCACCTGAGGTCATTATTTCAGCAAGTATTTTTTTTAAAAATCTTCTCCCTTAGTATGATGCTGTCACTAAATCACATAGAGATACATAGAGATGCATGCACACTCACACACAATACATATAGGCAGGCTATATTATTGTGTCAGTGACAGAAATGACCAAAGTAGTCCCCGCAAACTCCCCAATACATACTTTTTTGAAAAGAACCACATATATACATACAAATGTGCATGTATGTATAGGCTGAGAGAGAGTGAGAGGGAGAGAGTTGTACAGCATGACACACGAGTGGTCTGTGGCAGCACCAGGCTATAACAGCATGACTAAGGTATGGTGTACGGTGATCCCACACCACTGCAGGGATGGTCGATGGCCACCATGCCCCACACAGCAGGAGGCAACAGCAAAGGCAGTCCTTCCCAAGGCTCCCAATCAGGCACCGCTGCAACAGGCTGCCAACTGCTGTGCACGAATTTCCCTCATGGGATCAACAGAGTATATATACATATACTTTCCAGGACCTTGTTGATGTCAGAAGACTAGGTCCTGGACAGCGTAGCATTGGCAGGAAGCCATTTCCTTGCAGTTCAGACCAGGAGTGGCAGCCTTTATACTTTTGATATTATGTGGTGGTATTTGTTTAATCCTATTTCATCATCACTGACATTAGGCCATTTCTAGTGCTGCTGATCATTTGCAGCTGGTTTATGAAGGCTGGTTTACTTCCTACACTTGTATTTTTGCTCTGTACGTGTCTGTCTTTATGTTAAACCACAAGTCGGAGGCCTGTTATAGCTGCTGATATCTAGCACCCAGGATCAGCAGCAGATCCCTGACTGCAATGGTGTCGTGGATTTGCTTGGATGTTTTTGGTTGGTCTGTGTGGCCCGATTAACCCTGTGTGTCCGCACCCTCCCTGTTTTTCCAGGAGCTGGTAGCCAGAGGTGGAGGGATAGCATTGCTTGTGGTGGTGTGATCCCTTATTTCCGTGTGCAGTGTCCCTTTTTCCATATAGTTTCCTTTGTTTGTGTGTGTATGCGTTACGGGACGACATGGTGATTGTAGGCCCACACACTGACATGCTGCCACTCAGAGCAAACAGACTTAAAGATGCGGTAAAATGGAAAAAATGTGTTTGATTTAATAGCATGCTAAATATATGAGAAAGCTGTTCTGAAAACATGTCAAAAACATCGACCCTCAACTTGTTGTGGAATTTCACTATTTCATCAGCATTAGGTGTATCCTATGTACTTCACAAAATTAACTCCTAATAAGAAAACATTTATACAATATCAAAAATAAACTATCTGAAATATTAGTCAGGTAATTCACCTAAAATATTAAAACTTTAAGGTGGCTATTTACATGCAGAGACCCAATTTCCCTCAGGGGATCAAAAGAGTGTATGCACTTCGGAATGTGCATTATCATTATCTTCAGCTCTATCTATGTCTCTTTCCTCTTCCCAGCACTGTATGTGTGTGTGTGTGTGTTCATGTGCAACCACTGAATTAAGGACAAAAACAGTTTGATGCAGATGAGAAATGTTAATAGTAATAAATAATAATAATAATAATAATACCGATTTCAACAATTGGAGGAAAGGGTTCAAAGTTTTATTATTTCCAGGGGAGATGGAAATTGCAGAGCAATTGACAATATTCAACAACTCAGTGAAGCTAAGGTAACATTTAGTTAACCCTAAGGAATCATTGTTCAAAATTAGTAAGGCATTACTACATTAAGAAATCATGTTTATTTTCCCATTAATTCCCAAAAGTTATTAATAGAGGGGCCTATGTATTGTTGTGGGATTGCAATGTTAATATTTGGAGAGTGGTTGCAGTGTCTTCTAGGGACACAACTTTGAGAAAAATTAGGTCTCCATTATTTCCCCCCTATTTTTGAACTTTTTCCCCTTCAAGTTTTATTTGGCAGACACCATAAATATGACCTATATTACTATTTTATTTTAAATAGTTCACAGAAAATGTTATTTTCAGGTATACTTGTTTTTATAATTTTACAGATTTTAAGAGAATGTTTAATAGCCATAGATACTAAAGTTATCGCCCGTAAATGGACTCCGACTGACAGGTTCAAGTACAAGCCAAGCGCTACAAGCCCAGCTGCGACTGTCTCAGGTCATCATATGGAGGTTTGACTGGGCCCTGTGTTACTCGTTACTGCCACACATGCCAGAAAATGGTGTTATTAGACTGGATGGTGCAAAGATAGTCATTTAGCGTACTAATTTGGGTAGATATCTCGCCAGCTCAATACATGGTCCTCATTGTAATATGACTGCACTTATTCTTCACATTCTCTTGCTGGATTTTGGTCATTTTTGGACATTTTAAATTCAAAATCTTACACATGGCTCCTTTAAGAGTATAAAACGAAGATTCATAATCTGTCCACATGTTAAAAATTCTGAATCAAGAATGAACCAGGAGAACATCCATGGGTTAAAAAGCATAAACTACATATTTTCTGAAATCCAATGCTCTCATTGTTTTTCTTTAGTCTAATTAATGAAATCTTCATCTATATTACCAAGGATAGGAATAGATGCACAATTCAGAATGGTTAAGTGAACAAATTCATGATAGATTCAATATGAAGTAAACTTTATGTCACAGTGTCTTCATGTGAATACACTTCTGAATAAACCTCATCAGGTAACTTGGAGATCCCAGGGAAGCCTTCCTGCCTGATGATGCAGTGCAGTCGTGTGTATGTGTCAAAATATGATGTATTCATCTTGAATTATCATTAATACATTTTTACTTAGTGGTTTTGTGTACCCTAAAATAGTCACACTTATTCCCAGGTATTCATCATGATCCATCGTTAAAACACCTTTACTTACTGGTTTTGTGTACCCTGAAGTAAATTCACACTCTGATTCTCATTTCTTAACAATTATTTAACAAATTTCACAAATAAAAACAGTTTTTTAATGTCAAGTTCACGTTAATCTGCTGGTAAGTTCAAGAAAAACATGTTCCTTCAAATCAAGTCACAAAGTATTGCTCCTGAAGTAACTGTTAATTTACCAATAACATCTTCATCTGTTCAAGGTGTAGTAAATGGTGCCCTCACACTGTATTAAATAATAGCAGATAGCAGCAGCAGCAAATAATAGAAATTTGATTCAAGTAAAACTTTTATTTCAAGACATCATTTATAATATTGAACTGTCAGATACTGACAAGCTGAAAATAAAATGGAGAAACTCTTATATCGATAGCAGGGCTGTTGAAGATGCATTTCTAACCTTAATTACCTTAATTAAAAAACTGATGACTATAAACACTGGACTAAACTCCCGCTTATACTCTTCAGAAGAATTGCGGCCGTCAAAATGAAAACTCTACCACAGATCAACTACCTTTTGTGTATGATCTCCACTACCCCTACAGATTCAGAACACTCAATTTATTAACAACACAGTTCTGTTGGAAAAATACAAAGCCCAGAATCTCACTTACAGCTTTACAAAACAGAAAATCATATGGTGTCCTTGAGGCACTAAATTTTCATCAGTACTTTCTCGCAAATCAATTACAGTATCAGTTACCCCTGGCTTGAACTGGAACAACACCAGTGCAAAAACATATCCATTGCATACCTGCCCTTCCTTCCACAGTCAATTAAGAAAATCTAAAATCTGTAAACCATACACTATCTTGTAAGAATTTTATATAATTTTATATGATTTCTTTTTACTCCTTTCTGACTGCAAATGAGTAATCCTCATCTGTGTACTGCTCCAAGTTATCTATCTAGCTAAGTCTGTACAAAATGTTAAGTCAACAACTTGTGTAGCATGGTGGGGACCTTAAAGGTCGCCTTGACCAGTGAGTGTGTCCCTGAGTTATGTACTTATATGGAGTTCCGTCCTGATTTAGAAACTGTTTAGGATAGATTTGAGTACATGTAGAGCCCATTTTCCTTTTACCCGATGAGAAGGATCCAGACAAGCTACGCTGCAACATCTTGGTCTTCAACCTCGCGGGTGAGACAGAAGAGTAACTTCTGACTTCTGATAGGCTTTAGACTTCACTCTGTTACTTCAGCTTTTTATTGCGGTTATTTCATCTATTATTCCATCCAATCAACAACTGTAATCCAATTTGTAATAAATCATTGATCCTGATCCAGCACAACTGAGACGTCCAATCTTTTATTCTGCTGGAAAGAAAACACAACGCAACTTTAAGGTGAACAGTGACTTCAGGTGAATAGTCTTACTGGGAAAAAAACACCAAAATCTAACAGATGGTGCCGTGGCCCAGATACTAGAAAAGATTAAGAGACTTTCCAAAAACCCAGTGGGAGTGCTGTGTTGCCAGTGGGAGAGCAGCTAAGTCCTCTGTCCTGGAGCTGCGCTTTGTGCTCTGCTGACCTGCATCTGAACTTGCCTGTGTGCTGACGGAGCCGTGGGTGTGAGGGACGCCTCTATTCCAACTCTGATCTACATTAGGTGGGGGACAAATCTCTGACTCTTTTCGTAGTATAAAGAAACAATAATCAATAGCTGCCTTTCCTAGTTTAAGAATTAATAACAATTTGAAATAGAAGTTGGAAGTAATTTATGTACCTATGTCATTGGTTTATAAGCTCAAGAAATCATTGATGTAAGATAAATCAAAAGGCCTGAGTAAACTTAAATTCGTACGAATTAAAAGCAGGGAATTCCAAAGGTACACCCAGAGTGAGAGAGGTACTCATATTAGTAGTCGAGGAGTTGTGACAGTGGCGTGATTGAATGATTGGCGTAATTGAATGTTTTAAAATATTTATGTGCAATCCTGTATGCAGTGTTGAGATATTGCATGACTTGATCGATAGTGTAGATATTTTGAACATTTACAATTGTGGAAAAGCCTAGGCGTGGGCTTAGGTGCAAAGTGGATTAATTAATGCGAGTAGGTATTGATTTAAATGCCTCTTTGTCACGTAAACTTAAAAGATACTAGTCGAGTGAGAGGCATGCAATTAATCCTGTCTGAGAGGCAGATGACGTAAGTGAGGGGTTTAAAGAGGGGAATTTACTGTCGTTTCAGTCCTGCTGTGAGAGTTTGCCAGAGGGGGGTAGGGAGTGAAATCTCACCTTGACAGACTGCACCTGGCAAGAGTTTAGAAAAAACCCACACTGGGACTCGTGCAAGGGGAAAGGGAGAGAGAGTTGATTTTTCTTGATTTTGTGTTGTTTTTGTTTCTGTGCACTTTCTTAACAAGTTGAGAAAAACGACAGCCTGTACGATGGCTGAATCAGCGGGAATTTGTTCAGATGACGAATATGCTACTACAGAACAAAAGTCCCGAAGCAAGTTGAGAAATTAGATGATACGAGAATTGTCACAGGGTGTGATGAAAGAATTTAACCTGGACAAAATTGAAAAGAGATTGAGGATTGAGGAAGAGAACATCAGCCTTGATGGCTCAATGTGGGCATATGACAACATCTCAAAAGTGTTTAAGAAGTGGCAAAGTGTCAAGTGCAATAAGATTCCATTGGCCAAGATTTTGATGAGCCAACTAAGGTGCCAAGGGACAGACAATTTGAGAGGAATTTACCGGAAGAGATTAGAGGATGAAAAGGCTGTTGTTAAAAGTTTGAAGAATGACGCAAGTAGGTTGGAGACTGAAATAGGTCTCCAGGTGACAGTGGCTAAATGGCAGAGCCAATGCATGTTGATTCAAACTGCTGAAATTGGAAAACTGAGAAAGCAATGTGCAGCTTTTCCCAGTGGGCATGACTGGAGCGAGGGGGAGGTTCCTCCGGACCAAGCTTATCAGTTTCCAGAGCCATCAGCGCCACCCTGTGGACTGGTGGAGAACAGCCTAGTTCCCAACACTGCTTTCACATTCGATGGAAATCAATACAAATGGACCTGTCTTCCCCAAGGTCTACACAACAGCGCCACCCTGTACAACCAAACTCTACGACGACACCTGTCCTTACCTGAAATGCCAAAGATTACTTCAGAAGTCATTACCTACATGGATGATTTGTTGATCGCGTTAGTAACAGAGGAGGAGCATGACAGAGACACAACATGAACTACGAAAAGGCGCAGAAGTCCATGCCATCAGTGGCCTACCTAGGGCAGAGAATCTCGGAAGGAAAAAGAGAAATTACCGTCGACCGTACAACTGCAATCAAGCAAACACCCGAACCAAGCATGATTAAGCAACTACGCTCATTCTTGGGACTGTGCAACTACAACAGAGCATGGGTTGAATCATACAGTGAGAAGGCCCAGCCCCTGATGGACTTACTGAAAGGAAGACTGGAATCCAAAGCCACAATCAGTCTGACTGATGCACAAAAGCGAACTTTTGAAGAACTGAAACAAGCCTTGTGTGAAGCACCTGCCTTGAGCATTCCCAACATCAACAGACCCGTCGTCCTCTATGTCCATGAGAGAGACGGTTTCATGACTGCAGTGCTAACTCAAGAGCATGGTGGACTCCAGAGACCTGAGGGTTATTACTCTGCGAAGTTCGACACTACAGTGTTGGGGTTAGGCCTCTGTTTACGAGCTGTCCAAGCTGTCTTCCTGGCAATC
This sequence comes from Tenualosa ilisha, assembly GCA_015244755.2. Lineage (NCBI taxonomy): Eukaryota > Metazoa > Chordata > Actinopteri > Clupeiformes > Clupeidae > Tenualosa > Tenualosa ilisha. Next base: position 551,385 of record PYXC01001220.1, read on the forward strand.
AAAGCAGTAGCTAGCCTGGTGCTGGATCAACAGTTGACCGTGCGATGCCCACATGCTGTGAACACTCTGCTGTCCATGAGAAAAGTTGCTAAAGTTTCACAGAGTCGGTGAGGGAATTGGCAAGCAGTGCTGGAGTCACCCAACATCTCCATTCAAAACGCTACTGTGTCCAACCCCTCAACTTTCATAACACCCAGTTCCGTGGAAGTGGAGGAAGACCATTGTTGTGAAGATTTGGTCAAGTTGATGGATGAAGAACAACTCACAAGGGAGGACCCTTTTCAGTGTCCTGATGGATTATATACTGACGGATCTTCAATGGTGATTGAAGGAGTGAGATGTGCTGGATGGGCGGTGACCAACGACTTTGAGGTGTTGAAATCAGACTCAATGATGCCTGGAACGTTGGCCCAGCAAGCGGAACTCAAAGCTTTGGCTGAAGCCTGCAAACTTGCAGAAGAAAAAATGGCAAACATCTATACGGATTCAAGATATACTTTTGGAATTGCTCACGATTTTGTTCAACTATGGAAGCTACGAGACTTCATGACAGATAAAGGCACACCCATAAAGAAAGTGGAGCTTGTTGCAGAACTACTTAACGCGATGCAGTTTGTTGCAGAATTGGCGGTGTTAAAGGTAAAAGCTCATACCAAAGACAATACAGCTGGAGCTAAAGGCAATGCAATGGCGGATGCAGCCTCTAAAATGGCTGCATCACACACCTCTGTCATTTATTTCAGAACAACCAATTCATCTCAGTCAAATCACTGATATATACATAAGTGGTTCGTCTTGAATACCAACAGCTGAAATCAAGAATAAAAAAAAAACATGCTAATTTAACTAGATCTAGATTAATCAGATTGACAGCTAGCCCACCCAATCAGAGATTAGTCTTAACAAATGTTATGTTTTTGCCATAAACTAATTACAATTTCTGATAATTATGCAGTGCAGCCCATACGAGAATCAGTCTAAAGCTACTGCAAGTGAAAATGATCATAGTCACAGACTACTTTTAACCTTCTGAAGTTTCCTCATCACTGATGAGTGTTTCAGTTCAGTCAGTCTATTGTCAGAGAAGGAGGCTCAGAATCTATCAAGAATTAATAAAATATAATTATTTAAATTGTTTGTTAAGCATTTAATAATGTCTTACTAATGTTGGAACAATGCTTAACTAAGGGTTAACTAAATGTTACCAAAAAAGTTTAATGATGTGAAATAAGTTAGATTGCAGGAATATAATAGGTAAGAATACAGTAGGCCTATGAATATTCTGCAGTATTTTATTCATTGTAGCAGTGCATTCACAGATGTGTGTCTTCACTCTGCTTAACAGCCAACGGGTCTTGACTGGCTATGCTTTTAGGAGGATCCTTCCCATGGTCATATCCAGCATCCAGCTTTAGAAGTTGCTTGTTTGGTAAGCTGCAATATGTCTGACAAATAATAATAAAAATTACAGTGGAAGGGGACCTCACTAACCTGCTGACTGATGAGGGAATGTAACTCTCCCTTCAGAGGGTAACAGTCCTTTTCTAAACATCGATCTGTCTGATACAGCTTATCTGGGATGTTTATTGCATACATGTTGAGACTAAATCTGGATTGCCCAAACAGTTTTAATCATCTCTACAAGCACAAGAGCAAATGGAATAAACAAAAGGGATGACTGTACAGATGAGAAAACAACTGACAGATACCATGGCAGAAATCCCAAGTCTCCCAGGACGTCCAGGAGTCCATCGTACTTTGATAGCAACTCCCAGATGCCCATGAGTTGCATATCTCATGCAGTTTTGCAAATTTATTTTGCGAGTGAGAGAGCCAGACAGAACTCACCACAAATATATATTATATATACAGTAAACTCCTACTGATGTTCTACCAATTTGTTATCACCACATGTTCTCTTATATGCTGTGGTATCTTGGGGTGGCAGTGCCATGAAGACGTATAGACAGACTAGTTAGAAAAGCTGCCTCTGTGGTTTGCATGGAGCTGGAGTCCTTCGCATCAGTAGTTGAGAGAAGGACCCTTAGCAAACTCCTGTCAATAATGCACAATGAGCGCCACCCACTACAAAGCAGACTAAACAGACAGAAAAGCATGTTCAGTGGAAGACTCCTGTCACTGTCATGTTCAAGTGACACTGAGAAAAACCTTTGTTCCCTGGGCCATTCAGCTCTTAAACTCTTCCTGAAGTGGCAGGGAAAATTGACTACTGGGCATGAGACTGCCTCCCTCTGTGCCACAGGCACCACACCATCTGTTTTTAATGCCTAGATTTGCACTTTATTTTCTTTTTTGTCCAGCCAGCGCAGCAATCAGTACTTTCCTTTTCTGACCGACACTTTATATTTATCTGAACTCCACTTTGTACTACCCCTGTGAACAGAGTTTGTTTTTAAGCCTTATCCTCACAGACTTATGGACACAGTTACTCACCTTTGCACTCCCTACTGGTGCTCTCACAGTAACTGAATGTGGAACAGACTTTCACCATGAATGTCCATTCCATTGGTGTTGTTCTTTTTCCTGTCCTTGTGTGTGATGAATGTATAAGTAGGTGTCTTACAAGCTACAGGATGTCTAAATTTCCTTTTGGATCACATGCGTATCTAGAGTTGCTCAGTGATTCTATAATTTTATGAAAAGGCAGACCATTTAGGAAAGCAATATTTTCTGGGACTGGCAACTAAGTAAATTATTATAAGTAATACTAACTCAAACTCTACTATCACACCAAGACCTACTAAAACTGTAAAACTGCTGTCACTCATAATGCATCGCTGCTAAAATATCTGTGTTTGTTCATGTCACTCAATCACTCATGAGGTGATCATTACCGCACCATTTAGCCAAAGTGCATAATAGCTAATTTGCATAAAGATTAGCAGTTTGTTTACTTTTTTTAGACTTTTATAGCTCTTGGTGTGAATGCCCAGTAATGCACAGCTGACTCTTACCCAAGCACACCCCTGTGTTTTCAGTATCAGTGCCCACACTCACTAAGCTAATGCGCACAGGAAATCTGGACTGATACATTTCGGTGAACAAATTATGTGCACAATATAAAACCACAGCTAAATCTAATCTAATCTGGCCTATGGGGTAAGGTGATCTCTGAGATGAAAATCTGGGACATTTCCCTCAATTTTCCTTGAGAACCATGGAGATTCCAATTTCTACAGTCATTATCCTTAAAACAAGTGAACAGTCAATATCCTTAAAACGAGTGATGTTAGCTTCAAAAATCATGTACAATGTGGGTTTTTTTTTGTATTTTACCAGGGACAGACCACCAACATCCGGGACCCGAAAATCAAGGGTGTCTGATTAGAGCAGACCATGTTTGGAACACTCCTTTGTGTTTTGTGCATTGCTTTTGGATGTGCTGATGGATGTGTTGGGTGTACTGATTCTTAGTAGTGCTTTGGCCTTTTTAAATACACTTCCTTTCCCCAGCAGACCTATCTGCATGACCATGTTGTTAGAACTGTTGTGACTTGAAAGGCACTAATACAGTGCTTCTTGGAATGCTTGTAAAAATGCAGATATGGCTGATGTCAGAATCACTTGGCTGCTGTTGTGACAGTAGGCCTACTCCAGGGCAAAAAAATCAAGTGGATCTTGACCCTGTTGTTTAACTTACGTCTTAAACTAAAAAATATATTAAGACACCAAAATCAATTGACATTCAGTTCTTAATCATGGAGCACAGATGGTGTTGACTTGTGTGGCTTCAAACATCATATAAAGGCTAGAACAGTGCATGCTTTACACTGCAGATGAGTCATGTGGTTTTCACAAAAATTCAAGTCACGTAATTTGAACACTGGAAAATCTTCAGCGGTCTTGGCAATCTCCAAATCATGGCTCAACTCAATCAATCTCCAAATTATGGTGTTACACTCAGGTTTTGAACCTGGGTCTAGACTATCCCACTAACCCACAAAGCTGACAGTGTTTAACTCAGTCGCAGACAGAGGAAAGTTATTAGTTAGCAAAGGTTTTCATCCAAACAGAAAAAAACACAAAAAGCTCAGAAGATCCAAAAGATGAAACAATGAGGTAAGTAATCCAAGGAAAATTCCAACTTAGACAGGCCAAAGGCAAAAAGCATTCCACAAGGCAAAACTGGCAGTCAGACATAAAGGACATCTAAGGGCAAAATACTCAAGAACAAACAAGTAAGCACAACAGCATGAACCAAAGGTACCTTAAGGTGTTACTCCTTGAGGACTCAGCAAAGAGTGAAGAGAAACCCAGGGCTAAAATACTAGTGAGTAATTGGATAACAAGGCAGGCACATGACCAGTGTAACAGCGTGCAGGTGAGTGTAATCAACCTAGGACATAATGGAAATAAGTTAGACTGCAGGAATATAATAGGTAAGAATACAGTAGGCCTATGAATATTCTGCAGTATTTTATTCATTGTAGCAGTGCATTCACAGATGTGTGTCTTCACTCTGCTTAACAGCCAACGGGTCTTGACTGGCTATGCTGTTAGGAGGATCCTTTCCATGGTCATATCCAGCATCTGGTAGTTCAGGAGCCTCCTGAACCTGGTTGGCCTGAGTTTGGCGAGCCATACATGGGACAAGACAGAGCAGAAGACCTCCCACAGCTGGCGGGATACCAGCCAAATAAAAGGCCAAGTGATAATTGCCATGGTAGTCATGGAGCAGCCCTGTGGTTGGAGAACATGGCTTTACTTTAGTCACAATCTCTATTGTCATTGTCACATGTACAATATAATTTAAGTGCAACCCTTACAAGTGCATAGACATACAATAAACAATAATAAATAATGTATGAAAAGAGTTCAAGTTAAGCTGAAACGTAAATTAAAAGTTACATTTCCTTTAAAGGAGAAATCCGCTGTAAAGCAATCCGTAGCTCTACTGCTTGCGCCAGTAGTTAACATAAAGACGTGCATTTTTTAACAGAGAACAGTATACACTCTCTCTAAAATCTACTGCACAAGTTCATTTTTTGGACATATCTGATAAACCATTTCAGAATGGAAAACAGCATAAGAAGGGGTTTGGTTACACGAGAGCTGACAGAGTCACAGGTATACTATAATACTATAATATACTGTCTGTATGCACCTTTAATGGACAATTTTTCCTTTCTGGTATCTTTCAGCTGTTGAGTGTGAGCTTTAGCAGTTGCCTGTTTGGTAAGCTGCAATATGTCTGACAAATAATAATAACAATTACAGTGGAAGGGGACCTCACTAACCTGCTGACTGATGAGGGAATGTAACTCTACCTTCAGAGGGTAACAGTCCTTTTCTAAACATCGGTCTGTCTGATACAGCTTATCTGGGATGTTTATTGTATACATGTTGAGACTAAATCTGGATTGTCCAAACAGTTTTAATCATCTCTACAAGCACAAGAGCAAATGGAATAAACAAAAGGGATGACTGTACAGATGAGAAAACAACTGACAGATACCATGGCAGAAATCCCAAGTCTCCCAGGACGTCCAGGAGTCCATCGTACTTTGATAGCAACTCCCAGATGCCCATGAGTTGCATACAATCTCATGCAGTTTTGCAAATTTATTTTGCGAGTGAGAGAGCCAGACAGAACTCACCACAAATATATATTATATATACAGTAAACTTCTGCTGATGTTCTACCAATTTGTTATCACCACATGTTCTCTTATATGCTGTGGTATCTTGGGGTGGCAGTGCTATGAAGAGGGACTCTGGACGTATAGACAGACTAGTTAGAAAAGCTGCCTCTGTGGTTTGCATGGAGCTGGAGTCCTTCGCATCAGTAGTTGAGAGAAGGACCCTTAGCAAACTCCTGTCAATAATGCACAATGAGCGCCACCCACTACAAAGCAGACTAAACAGACAGAAAAGCATGTTCAGTGGAAGACTCCTGTCACTGTCATGTTCAATAGACGCTGAGAAAAACCTTTGTTCCCTGGGCCATTCAGCTCTTAAACTCTTCCTGAAGTGGCAGAGAAAATTGACTACTGGGCATGAGACTGCCTCCCTCTGTGCCACAGGCACCACACCATCTGTTTTTAATGCCTAGATTTGCACTTTTAATTCTTTTTTGTCCAGCCAGCGCAGCAATCAGTATTTTCCTTTTCTGACTGACACTTTATATTTATCTGAACTCCACTTTGTACTACCCCTGTGAACAGAGTTTGTTTTTAAGCCTTATCCCCACAGACTTATGGACACAGTTACTCACCTTTGCACTCCCTACTGGTGCTCTCACAGTAACTGAATGTGGAACAGACTTTCACCATGAATGTCCATTCCATTGGTGTTGTTCTTTTCCCTGTCCTTGTGTGTGATGAATGTATAAGTAGGTGTCTTACAAGCTACAGGATGTCTAAATTTCCTTTTGGATCACATGCGTATCTAGAGTTGCTCAGTGATTCTATAATTTTATGAAAAGGCAGACCATTTAGGAAAGCAATATTTTCTGGGACTGGTAACTATGTAAATTATTATAAGTAATACTAACTCAAACTCTACTATCACACCAAGACCTAGTAAAACTGTAAAACTGCTGTCACTCATAACGCATCACTGCTAAAATATCTGTGTTTGTTCATGTCACTCAATCACTCATGAGGTGATCATTACCGCACCATTTAGCCAAAGCGCATAATAGCTAATTTGCATAAAGATTAGCAGTTTGTTTACTTTTTTTAGACTTTGTTATCTATATTTTTCTTTTTGCTTTTGTCGATATAAAAACAATTATTTCTGGTGATTTTACAACTTTTATAGCTCTTGGTGTGAATGCCCAGTAATGCACAGCTGACTCTTACCCAAGCACACCCCTGTGTTTTGAGTATCAGTGCCCACACTCACTAAGCTAATGCGCACAGGAAATCTGGACTGATACATTTCGGTGAACAAATTATGTGCACAATATAAAACCACAGCTAAATCTAATCTAATCTGGCCTATGGGGTAAAGTGATCTCTGAGATGAAAATCTGGGACATTTCCCTCAATTTTCCTTGAGAACCATGGAGATTTCTACAGTCATTATCCTTAAAACAAGTGAACAGTCAATATCCTTAAAACGAGTGATGTTAGCTTCAAAAATCATGTACAATGTGGGTTTTCTTGTATTTTACCAGGGACAGACCACCAACATCTAGGACCCAAAAATCAAGGGTGTCTGGTTAGAGCAGACCATGTTTGGAACACTCCTTTGTGTTTTGTGCATTGCTTTTGGATGTGCTGATGGATATGTTGGGTGTACTGATTCTTAGTAGTGCTTTGGCCTTTTTAAATAAACTTCCTTTCCCCAGCAGACCTATCTGCATGACCATGTTGTTAGAACTGTTGTGACTTGAAAGGCACTAATACAGTGCTTCTTGGAATGCTTGTAAAAATGCAGATATGGCTGATGTCAGAATCACTTGGCTGTTGTTGTGACAGTAGGCCTACTCCAGGGCAAAAAAATCAAGTGGATCTTGACCCTGTTGTTTAACTTGACCCTGTTGTTAATGGAAAATTAACAAAACATAGGGACAGCTCATGAGGGTGACATCTAGTGGTGAAAACAAAAAAGTCCATTGTGTGACAGAATTAATAAGGTTCAGAGTGTGACAGAACCCCCCCCTAGGAATCAGGGTCTTGTCGACAATGTCCCAAGAGGGGACCCATGACCGCTCCTCAGGCCCATAACCCAGCCAGTCGACCAGATACTAGACAGAGCCACGAACGCAGCGGGAGTCCGACAGTCGGCGAACCGTGAAGGCAGGATGGCCCTGGAACATTCGGGGCGGAGGCGGGGGCTTGGAGGAAGGGGCATAAGAGGAAGACAGCACCGGGCGTAAACGGGACACATGAAAAGTGGGGTGAACTTTCATGGACCTGGGCAGCCTGTAGGACACAGGGTTCACTCTACGGATGATCTTAAAGGGGCCAACAAAGCAAGGGGCAAGCTTACAGGACTCCACCCACAATGGCAAGTCTTTGGAGGACAATCAAACCCTTTGTCCCACCCAAAAAATGGAGCGCCGGCCTCCTCTGACGGTTGGCTTGCCGCTGAATTATTTCGGAGGTGCGAAGTAGAGTCAGACGTGCCCTCCTGATCCACTGCAGCGTCTAACAAGTGCAGGCGAGGCACCCACATCTACCTCCTGGTCAGGAAACATGGGCGGCTGGTATCCCAGCTTGCACTGGAATGGTGAGAACCCAGTGGAAGATGACTGGAGAGTGTTGTGTGCGTACTCCACCCACGGCAAGCGAGACCTCCACAAGGAAGGGTTCTCTGCCACACCCGTGAGGAGAACTGGGGACCTCTGTCGGAGACAATGTCCTGAGGGATTTACCATTTTTGGAACCAGGGCGATAGGACAAGGTAAAGTCAAAGCGACTAAAAAATATGGCCCACCGAGCCTGCCGAGCTTTAAGGCGTTTAGCTTGTTTAAGGTACTCCAGGTTCCGGTGGTCAGTCCACACCAGGAAAGTGTGTTTGGCCCCCTCTAACCAGTGCCTCCACTCTGAGAGAGCCATTTTAACCGCCAGCAACTCTCTGTCCCCGACATCATACCTAGTCTCAGTAGGTGTAAGACGATGGGAAAGGAAAGCACATGGATGCGGCTTCCCATCGGCAGCCCGTTGGGACAAGATGGCTCCAATGCCCACACTGGAAGTGTCCACCTCAACCACAAAAGGTGAAGAAGGGTCAGGCAACACCAGGACCGGCGCCGAAGAGAAGTGTGTCTTGAGAGACTGGAATGCCCCATCAGCCTCTGTAGACCAAGAGAAGGCCTGTCCCGTCTTCCTAGTCAGCGCAGAGATAGGAGCAGCCACTGAACTAAAATTCCAAATGAACCTCCTGTAAAAGTTAGCAAATCCAAGAAACTGCTGCACCTCCTTGACACTTGGCCAGTCTTACAGCTGCTGTCTTCCTAGGGTCCATTTAATGATGAAGCCAAGGAAGGACACCTCAGACATGAAACTCACACTTTTCAGGTTTTTAACGAACAGGTGGCTTTTAAGAAGTCTCTGGAGAACTTGACGCACGGTGATGACGATGCTGCTTGAGAGACTTGGAAAAGATCAATATGTCGTCCAGGTACACAAAGACAAATACATTAATCATGTCTCGCAGAACGTCATTGATCAGGGCCTGAAACACAGCTGGGACATTGGTGAGGACAAAAGGCATCACCAGATATTCGTAATGGCCTGAGGGGGTGTTGAAGGCCGTCTTCCACTCATCCCCCTCCCAGATGCATATGAGATGGCAAGCACTATGCAGGTCCAGCTTTGAGAAGATGGTAGCCCCCTGGAGGAGGTCGAAGGCTGTAGATATCAGTGGGAGTGGATATCGGTTGCGGACTGTGATCTTATTAAGTCCTCGGTAATCGGTGCAAGGCCTTAGTCCTCCATCCTTCTTGCCTACAAAGAAGAATCCTGCACCAGCTGGAGAAGTAGAAGGGTGGATAAATCCAGTGGATAGGGCATCTCTAATGTAGTTGTCCATCGCCCTCCTTTCAGGTAGGGAGAGAGAGAAGATGCCCCCGCGAGGAGGACTGGTGCCTGCCAGGAGGTCTATGGAGCAGTCATAGGGTCTATGGGGTGGAAGGGTACATGCCCTTTGCTTGCTGAACACCTCCTTAAGGTCATGATACTCAGTAGGGACATTGGTTAACTCAACAGGGTCTGGAGACTTGGGCTCGGATAAAGGACTAGAGAGAAGGCAGGTTGCATGACAAGTAGGACCCCACTCCAAGGCCGACCCAGTGGCCCAATCAATGTGAGGACTGTGGAGTCTGAGCCAAGGGAAGCCCAAGACCACTGGAAACTCTGGAGAATCGATTAAAAACAGGGAGTTGTTTTCAAGGTGATCACCCACACGGATGCGGAGGGGAGAGGTGGTTAAGGTCACCTTTCCATCACCGAGAGGCTGGCCATCCAGGGCAGAGACAGCAAGAGGGTCTTCCAGGGTCACTAGGGGAATTTTCAGGGAATGGGCGAGACTTGAATCAATAAAATTCCCAGCTGCACCAGAATCCACCAGGGCTCGACAGGAGTAGACACGTTCCCCCTAGGAGATGGTGAGTGGGAGACAGGCCCCAGAGTCCGGGAGGTCAGGAGAAAATGTGCTTCCCGTCACAACCCTCCCTCAGCTGGACGGGACTGGCCTTTTCCCAGGAGCTCAGGACAAGAGAGCCGGAAATGACCAGGCTTAACGCAGTAAATGCAATACCTCTCCCTCAGACAGCAGTCCCTTTCTGCTTGTGAGAGACGGCTGAGTCCTCTGTTACACTCGGGTTTTGAACATGGATATTGTGGAATGCGTACTTGGCCTTACTAACCATAAACACTGTAAACATTGTAAACTGTTTATGTGTGTGATTGAGACAAAGAGACAGTGCATGTCTTAAATTAAAAATAGTTATTTTTGTGCAAATCAACAATTAGGAACAATGTTTAAATAAACATTTCAATTTCTTTGTTTTGGTAAGCAGTCTTACTACATCAGGAAACTGTCAATGTTTAGGCAAAAGAAATTCTGCCAGTAGCTTTGTTGTGGCCTACAGTGCAAATCTGTTTGGCTCTATTAAATGAGCTCTCATTAACTCAGTGATTAAGACCAGTTTCCCAATGAGTGAATCTACTTTTCCCAGATGCTACATGAAGAACAGTGAAAGAGCAGTGTCTACCTTTACATGCTCCTTGAGTGGTTATTTGCATGCAGTGGAAGTAATTCAGGGGTGGCCTAAATTGCCTTTGGAAGGTCTCACAACCCCTTTTAATCATTTTGTAGGTCTTGAATAAGGTTAAAGTGAAATGCTGGCACTGAAACAATGAAAGCTGTTTTCTTGCATGGGTGTGACTAACTTGCATCTGAAAGCAAAAGTACATTGGTAGCTGGGTTTACAGTTTGACCGTCATTTGAATTTACAACCAAATGGCTTTCTATAAGCGTGCCTTGGGTACTTGGCCAGACACATCAAAAAGCTTGACATAATCATAATCAGATTTCCTTCACATGAAGCTGGGCATTGGGAATATGGTTGGTGTCTATTTAAAAGAATGTTTATGAACTTGTAATCAATCTGAATATAATTGAACTGAACCATTTACATTTACATTTACATTTAGGCATTTAGCAGACGCTTTTATCCAAAGCGACTTACAAAAGAGGATAACATTCAAGCTACAACACAATGAACTAACAAGGAGTGCATATTGCTAACATAGAATCTGCACTGTTTTAAGTTGAAAGTGCAATAGTGTAACACAATGTAGAGAAATTAAATTATTAAGTGCATTCTCAAAGTTTACGCCAGGAGATATTCTTGGAAGAGCTTAGTCTTCACGAGTTTCTTGAAGGTGGAGAGTGTGTCAGTTGATCTGGTAGCACTTGGGAGGTCATTCCACCAGCGCGGAACCAGATATGAGAAGAGTCTGGACCGACCTGCACAAGGTGTTGGCCGTGCTAGAAAACGTTCCTTAGAGGAGCGTAGTGGTCGTCGGGTGACATAGGGCTTCAGAAGAGAATTCAAGTAGATGGGAGCAGAGCCAACTGCACTAAATTGAATAAAATCAAACTCACAGTCTGAGTTAAAGGTGCCCTGCAACAACAACAAAAAAATGTTTTTAAATGTTATTTTTGAAATATGATAGGTCTATATGAGTTTATGTTATATGGTGCATGTGAAATTGTAATACTATCTTCATTGTCTGGAATAGCCTGTCAGGGCCCATAGGCCAAGTGCCGATAGTGAACCCAAAAGCAGACTTCAGACACAGATGTAGACCCAACAGTTTACTTTTACTTAGCAAGTGAAACAAAATACAGTTTACTTGGCAACTGGGCAAAAACACAAAACTAGAGACAAGAACAAAAGGCTTTCAGCAGAGGTACCGGCAGGGCTCAGGCAGAATCCAAACTCAAAAACATGCAAAATCATACACAAAGGAGCAGGATCAGTCTCATCAACAAATCCAGGGGCCGGGCAAACTCACATGGGGAAAGGCAGGCTAGGTTCAGCAACAGGTGAGAAAAAACAGAGTAGAGGCACAAAAACAGGCAGGCAAGAGGACAGTCCAAGCAGGCCGGGTCAACACCAAGGCAATCCAGTGAAAAAATCCAAACAACTGAGTAGTGCAGAAAGCAGCTCTGACCACGAAGAGAATCCGGCAGAGAATGAGTGAGCAGCCATGGCTTTTCAGAGTGGTGGCTGATGAGGAGAGTGGGTGCAGGTGTGGCCTAATCAGTCAGGGGGCGGGGCAGCAGGACTAGGAAGCGGAGACACTGGAGCAGGCTGTGACAGGACCCCCCCCCCCAACGGATGCCACCAGGCATCCACCAGGGTCTCCGGCAGGGTCTCCGGATGTCGCCGATGAAACTCCGTGATCAAGGTGCAGTCCAGGATGAATCTCGCAGGCACCCAGCTCCGCTCCTCGGGACCATAGCTCTCCCAATCGACAAGATACTGGAATCCCCGTCCTCTGCGCCGTAACTTCAGGAGCCGCCTCACGGAGAACACCTCACCACCATCAACAACCCTGGAAGGAGGAGGGGGCCTGGAGGGTGGGGACAGAGGGCTAGAGATGAGAGGCTTAATTTGGGAGACATGGAAAGTCGGGTGAATGGCCTGGGGCAAAGACAACCGGACAGAACAGGGGTGGATTACCTTAGAGATGGTGAATGGTCCGACAAACCTAGGAGACAGCTTGCGGTGGGAGGTCTTGAGAGGCAGATGTCAAGTAGAGAGCATGACTCTCTGGCCAACACGGTACCCTGGAGCAGTAGAGCGACGGCGGTCCGCCTGAGCCTTGAAAATATTCACAGAGCGCAGCAGCCGAGTCCTGGCTCGGGACCATGTCCTCCTGCAGCGGCGCACAAAAGCCTGGGCGGAAGGCGCTGCCACCTCTGTCTCCTGGGATGGGAACAAGGGGGGTTGGTAGCCAAGGCAACAGTGAAAGGGTGAAAGGGCAGTGGAGGACGTGGGCAAGGAGTTGTGTGCATACTCTATCCAAGGTAGAGTCTTGCTCCAGGAAGCAGCGTCCTGAGAGGCCACGCATCTCAGAGCCACCTCCAACTCTTGGTTGGCCCTCTCCGTTTGACCATTCGTCAGGGGGTGAAAACCTGAGGACAAACTGGGTGAGGCACCAATAAGTGTACAAAAAGCCTTCCAGAACTGTGCAGAGAATTGTGGGCCCCGGTCAGATACAATATCACAAGGAAGGCCATGCAGGCGGAAAACATGAAGGACCAACAACTGGGCGGTCTCTTTAGCAGTAGGCAACTTTTGCAGAGGAATGAAATGAGCTGCTTTAGAGAAGCGACCAACCACAGTTAGTATACAAGTGTTTCCATCAGAGTTGGGAAGGCCCGCCAAGTCAATGGCTATATGTGACCATGGGCGGTGAGGGACCGGAAGAGGTTGTAGGAGACCCCCGGGGGGGCTTGTTACTAACCTTGTTCCTAGCACAAGAGAACGAGAAAAAATTAAAATATCATCCAAAAAGACAAAAACAAAAACATTCAAAAAATCCCTCAGCACGTCATTTACGAGAGCCTGAAAAACAGCCGGAGCATTCGTTAGCCCAAAAGGAACTACAAGGTATTCATAGTGGCCGGTGGGGGTATTAAAGGCCGTCTTCCATTCATCCCTCTCCCGGATCCTCACAAGGTGGTAAGCATTTCTTAAGTCAAGATTGGTAAAAACCTTGGCCCCCTGTAGTAACTCAAATGCAGTAGACATCGAAGGCAGTGGATAGCGGTTCTTCACAGTGATGGTATTTAAACCACGATAGTCAATACAGGCCCGCAGAGACTTATCCTTCTTGTCAACAAAAAAGAATCCAGCCCCAGCTGGAGAGGATGAAGGACGGATAAAGCCAGCAGCTAAAGACTCTGAGATGTATCTCTCCATGGCCCCTCTCTCTGAGGGAGAAAGAGAATACATGCGGCCCTTGGGGGAGATGTGCCAGGCAGGAGGTCGATGGCGCAGTCGTACGGCCTGTGAGGTGGTAGAGAGGTGGCATGTGACTTGCTAAATACAGGCTTGAGATCCAAATACTCACAAGGTACATGAGACAGGTCAGGGAACTCTTCAATAATTGGAGATGGAGAAACCAGGCTAGAGGCAGACTTGAGACAGGTGGACAGACAGAAGGGGCTCCACCCCAAAATGGTGTTGTCAGCCCAACTGATGTGTGGGTTATGTGTAGACAGCCATGGAAAACCAAGAACAACCGGGACATGCGGACTGCTCAGAACATGAAAAAAAAATCTTCTCAGAGTGATTACCAGAAATCTTTTGCTCCACAGGGACAGTCTTGTGAGTAATGGAACAAAAACAGCTGCCATCAAGGGCCTGGACTGTGAGAGGTTGGTCGAGAGCTAAGGTGGGTATACCCAACCTCTTGGCTGTAGCAGAACAAATTAAATTTTTATCAGCACCTGGATCTATGAGAGCATGAAGGCTATGAGGCTGGTTATCATGGGTGAGCACAATGGGTAAATAGGAGTGTCTTATGGGGTGAGGTTATGGGCTCTGCCCGCCAGGCCCCCTACTCTCACTGGTGGGCATCTCCTTTTAAAGGGCAAGACTGGCAAAAGTGACCCACCTTCCCACAGTAAAAACATGCCTTCATGTCACGACGCCGCTGGCGCTCCTCAGGGGTTACCTTGGCTCGATCGATCTGCATGGGTTCAGCTGACGAGGTAGAAGCCATAGGTGGAGATGACAGCAGTGGTAGAGTAGAGTGAGCCGACCTGGCACGGCCCTGAGTCTTCTCCTTCAGCCTCTGGCGAATGCGAGCATCCACCCTGCCAGCCAGGTCGATGAGGCCGGGGAGGTCTGGGGGTAATTCTCTAGACACCAGCTCATCCTTCACAGCATCAGACAGGCCAATCAAAAATGCATCATATAGGGCATTATCCTCCCACCCACATGTTGCTGCCAGTGTGCGGAATTCAATGGCATAATCAAAAACTGACCGTGAACCTTGTTGAAGTCCAATTATCTCTCTTGCTGCCTCTCTGCCTGTAAAAGAGCGATCAAACACTCTCCTCATCTCGTCAGTGAAAGCCTTGTAGCTGGAACAACAGACAGCATTGGTATCCCATAGCGCAGTAGCCCACTCTCGAGCCTTTCCACTCAGCAGTGTGATGACATAGGCCACGCGAGATCGTTCTGTAGGGAAGGCGAGAGACTGAAGTTCCAAAGACAATGAGCACTGGGAGAGAAAAGAGCGACAAGTACCTGGTTGTCCATCGTAGGGCTGGGGGGTGGGGAACCTTGGTTCCCTGAAAGGGGATGGAGCAGGAGCAGGGGCAGGAGGTTGAGGCTGAACAGGAGTTTGAGGCAGAGCAGTGATTAGCTGTTGCACCTGGGCAGAGAGACTGTTTAATTGCTGTTGAAGAGTTAGTACATTCTGATTTACTTGGGCAAGTTCCTGTTGGTGGCTGCTGAGCAATGCTCCCTGTTTCTCCACTGCAGCCTTCAGCTGGTCATAGTCTGCTGGGTTCATGTTGGCCAGATTCTACTGTCAGGACCCGTAGGCCAAGTGCCGATAGTGAACCCAAAAGCAGACTTCAGACACAGATGTAGACCCAACAGTTTACTTTTACTTTGCAAGTGAAACAAAATACAGTTTACGTGGCAACTGGGCACTTAAAACACAAAACTAGAGACAAGAACAAAAGGCTTTCAGCAGAGGTACCGGCAGAGCTCAGGCAGAATCCAAACTCAAAAACATGCAAAATCATACACAAAGGAGCAGGATCAGTCTCATCAACAAATCCAGGGGCTGGGCAAACTCACATGGGGAAAGGCAGGCTAGGTTCAGCAACAGGTGAGAAAAAACACAGAAGTAGAGGCACAAAAACAGGCAGGCAAGAGGACAGTCCAAGCAGGTCGGGTCAACACCAAGGCAATCCAGTGAAAAAATCCAAACAACTGAGTAGCGCAGAAAGCAGCTCTGACCACAAAGAGAATCTGGCAGAGAATGAGTGAGCAGCCATGGCTTTTCAGAGTGGTGGCTGACGAGGAGAGTGGGTGCAGGTGTGGCCTAATCAGTCAGGGGGCGGGGCAGCAGGACTAGGAAGCGGAGACACTGGAGCAGGCTGTGACATAGCCAATGAAAAAAAAAATAGAAATCAGGCCAATTTGAAAAGTTGGTCACTGCTACGTTTAACTGACTATCTCAGTTTGATCAGTGCCCACCCCACTGAGTCATAACTATGCCAGATCACTGAATTTCTGTGAAGATAATAGTACAGGTACAACAGTGACTATCTTGTTTTTAGTTTTATACCTAAATAACAGAAGCTTAGGGTCAAATGGTTACAGTTAAATTTTGGAGAAGTCCATTATTTTGAAAAGAATAACTTGTTAACATGGGTGAATACAATAGCCTTCGTAAGTGGTTGTAACGGTAACCTTGCTACAACAAAGCAGTTACCTGGTTGTGCTGTGCTAGTGTGAAACCCTACACATTATAAGCTTACCATTGCAAAGTGTCTGTTTACAATCTCCAAGCAACTGGTGGATGTGCATATCATAGGCTATGTTTTCCTTCGCTTCCTCTGAAATTTCTTCTTCCATTGCAATTCTGACATTAGCGAACTAATGTAAATATTCACTCAACATACCATGCAATGCTTACATTCCACAGCAGCAAATCATTATCATAGGCTTTACTCTAGGGCTATTTGGATAGGTTGTGTACAGCCCTGTTAAGGTCTCCTTGGACTGTTTAGCCCAGGTAATGTGCGTTCTAAATAAAAATGGTCCGAAACCATGCCTGACTTGCAAGCTTACATGCCGCAAATGCACTGATTGTGGTTTTAATGAATCCTATTTTGTGTGTCTGACCTGCAAGGGGAGGCCCTGCAGTCATGGGCAGTGCCATGAGCCCCAACAGGTAGCCGATTGCCCGGGAAGCACGCTGAGGCCCCATCAGCTCAAAGGCGACAGGGGCCATGAGGGCAATGAAACAGCCATCGGACAGCCCCAGGAGGACACATACAGCCACCAGCGCCTCAAACACCACACACTGAGGCATCAGCATGGAGGCCAGTCCCAGGAGCATGAAGGAGCCAGCCTAAAAGACAGGACATTGGGAACAGTGAAGAAACACTATGTTTATGACCACATGTATTTGCGCCTGACAAATAATCAGATTTCCGTCTGATTATTCACCTTACTCCGATTAGAAATGGGAGTATTCCATACAGCGCGACCGACTGTTGATGGTTTTATGGAATCTTTGCCGGGGTGGGCAGAGAACATTTTAGTATTATATATAATATTTGGGGAGGCCAAAATTATTTTCTACCATAGGGCCCAAAAATTCTAGCGGCACCACTGACCTGCTGAAGAAAAAGCATGAATGAGCAAAATCGGATTTCTGCGTGCTCATTGGCATGTAAACTGAGATATTTTAGAATTCTGAATACTCCAATTATGCTTTGGATTTCTCTGAGCATGTAACAGCACTGACTAACACAAGAAATATGATTTTAAGAAAATCTTGCTGAATTTTAAGAAATCTAATTAAATGTAAGTGAGACCAGGGCTGGTTAGATCAGGAGTAGGTTGAGTCAGTGTTAATATCTAGGCCTTTGGGTGCTGGGACGCAATTCCAACACCAAAATGATGCACCTTTGAACTAGAGTAAGGCAGGTAATGTAAGAGGTCATTAACCCTTTAGGTGAGTAAAACTTTTTTGGTTGGGGGCAGGGGGTAAATAACAGCAAAGACTGAGTTTGAAGCAGTGATACAAGTGAAGATTCACAATGAAAGCAGAAGAAATACAGCAAAGGGGTAAAACCTATGTGTGCCAACCAACCTCACCTACCTGAGCCATCCTACCCTGTGCCAAGGCTGGTTAGCACAACTTGTCAATGCAAGTTAGCCCTATATCATACATTACTCAAAACATATTAGATCATTTTCGATAATTTGTTGACATTTTATGGACATGTTTTATGAGATGAGATATTTAGCTTTCGGTCAGTCACACTTTGACAGCTGTAGAGTAAAAGGTGATCCTTCTAACCACTAGCTCTCCTACTGGCACAAATCTACTCTTAGAAATTGAGAATGGAGGTACTACTATTATAATAAACTAGACATTCAGACACATCAATCTGTGTCACCTGTAACTTATGTGAGAGTAGGCTAAGTTATGTTCCAAACATCGACCAAATTTAGGCAAAAGAAAACCTTCTGGTATGAAATCTCTAGTATGAAACTGGCTTTAAAGTTGGCTTGCCATTTGAATGTTTTGTGAATATTTTGTAGCACCATTCATGAAAACAACTAAGCATAGTAAGCCTAGCCCTTGATCACAGCCGTAGTAAATCATAAACAGAATGACTTACAGTCAATCAAACTTAAAACAGAATCCTGATTTTTGCTCTGCTGTGCAGCAATTATGATGTTTCTCAGCACTCCCAAGGAATTTAAAAAATACACTTCTCGGTTGATGATTTGAAGAAACAATGAAATTACAATATTTGTCTGATTCTGAGTGTTTACAAGTTCCATACAGGATTTGCTACAGTAAGATTCACTGTAATTATGCCTTTAGACTTTTGAACTTCCCGCCCTGAGCATGACATCAGAGAAAAGTGTCCGTCATGTGAATATGGTGAATGATCTGAAAAACTTGCTAGCGTTGACAAGAAGAATGGATGATGTTAGAGTTACCGGATCAAAATATTCTATTGCTGGTTCTTGATTCCAGATTCTCAATTCCCACACCTAATTTATACCGGTATGCTAATTGAATCCACATAAAGAAACTGAATGAATTTCAGTTGTTTCTGCCAGGATTTCTTATAATTGACATGCACATTAAGAAGCTGGATGAAACTACGCCCTAGCTCTGCCACTTGAAGGAGAAATACAATGTGATTCACTCCATAGCCCTGTTGTTTAAAGTCGCTGAGTGCTGAATGTTGGAAAATGAACAAGAACATTTTATACAACATACACCGAATAGCAAACTGGTAACTAATGTTAACTGAATGGGGTATAAGTAAATGTTGTCTAAATTTTGTCAAAATTTTCTCATTCTTTTTCCTGCCATCAGCACTTAGTGACCTTGAACAACAGGGCTATGCAATGATTCACATCAAAATTCTCCTTTAAGACTTTGAAGTTTGAAGACTTTGAAGTTGAAAATGATTAGTTTTGGTATTATATACTATACACACAGTATTACACACTACACTTATCTCAATGATGACCTTTTCCTATGTCTGAGAATATGTTAGGAAATCACCTGCATATAGACTTTGTTGACACCTGGAATCATATCTCCTATTCTGCCACAGATAAGACGCCCTATTCCAGAGCTCACACCAATTGACACCAGTAGAACCCATGCTGTTTCAGTGTTTCCTGAGAACTGCTCTTCCACAAATGACATCTGTTGGGAGCACATATAAATTCACAAACAGTTCATTGTTAAAATGGCAATCATAATGTCGTTTGGACTGAAACGTGCTAGAGCTCCCCTTTAAGTTTAACTTCAGTTGAAGATTCAGACTTGGACATAAGACTACATATAGCAGTTGAAAATAATAAAAAAAATAAAAATAAAAGTAGTAGTGAATTACCATGATGTTTCTCTCATGAGTGGCTTTAAAATGACCTTAAAATAAGGTCTAAGGAAACTATACAAGGAATGATGATACAATGAAGTGTGGCCTTACAAGATGAACATAAGGTACAAAGTAGCCCAGCACCGCAGTAGCTACACCGAAGGCCCAGACCCTGTAGGTAGACACATGGAAAACTCCAGTGCAAATAAACTGCTTTGCTTGACTAAGAAATCTCTGACAGGGTCTTCCTACTGTCGTCGTGGAGGCTTCGTTGTCACTGTTGCTAGGCATGAGCCGTGGACGGAATGTGAGGGAGACCAGTGCCACCTGGACCAGTGGAAGTGCACTGAGTATCTGGAAGGTTTTGCTTAATCCCAGCGGTGCCACCACCTCTTCCATGAGAGCAGGCATTCCCACAGAGAAGAGACTGCTGCCCGCGGTCACCAATCCATTGGCCAGACCCAGACGTCGGTGGAAGTACTGGCCAAGGATCACCAGCGAGGGTTGCAGGGTGAATGAGCTTCCACAGCCAAAAAGGAGACCATAGGTGATGTACTGCAGCACCAGAGAACTGTGACACAGAGAACATGCAGCACAGTTCAAAACAGAATAGATGGACAGGATGTATAGGCCTATATTAGCACATCTAGTGGTCAAAGTAAAGAAAAGCATTTATTACGGAGAAGTTAACTAGATGTATGTCTACCACCTAGTGGTACATAGTATGACCACCGCACATCGCTACCTGTACCATCCAAAGAAAATGAATTTCCATTTATACTTGTGACACATAATTTTGAACAGCAAGTCTTGGTTTGCTCCTATGAGTTATACATACATGTCAGTATACATACATACAGTTCACAGTCTGTTCATAGTCTGAATACCTTTATTCCTAAATTCCTTATTTAACATAATGGTTTGTGTAATCAGGCACAAGGGGTGTAAATCTCCCTGGAAACCAAAATAGCTTACATTCTATGAGCCTAGTAGCCTAGTAGGGCTACATGCCCACAAGTTTCATTGGCCCCGTGTGTTGGTGTCGAAACTATAGACGGAAACTTGCTTCCAAAAACATCAGCCAATTTGACAAATCACAACCGATAGCGTACACCACACAAGGGTGGCTAAGGGCTCATTGGATACGTCTCCTTGAGACCGATGTACCAGTAAAATTTTGTTGGCCAAAGCATTAAAGTTCTTGCAGGAGCACCAGCACAGGGAAGGAGCTGCCCCGGAGACCAAAATAGCTTAGGACATATGAGTTCTATATGTAGTTCTATGCTCAGTGAATCAGTGAGTTTGAAGTGACCCAGTGTTTTGGTGTCCTGAGAATAGGTGGTAATTGGAACTGGTGGTAATTGCTCAAAAATAATTCCATTTTTGTGTGTCAATAGGTGGAGCTATGCCACAAATGTGAGATTGAGGGCTTGTGAGATGCAGATAATTTAGACCTATCTTCCACTTAAACTTTGTGTGGTGGGGTGCTATGTTTCTGGACTTATTCTGCCAAAACTGTCTTACCCTTTCCCCTAAGAAGTGTGTTAAAAGCTGGATCTGCATGGCCAGAGACTTTCATGTGGTTTCGGGAAAACTGACACATGGGGCCAATGAAACTTAGTGGGGATGTAGCCCTACTAGGCTCATACCATGTAAGCTATTTCAGCATCTTCACCCCTTGTGCTTGATTACAGAAACCATTAAAAAAGGTATTCAGGAATAAGGGAGTTCTGCCACAGCCTTTGTTTTACACTGTGCTAAGCCTGCCCAACAACTCTCTATAAAGGTAGAGCACTGTGATTGATCCTACCAAACCTTAGTAGAAGCTCTACTGAGGACCCATGGCTAGACGTACCAGTAGAGCACAACTATTTGCTACCTCTAGGGTACGCCTAAATTTCTAGGCAGAAGGTTTAGCACATGAATCCTCTTTGCTTTATACAGTATCATACTGGATGTTTCTTACTGTGTAAATGAGCATGTTAGGAGTCCCATGAAGGCCACCAGACCTCCTCCAGCTGCAGTCACACGACAGCCAAAACGATCAGTGCATATGCTGACCAGAGGAGCACAGAAGAAGATCATGCCCATGGCCAGAGCCCCAATCCAAGCTAAGGAAGGAGACACAGATGGGAATGAGGTGAAGTGAGGCAGAGGGTGGGGCTCAGTGGTCAGGACAAACTCCATGCTCCATGGGCAACTTGCATAATTATTCCTGCTAAAACATAATGTGAATGCATTATATGATTTATAATTATGGTACATAATAATGTAGTAGCAATTGGGTTGTATTGGGAATACTATAAGATCTTCTTCCTTGTATATTCCTTGTAGCTTTATCTTTATTCTGCTGAGAGATGAGAACTCATTCACAGGGTTATATTGTGTACCCCACAGATTGATTGATTGAAACACCCCCCAGTTGTAGGCTTCTCATACCATAGTTTGACAACCACTGGCATAACAGTTAAAGTGACATAACAGGGAAACACATGCCAGTCAACTACGATACAGGTCAAGAAAAACAAAAAGTTGAATAAGGAATGTAAGTCATTTTAGGGTATGTAATGCAATAAGATACTGTATGGATGATGCAAAATGGTTTGAACATTTCCTGTAAAAGGCTGGTTCAATTGTTTTTCATGAATGAGACATGAAGCAAAATAAGGCTGTAGTCATGTAATATTTAATCATGGAATTATCAACAGTTTTGAATTATGGAGTAATTATGTCTTTGCACATGAATAAGAAAATAGCCTGATGATAATGTAATTGCATTATAAAAATGCTATGGCAAGAGGTAAGTAACATCTCTGATTTAGAAAAGAAAAACAAACAACTTCTGTGCTCTCTGTGAAATATGAACTTAGGCAGCAAGGTTAACTGTTTTGCATTGAAAAAACCCTCAACATTAGACTGTGTTTGTGTTTTATATTACCAGCCTGGCTGCACCAATGTGGCTCCTCTGCTCAGTGTTAAATATTGCTGCAGTACTACTTTGCATGAAATGAAAGAGTACGTCCACCAGGCAAACAATGTCTAATATGCTTTTCATCATGATTATTACTCACGTCACTGGCTCTGCTATTGCTCATGAGGTTTGCATGCACAGCTGGAAATATTTCTGTTGAGGGTCAGGAATGACCTTTTCTTAAACCATGTTTAAACATTTCATACTCTTGTCATAGCTGAACAATCAGTGAACAGACACTGAATACAGAACCAATAGGTTTAAAGTTTAAACAAAGTTCCCGCTCACCACAGTAAAAGTAAACATATGCCTTTTGAGAGTGTCAAGGCTCTTTGCGAAGCAAAGGCTAATCCAGCCTACCTTCACATTCACTGATTAGAGATATGCATGCGATCAGGCCACGTACCAACTGTGAACTGGGAGGAATTGCCATTGTTGTCCTCATGGACTCTGACAAGCATTGTGTGCAAGATGCTGAATGAATTCTGAATGCCAAACACTGACCCATGGCACCAACTGGCCGTCAAAACCACCCACCACCCAAATCCACCCTCTGGGAAGCTTAACAAAACCTCTTGGTTGAATGTTGAAGGGCTGGTTACGGCTGGCAACTCCACAGGCTCTGTTTCAATGGATAGGTGGTTGTCCCCTTCTATCAGGTCATCTTTAGATTCTCTGTTCCTCTTTGTCAAAAATCCTCCAGTGCTAGCTTTGCTTGCCATCTCAGGCTGAGCCTCGGCCTTGGCACACATGCTCTAATACATCTCCATCATTCAGCGTTCAGTGTTAAAAAGCAGATCTGCAGTCATCAACCGTTATCACACTGCATTCTGTCTTTCGTAAAAAAAAAAAAAAAATCACGCTAGCAGGATCAAATGCCTGTGGACCTCCCTGAAATAAAAACAAACATTACCTTGACCATGATCAAACAAAGTCCAGTGCAGAGCAGATTTTGTACTGAGCTGCAAATAAAAATAGATAAGGCTATATAAAGCTGGATGAGACAGGCAATCTCTAAGTGTGAAGGACCTGCGGCAAAATGTTAAATTTACATATGGAATAGATAACATTGCTCAACAGCTTGGATTGATCTGGTCATGATCGAAGCTGCAAAGGCCAGATTCTGTCCACATGTAGAAACATACTTATGTAGAAATTTACTTATTTAACCTGCATTTAACAAAGTCCCATTGTGATACAGTATTTCTTCTATCAGGGAAAACTATTTAAAACATAACATTGAACTAAAGCAACTTTGTTTCCCTTACATTATAGACTATGGCGGGCCACAGTAGTGTAATTTACTCCACCATAGTCTAAATATGAACCAAAAATGTTTCATATGCTATTTGACACATGCATACAGAAGTTTAGGTCTCTTTTATTTGCATTACTGTCAATTCTTTCATCAGTGCAGATTCAGGTCTATTTTGGAATAGAAATGGAAGAATTAAACAAAATAAGTTGTATTCAAACCAGTGGGAATGTGCCACATACTTTCTAGGAAACACTGAACAAGGAACAATCTGATAATTACAATGGTAGTCCACACTAACTGCATTGTTATACCATCTGCCTCCAATAATGAGAGGCAGCTGTTTCTAACCAGACTGTTGTGTGGAGTGCATTTATCAGTAATTACCCTAAGAGAACAAACACTGGGTGAGCATGATTCATTGTACATCAGTTTCATAGAGGAATGTTACCACAGACATTCAATACAAAGACTAATAGCATTTCCACACTCCTTAACCATCTGAAAGAGCATGGTTCGCACACAAAAATACCCCAAACCCCAAGTTTACAAGTGAAGAATCAGATGCATCACAACACAGTTCAAATGCAAACACGTGACACTGTAAACATAAACCCACAGGGTAATTCCAAGGGGAGCGCACCTATGTTCCCAGGGCCCTATATTCCCAAGGCCCTTTGTTCCCAGAAGTCTAGAGTCCAGAGTCAAATCACATTAGTAATAACTGTCAATAATTAGGGTCCAAGCTGAAAAGCAGCATAGGCTTTAAGCGCAAGCTAGTCGATTGACCGCACACATAAACAGCAACAAATGCAATCATTCCAGGCAAAAGACACAAGGCAGAAACAGAGCACACACCACATTACACAACAACATATGCTTAGCTTCTGCAGGGCTGGTTGATTTATACAGGTTGTGTGAATAGTATAAACAGCAGAAGGCAATGCAGATGTGAGTAGCTGTTCAGCTGTTCATTTATAAAAAAAAAACATATCCTATGCCATTCATTTGAACTTGTGTGCTCTTTTTGATACATGCATTGTGGTGCCATGGAGTTCAAGTTCTTTCCCCCAAGAATGTTCAAAACCTATGTTGAACTGGGGTATCCACTTCAACATACTGTAAGTCCCTCCTCTGTGGAAGACGTCATATCTTTTCCAAAGCTCCAAAGAACTCAAACCTTCAGGCATGTTGCCCTCACATAATATGCAATGAAAATCCTGAAACATCTACTGCCCTACCTATATCCTATATCCATTGTGTAGTGTGATGTCACCATGACATCATCCATCACTTACAACATCTAATTGAAAAGTGCAATGTGGCCTCCACACTTTAAAGCAACTAGCTACCTAAAAGGCACACTGAACCTTCCGAA
The DNA here is from genome assembly GCA_015244755.2 of Tenualosa ilisha. Taxonomy (NCBI): domain Eukaryota; kingdom Metazoa; phylum Chordata; class Actinopteri; order Clupeiformes; family Clupeidae; genus Tenualosa; species Tenualosa ilisha. The sequence goes on from PYXC01001220.1 coordinate 576,588, forward strand.
CATTTTCTAGAGCCATATTGACACTGTTAGATTTTCTTTCATATTGTGGTGGTTTCCTACCCTCCACCCAGTACTACACAGTGCATACTGGGTGACTAGAGGAAATAACATTGTTTATCCACCCTTTGTGTGACTATATGCCATCCAAATTAATTGCTGTTGAAGTTAACCAGTTGTTAGCGCTTTTAATCGCACTACATCGCGATTTAAAAAATGTCACCGTTAACTCAGGTTATTAAAACAACAGTGAACTGGGCTCATCTAAGGAACAATGCAGATTTTTGCAAGTGACCAGCATGCAAAATAAAGCCAGTTATAATATTAACTTTGTAGTCAAATGTAGCTCTACAACTGAACCCGTGACATAGCCAGTTATGTAGCCTACATTATGCAATGCAGTGTGAGTTTACTTTCACTTTTCCGGGTGAGATGCGGAGTCCCGTGGTTGATGGCTGATGGGCTCCTATGATCGTGAATGCACACATTTCCTTTTTTCCACCTGTAGATTGTAGATAGCCTAGCGATTTCAAAATAGCCTACTGCTTCATTTGACTGAACTGTCAAGAGTCAAACTACTTCCTCTTTGCTCTTCAAAGGTGCAGCCATTAATTAAGCAAAAATATAGACCAAATTGTATTTTGAACATAATACATGTCTGAAATATCATTATTTTGGAAAGAATAAAATCAAAACTCCAAATATAACTGCAAGCAGCAATAAGTTGGCCAAGCAATGGACAACATAAGAAAGCCAGTGACCAGTGGAGGCTCTAGAGAGTTTGAGGTAAATGATTCTGAATGGTCAGAACAGGGTCCTGAGTCAGTAGGCAAAGTTTGGTTACAATACGTCAAAGTGTCATCAAGATATGATGTTTAACCAGTGTTGGCACTAGAGACTTTGAAGTAAATGGTTCTGGATGGTCAGAACAAGGTCCTGAGTCCATAGACCAAGCTTCGTTGAGATAAGTCAAAGCGATGACCTCACTTCCTGGCGACTTCGCCGTCAAATTTGATTGGCTGTAGCGGTTTTACTCTTCAAACTCTATTAGCTATCAATGGGACAACCAACAGCATTGCTAAACATCAGAATTTAGTTGCTAAAACGCCTTTTCTAATTATAGCACCCCCTAGTGGCCAAACAGCACTATATTTGTTGTAGACCCTTGGCAAGGGGTCAGGAGTCATGTGATCAAGTTTGGTTGAAATATGTCAAAGCACTGCCGAGATATGACCACAATTCCTGCTTGGCGCCTTCGCAGTTGAATCTGATTGGTTGTATTAGGTGAATGCTTCAAAGTCCACAGATAAGTTTTGTAAGGCTTAGCCTGAAGATGATTTGTTTTGTTTTGTGTCGATCAGACAAACTATGTAACCACTGAAAATTTAGTTTCACCTTCGACAAAATCCTAAATGACGGCCAAATTATAATGCAGACATGAAAAGCTAGCAAAGATAATCAATGACACAACCCAGAGTATGACCAGACATTGGACTCTTGTTGCTAACCCAAACACATCACAAGATATTCGCCAAAACACATATTTACTAATTTTAGTGCACCCTAGTGGTGAAACGGCACCCCATTAGTTGTGGACCTTTGGTAAGGGCCTGTAGCAGGCGAATGCCTCGAAGTTCGTAGGAAAAAAAGAGAGAAGTTTTGTGAGGCTTAGCCTGAAGATGTTGTGTACCAAGTGACGAAAGGATAATTTTGTTTCACTTTTGACAAAATCCAAAATGGCGGCCATGAATGCGGACATTAAAAGTTGGCAAAGACCATCAGTGGGACAACTCAGAGTATGACCAAACGTCGGAATTTTGTTGCTAACCCAAACACATCATGAGATATTGGCCAAAATGCATTTTGCTAATTGTAGCCCCTTAGTGGTCAAACGTACCACATTTGTTGTGGGCCCTTGGTAAGGGGTCAGGAGTCATGTGTCAAAGTTTGGTTGAGATATGTCAAAGCGTTGCCGAGATATAAGCTCACTTCCTGTTTGGTGACTTTGCTGTCGAATTTGATTGGCTGTAGCTTCCAAATGGTTTTGAAACATTAGTTGTCAAAGGGACAACCAACAGCATAGTGATGTTTGAATTTAATTGTTAATACATGAAATATGAGCCAAAGCACATTATTGCTAATTATAGAGATATGAGCTCACTTCCTGTTTGCCTGCTTCACATTCGAATTTCATTGGTCATTTCATTTCATAGTCCATAGAAAAAAAACAGATACATTTTGTGAGGCTTAGCCAGAAGATTATATGTACCGAGTTTCGTGCCGAGCAGACAAACTATGGGACCGCTGAAAATTTAGTTTCACTTACAACAAAATCCAAAATGGCGGAAATCCAATATGGCGGAAATTGACGTCGTTGGATGCAAGAGGGTGCAAGGTGCCAACATATAATTTGGTCAGAACGATCAAGGGAGTGTGCCCAATCAGTATGCCAAATTTCAGCACCAATTGGTTTCATTCACCAATTGGTTCTATGGGCTGCCGTAGACTTCTATTTGAGTGGATCAATAAAGTACCAGAATCGACCACTCGGGTGAAATTTGCAAAAGTGCATTTTTAACTTTTGACCGGTTGGCACTAGAGGGTGCAAGGTGTCATTGTGCAATTTGGTCAGAATGATCAGGGGAGTGAAACAGCTTCGCTGCTTGGCTCCAAAATATTCATGCATCATCTATTGTACAACTGTATCATAGGGAAGATGATCTTAATTATAATTGACAGGAAAATGCAAGCATATATTCCAGGAATTAAACTGCTATGCTGTAAAGTTTGCTGTGATGTTCAGAGCTAACCTTTTCCATAGAAAATTGCCTGAGTACAATTTAAACATGTTTAAATGTGCATATGATTGATAAGTTTGTTTTGCCTTGAAGTTCTATGGTGGTTGTGCTGTGCTTCACAATAAAACATCAGTGTGAAAAGAAACTGAGCCTTTGCACTGTGACCATGGGACTGCAGGTAAAGTTATTGTAACATTCAACATTCATTTAACATTCAAAATGAAAATGACTCCATAGCATGTAGATGAACTTCCCTCATCTGGTACACTCCAAATATTTGTTTTTCACATTTGTTTTGTATTTGGAACGGTATTCAGTCTTTATAGCTTAACATTACAGCCAAAGCCACGTATTACATGTTGCTTTATTGCACTGTTTCAAATGCCTTTTACTTACAGCGAGAAATGTGTTGTATTTCAATGCACAAATACATGTTTACTGCAGGTTTGGAGCAAATCTGTGTACATTTGTTGCAACAAAAAAGTAACTATTGGGTTATAGCCCCACAATTAAACTGACAGCAAGCAATAAAAATGTATACAATAAAACAATATAAATAGCTCTATTCTGCATTCTATTTTATGGCAAGAAAATAGGCTTTCTGAGTAACTTTATCAGGACTAATGAGACCAAAGAGTTTACATTCAGCTGGCAAATACTGACGAGATTGATTTAGACCATTGTTAGATGTTAGAGCACAAAGAAACTTGAACTTAACCATAACCATACCTTGCTATTACCTATTTCTTATCACCTGGAGAAATTAAATACTGTGTGATTGGTTGACAGGGTGTGTGTTATTAACTGATAACAGAACACCTATTTAATCTGGTTATGTCACCTTAAAAACAAGTAGGCTATACTACATTAATATTATCTTGTGATTTACTTTATTACTTCCATGTATGAAAGGTTGAGAAACACTGGCTATGAAATTGTACTCCACTTACTCATTTCATAACCTGGTTTAGAAACTAAAATGGCTCTAGAATCTATATTGAATTAAATCGTGAATTAATAGAATCGTAAATCAAATTGAATCTTGACCTTGTCAAATTGAGTCAGGTCGATAATCTGAATTGATACCCAGCTATACTGCTTACGGTGAAGACACACCGTTTACACTTACTCTGACAAACACTTATGACAGGACATAAAATCTGCACAATCACACCTCCACCTGAGTGAAACAAGTCATGTTTCAATGGACACATGGAGAACAGCAGCAAAAAATGTGGAATGTGAATCTTACACAAGTCTTGTCTATGGATTTCTATGGGTGGTGTGAAATCATGTTTAGTGCTCATATTCATATGCCAGGGACAGAAATGTAACAGCAACCTGCATTCTTCCCTTTGGGCATGTTGGCTAACTCAGTGCTACAGTACATAATTAATGAGAACATTTAAGTCACTGGGGTAGTTGAGTTTAGGAACAGCTAAAGGCTGTGGCTGGTTTTAGGTGTTGGTTATCCCAGAAGAGAGGGCTGTGTGACACCTTCTGCTCTGCTCTCTTCCTCCACCTGCACAGGCCAAAAGAAACAACATTAAAGGTTACGATATTATCATGTTAACTACAAGAAACCTCTAATAGCATTAGTTCAGACATCTCAACCTGAACAAACGCATTTCAGATGCAAAATGCAGTAGAGAACAGATGCAATAGTTGGGCAACTAGTCAGTTATACTATTTAGACTAAAAAAGACAGAGCTGTTAAACTCACATCAGCAATCTTAAAACAGTCCCACTCATCACAGTGGAAATGTGGGTTGTTGTACATAGGCTTACACCATATGAGCATGCTTTACTTGAGGTTGAAATGCTTAGTCCTTTTCTTTAATTAGCTCTCATTGTTAGTTATGACTGAATAGCCTAATGAGAGAGACAGGGGTCATCTGTTAAGGTCCAGTACATCTGCAAAAGTTCCACACAGGACCATGCTCCCTGTAACTCTCCTTCACTCCCCACTGACACTTACTCTCGTTGCATCTTCACTCGCTCTGAATGGTTCTTTCACTTGCAAAAGAAATTCTTGCAAATGCACAATTGACTTGTGGAAGATTACATATGCTATCTTAATATGGGAGACTCCCAGAGCTTCCAGGAGATGTGGAATGTCTGTTAATTGTTTTTATGGTAGCCTATATTTTAGCAACAGAAGTGAAAAATAAGGTGGAATAGTAAGGTGACCAAACTCATGTATGCTCTTTGTGTGTCCAGACATTCAAATTAACAGACAATAATGCTGCATTCAATGCAACTGCAGGTGTCTTATTTCTCATGTGTTCACTTACGTCACCCTCTGTATGAATGTGAAAGTCCCTCAGGAGCATAGTGTTTATGCTACAGCCCCTGAGGACTAAAGCTCTTAGCTTTCTCCAAACAAGTTCTTGCAGGTTGCCGGCACCTCATGCAAGTGAATTGCCAGCACCTCAAGCATTTGTCCAGATGCTTCCAAATTTAGATTTGACATAGGATGACAAGACCAACTCAGCATGACAGTTCATTGGTAGTATAATGCACATGACCTTGAGCATTCAGGACATTGTAGCTTACTTAAGGGCTAAGTTCAATCTTGTCACGTCAAAATACATTTAGAAGACTGGTTTGTTTATTTACAATGTTCATTACGCAGTGTAACTGTCAGACACAGACAGGCGGAGGCAGTAGATAAACTAAGAGTCTTTATTTGACACAAGAACAGGGGGATAACAAAAGCCGTGTCCGTTACTCTAACGGAGAAATGAAAAGAACAATGCACAAAGGCAAGGGGCAAAACTAACACTCAGGAGATATACGAAGTACAAAGGCAAGGGGCAAAACTAACACACAGGAGATGTAGGCGAAACACAACCGTAACAAAGACACGAACAAGATAAATCGAGAGGGAGAATAATCACGGGGAAGTCTAGGCTTACGCGGGAGGTGATGCCGGAGATCACGGAAGACGAAGGGAGCATACGAGGAAACAGGAGACAAGGTAATAGCGACGAGACCAGACCCCGAGTGAAGCGGGAGGGAGGCTTAAGTAGAGTGGAGACCAGGTGACACTAATCAAAACTCAGGTGAAGGTGATCGGGCTTGAAGAGGTGAGTGCAAACGAGGAGATGAGCTGTGAGACCGTGGCGTAGAGTGAGGGGGCGTGGCCGTGACCAGATCCGATGCGGACCTGACATTACCCCCCCCTTCAGGGGCCGCTCCTGGAGTACGACGGCCCGGGCGCCGGCTACGCCGGCGGGGACGACCCCGACCTCGGGGAGCGGCCGGGCCGGCGTCCAACAGGAGCGGCAAAGGAGGCTCAGGCCGTGCATCGGAAGCTGGGGAGAGAGGAGAAACATTGTGAGGGGCATGATGGGGTTTACGTGAAAAGACATGGACTATAGGGTGAATGAACCCGGGGGAAACAGAGGCTGGTGCCCCAGGTGGGACCTGCCCGGGGAGAGAAGTCTGTGGGGAGTTCGGAGGATCCGGCTGCCGTTGCTGGCGGGTGTACTGCTGCCGGTACCGACCATGAGGCTGCCGGGCAGGGAGTAGCTGACAGTGGTGAGGCTGCTGGCCAGGGACAGACACAGGGGTAGGAACCTGGGGAAAGTGCTGCTGCTGTGGCTGAGTGGGGATAGTGGTACGGTGTGTGGAAAGTGGACCCTCAACCAAGGTGGTTCCCAACACCAGTGCGGAGTGTTCGGGCGGGGACCTAGGAACAGGAGGACAGGACTGACACCGGGTGGAACACTCATCGCCCCACTTTATGATCTCTCCGGTGGCCCAATCCACCACCGGAGAATGCTGGACCAACCACGGGCGGCCCAGGATTAGGTCCACGGTGGCCTCTTCGAGGACCAGCAGGTCAATACTCTCCTTGTGCGTGGCTCCGATCTGGAGTGTAAGGGGGCCCACGGCGTGCCGGATGGTCTGCCGGGTCATGGGCCGACCCACTACGGAGTGCACGACGTAGGGGTGGGGGCTCTCCCGACGCGGCAGTTTCAGGCGTCGGCAGAGGGAGCCGGCGATGAAGTTCCCGGCGGAGCCAGAGTCGAGGAGGGCCCGGGCTGGGAAGGACACACCTGCAACACTGAGGGTTACTGGAACCAACTGCGATGGTGAAACAGATGGTTGTAAACAGACAGAACTCACCTGGACGCGAGGCGGACGAACAGGGCAAGTGCGGAGGAGGTGACCCGTAGCGCCACAGTACAGACACAGACCCTGCGTCATCCGCCTGCGTCGCTCGGTGGGACATAGCCTGACGGAGTCTATCTCCATGGGGGTCTCCGGACGGTGGATCTCAGGGGGGTCTATATCCATGGGGGTCTCGGGCGCGGAGTCGGAAGGAGCGGGTCGGAGAGGAGACGGAGCGGCGCGGGAGACAGGTGGCAGGCAGCCCTCTCTCCGGTGCGCCACCCGAATGGCGAGCTGGATGAAACGCTCCAGGCCGATGGAGTCGTCGCACGCCGCCAGGTGGAGGCGCAGGGAGGGTTCCAGGCCCAGGCGGAAGGTGGTGAACAGGGCTGGTTCGTTCCACCCACTGGCGGCGGCGAGGGTCCGGAAGCGGAGAGCGTAGTCGGTGATGCTGGTTTTGCCCTGCTTCAGGTGGTGTAGTTGTTCCTGGACGGCGGAGTCGCCGACCGGAGCCTGGAAGACCTCCCGGAAGTGTTTCATGAAGGCGTCCACGGATTGTGTGGTGGGTCCCGCCTGCTGCCAGACACTCCCTGCCCACTGGAGGGCCCGGCCGTCCAGGCGCGAGATGACATACGCCACTTTGCCACGTTCAGTGGGGAAACGGCGCGGGTCCATCTCCAGGGCGAGAGTGCACTGCAGCAGGAACCCACCACAGGCCTCCGGGTCTCCGGAGTAGGTCGGGGGATCAGGGCTGGCCGCTACCACGCCGACATGAGAGGCTAAAAGAGGCAACAGGCTCAGACATATCTCTTTGACTAGAGTCCGGAAAGAGTCGGGGACTTCTGCCTCCATGATTATTTTAACGGTCTGGTCTTCTGTCAGACACAGACAGGCGGAGGCAGTAGATAAACTAAGAGTCTTTATTTGACACAAGAACAGGGGGATAACAAAAGCCGTGTCCGTTACTCTAACGGAGAAATGAAAAGAACAATGCACAAAGGCAAGGGGCAAAACTAACACTCAGGAGATATACGAAGTACAAAGGCAAGGGGCAAAACTAACACACAGGAGATGTAGGCGAAACACAACCGTAACAAAGACACGAACAAGATAAATCGAGAGGGAGAATAATCACGGGGAAGTCTAGGCTTACGCGGGAGGTGATGCCGGAGATCACGGAAGACGAAGGGAGCATACGAGGAAACAGGAGACAAGGTAATAGCGACGAGACCAGACCCCGAGTGAAGCGGGAGGGAGGCTTAAGTAGAGTGGAGACCAGGTGACACTAATCAAAACTCAGGTGAAGGTGATCGGGCTTGAAGAGGTGAGTGCAAACGAGGAGATGAGCTGTGAGACCGTGGCGTAGAGTGAGGGGGCGTGGCCGTGACCAGATCCGATGCGGACCTGACAGTAACCAGTTCCAATGATTATTGTGGAGGCTAACAGTAGACACAATTTGACTTAACACTTCCATAAGGCACCTGGTGTAGCCCCAGGGTCAGTCCAAAACATATGAAGCATAGGAAAATACTGTAGATTACCAGGTAGCCTGGCTATGCCTTCCCAGCACTTCTGCTTGATTATCATTTCCCTACAGTGCTAGTATGAATTGATCTCATTGAGCTTGTTGTCTCAGGAGGCATTTTAACCTGCCTAGCGAACAGAGGGAGGCATTGTGAATGCAGAGCTAGAATGCCATCAGTCAAGGCAAGGTATCAGTCAGGGGCTGATCCAATCTTTTTAAACTTAAACATCTCAAGCAAGCAATCAAATCTACCAAATGTCCAGACCCTCTGTATGAAAGGAAAGTGTTGAATGCAGGTCTAGTTTTATTACCAGGCTAGTTACAGAGTCTTCTGTGAGTGTGAACACTTACGTTTGTCTGAACATCCCCAGTGTTATGCAAAGTGAGATCACAGCAACTGCAGAGGCCAGCAACACACAGATCAGCATAATGTCCATTGCTGGGCTGACATCTTTTTCTTGAATAGCAGCAATCTCTGGGAAAGATGGAAAGTAACCTTAAAACCAATGTATGTGTGTGTGTGTTTCGGGAGTGGGGGATTAAAGAGAGGGAGTGTTTGAGTGGGTATGTCGGTCTGTCTTTATGGTTGAGTGGGTGACCTGCTATCGTTAATGGTAAATTATATAAACAAGAGTCATCCATATGAGTCACTTCACATTTATGCGAGTGTGTTTGTGTGTGTTTGTGTTTGTGTGTGTGTGTATACCATAATCAGGTGTACAATGCCGCGGGGACCAGTCACTCCAGAAACTTTTGTCGGAGCAATATCCATGCACACGGGAGCGCACACGAGCACAGCTCCTCTGGCTTACAGGCAAGACTAGAGAGGTTTCCTCTGTTACATTCACCATCTAATGGACACAAAGCATACAAGGTTTTTTTATTAGCCTGGGGAAACCTATCCTGATCTGTTGATTTTGCTCTGTAGCTCAGTGTGACTGCCAAGCTTATTTAAACTTTGAGCATCAGGGGTAAAAGGAGGGACTGAAATCCAAAAACAACATTTTGATCTACGCCTGAAACCAAAATGAAGAAACACCATTTTGATCTATATTTATTATTCCCACATCAGTGAAGGGGAAGATGACCGCGGTCCAGACCGAGGTCAATCTCAGACTGAAGTAATCAGTCATGAAAGCCAGGCTATTTTTATACTAACTATTGATGTAATAGACAGGATAAAAAAAAAAAAACAATAACAAGGAAGAACTGGGCTTGTGTGGGCTCACCATCCACTCTGTTCCATCATGGTTCATGTGATCTGAGATGACCTCATACTCCAGACAGTGGGTTGGGATGTGTCCCTCTGGTGGTCTCCAATCCAGTATCAGCTCTTCGCCCTCCTCAAGGACCTCGAGAGACATAGCCTCCACCGGCCCTGGCTTCACTGCACACAGGTAGACAGGGACAGCCCAGCGTTTCACCTATACTGGCTTTACCTCAATATCTCATCATTTATAGTAAGTGGGTTTCCATCCACCTCATTTGAATATTCGATGAATATTTATGAAAATTTCTCTATATCACATGCATGTAATGTATGTTGCAGATTATAAAAGGACATTATCCTAGTCAAGGGAAGATTTCTGAACAGGTTTGTAGTCACTTTGGTGATTAAATGGCTCATTACAAGGTGAATGAAGGCTCTCCTAGATGCCTCTAGTGGAGATTCTGCGAGGCAAGGTGAAGTGGTGTTAAACGAAATCTAAACTGAATGAAACCAAAATTGCGTTTATTACCATGTCAGTCAACGTAAGGCTACGAAAATGATCCCTATGATGATTCCTATTTTTTGGTTTGCAAACAAATCCACAAGGATTGGTGAAAATGTACAATGTTGTTGCTATTAAAAAAACAAACAAACAAACAAACAAACAAAAGGCCCTTGTAGGAGAAATTCCAGATGTTAAAAATTGCAAGCTTGCCTGGTACTTTAAGGAAAGATTTTGGACACATGTGGAAACAATAAATGTTAATACTGTACATGCCAATTGGAATTGGATGAAATAGAATCCATTCACTTTAAAGGGATACCAGACAAGCTTTTGATTTTATATCTTCAGAGCAGAGGCATACTAGCCCATGCACCGTCTCACTGTGCATTATAGGCAGTTACATCAATTCATCATTCAACACAACACCAAAATCTTGATTTCGACACCATTTCTTCCTGATCCTTTTTTGTCTAAACATTCCTCCATGTCTAAAATCAAGCGAAATTTTCAGCTTGATATCTTGCTTGGATTCTGAGATATGGCTCTTTTAACATGCATAGACATGGCCAAGAAAAACACTGCAAATTTCAGTTTTTCATGATGACCACTTTTAAAAAGTAGAAACGAAACATTCTCATTCATCTTCAATAGCAAGCAAAGGGGCATTTCAATTCTGATGAACAAAAGCATCTGCTTCCTTCAGTTCATCACTGACCCAAATGAAAGATTTATCATGATTAACGTCACAATTAGTCATTAAACCTTCATGTTAGCTTATATCTACAGCCTCAATATTGATGATCTATCTTTCTTCAATAACTTCTTCTCCCTCCTACTCAATTCTCATATTAGCTTGAGATTTCAACACTGACTTTAGACCCTCAATGGATCGTTCTGGTAACATAGTAACTCACAAATTTGACATTCATCTGAAATAATTAAAAAATACATAATCGACTATGATATTACTGAATGGTCTACTATATGGTCATACATGGAGAGCAAGAAATCATCAAGACTGTCATTAGAGGTATAGTCATATCACATTCATTACACAAGCAGCAACAAAATGGAAAATACACTAGAACAGAAAATCAAACATCTGATTAACCAACTATCTCACAACTCCTCAGTTTTTTCAATTTTACTTCAACAACAGTGCAGGAAAATGTCTAGCAAACGTGTTACAGCACCAGAAAGATAAATCAGTTAGCCCATCCACCCTTGACTCCACAGGCAAATCGACACAGGATCCTCAGGACATAAACAACATCTTGAAACAATTCTACAGTGACTTGCATTCTGCCACTAACCAATCCACTCAATCAGAAATTGACAATTCCCTTAACTCTCCCCACCTTCCCTCACTATCTATGGATCAATCAAACCTGGTAGATCAACCCATTACAGTAGAAAAACTCTTCATAATGCCAGTTCAGAACACAAAATCAGCCTCTATTCCAGTGATCTGCTACTATACTAACAATCTCCCCATGCCTCACTTCAAGAAAGCTTTAGTGTCATTAATCACTTCTCTAGTCTCCAATTACACAGTTAATTGGTAAAAAAACAACCATATTACCTTTGTCTGAAGACAGCTTGGATTCTACAGTCCAAGATCCCACCCTCCCTCTTGACACTGGAAAAACACATTGTGATTTCCCCAGGGCTGTCAGAGCTCTTGAACCTTAACCACACACCGTTACTGCGAAAAACAGAAGATGACTATAAATGCTGGAACAAACTCCCACTCACTCTTATAAGCCGAATAGTTAAAATGAAAACCCTCCTATAAATTAACTACCTCTTTTCAATGATCCTTAACACCCCCACAGACCATTGGCTCAGAACACTAGACTCACTTACTACTGGCTTTTATTGGAAAAACAAGAATCACTCTTGCTCTTTACAGAACTCAACAAGGCGGACTAGAGGCTCCAAACTTCTTCCACTACTTTCTTGCAAATCAGCTACATCTTCTCAATTGGACAGAGAAGCAAAATCTCCACCCTTGGTTAGCATTAGAACTAAATTTAACAACCCCCCTCTCAATTGCAGAGCTACCATTTCTACCACAAAGTGCAAAAAATGGACTGTTTCAAACACATCACTATTAATACCCATGCATAGCCATCTGACATCTGTCCACACTGCACCTCAGAGAGCACTAACACATATTTGCATGCTACATGGACCTGTCACCCAGTCAACCTCCTATGGACCTCAGTCACTAAAACACTCTCCATCATTTTTGACTACAGAATCCCACTCTCCCCCTTACTTTGTCTTCGGGGAGACACCACATCTGTCCTTATTTCACAGAAATGGCAGAGAGCAAAGTTTTTTAAAGTTTTTCAAAACTGGAATTCTAGGAACTCACATTGGGTCAACCTAATGTCAGAACAAATCCTCAAAGTCTATCAGCCTTCAAAAACATCTAGAATCATTTTATTACCTTTCTCCAACCATAACTGAACCACGTACATCCCTGCAATATTTATCCTCATCATTGCATTCCTGATACATAACCCCCTTCCCTCTGTCTTTCCCCTCCTTCTTTCTCTCTCTCTCTCTCCTCACACACACATGCACTCACATATACATGCACACACAAACCACAACCAGACCTCTCTGTAGACCTCTTTACTCAAAGCAGTAATACAATAAAGATGTACATTTACATGTCTGTTTGTCTGTGTGTGTTTGTCTTGTCTGTGTGTGTTTGTCTGTCTACCGACTGCCTGTCTGTCCTCTGTTGATCTACCTATTTGTATGTCTGCTTGTCTGTCTGTCTATGGACTGTCTGTCTGTCCTCTGTTGATCTACCTGTCTATATGTCTGCTTGTCTTCATGATGACTCATAAAGATGAAACTTACATTAGCTGTTTGGCTCCTTTGGCAAAGATCGTTTTTACTGTAATTTTTTCCAACTTCAGACATGTTCTGAGGGGAATAGCAAAAGATGAGCTAAATCTTACACATTTACATGCTCCACAGTGTGGCATACCATTTGTCTATGCTTCTTCCTCTCCTGGCATATTTACAGAAAAACACTATTTAGAAGTTGAAAGGCTCGTAACTTTTGGACAAGACAACAAACCATCTCAATTTTTTTCAGCTTGTACATTTCCTCATAGACTACACATCAGCAAAGTTTCGAAAATCTGATTGCTCCATATTCAAGATGACTTGAGAAGAAAATCTGGCTTTTTTTAGACACTAAAAAATAATCTGGGTTTATTTCATTGAATTAGACATCAATGGTTGGACAGACTGTAACTGTCCAATGTCATTGCAAAAAATGTCATTTTATTGTATTAAAAAAAGTGGTCCTCATGAAAAACTTAATGGTTAATGGTGTCGGGCCTGTTTCAACTAATATGGAATTGCCCTAACATAAGTGAAGATGTTGCCTATGCAAATTGCAAGTGGTGTCCCATTTCACAGGAACATCAAGGATTATCTGCTTTTGAAGGGCACTTAAAATCTAGTGCAAGTGTTAAGGAAGGGGAAATGTAACTGGGCCTTAAACCAATCCCCCTCAAGCAAGTTTAATTAATATAACAAGTCTGCATTTCAGGATGTGCATTAACATGTTAGATGGAGACCTGCTTATTGGCATATTTCTTCAGTAAGCGCATATTTAAGTGGTGACTAATGAGCTACAACAATGAACGTAATAAGGTGTAGTTGAGCTGAATAAAGTGTTTTATTGTTCAAATATTGCTTAAAATTCTGTGGGAAACTAGACATGTTTTACAGTGTTCCACATTGTGTGTAGCCAAGAGCATGTTTCAGAGGAATGGTTGTGTGGTCTGGTCAGGTAGTTAAACATTCGTGCAAACACACTATAAAGTAAAAAAAAAATTGACTTGTGCTGTTACTATTGGAGGAAAGGAACAGTTGAATAGAGACAGAGAATGAAATCTGAACAGTGAATACCATGATTTTGAGCTTGTAGGGAGAAATAGGCTGGTCTGATAGAAGCCACTGGGGATGATCCATTCACACACACGTTGAAGTCAGTGAACTCCTTGACTGCCTCACGAGGAAATGTACAACCAGTCCGTAGCCCACTGGATTGAATGTACTTTGGGCATTCTGCCACATTCCCCAAGCCATTATGCCTGTTGAAACAATTTAGATTTGACAGATCAGTCTCAAAACAAAAATAATCTTAATTAAAAAACACAAAACACACTAAGCTGACATCCCAACCTGCAGAAACGCAAAAAAGATTATATATCATACTATATTATGCTTTAAAGTAAATGGCCTCCTCAGGAGTTTGGCCTCATTATTCATCACATAGGCTCAGATGCAGAATGCACATCAAGGACTGAACTGTTAAACTCATATCAGCTCATAACAGTTTCTTAGGAACAATTCTCACTGTCACTCTTTCTAGAGAGTCTAGAACCTTTTTTCCTCCGTGAGCTACTTTGACAAAATCAACGTGGCTGAGAGCTATTTTACATTGGTATTATTGATAGTCCTGGATATAAATGTTTATGCCTTTACCATCTTACACATTTGCAGGACAGTGCAAGACTGTAATTGCTGCCAAAGTTGCATCAACAAAGTATTGAGCAAAGGCTGTGAATACTTATGTACATGTGGTTTCTTAGTTTTTTTATTTTTAATAAATTTGCAAAAATCTCGAAAAGACTTTTTTCAGTTGTCATTATGGGGTGTTGTGTGTAGAATTGTGAGGAAAAAAATGAATTGAATCCATTTTGGAATAAGGCTGTAACATAACAAAATATGGAAAGAGTGAAGCGCTGTGAATACTTTCCGGATGCACTGTACCAACATCAGTTCTCATCAGAGAACAGTGAAACTGGAATCAGGCAGGGTGTATGAAATTGATTTCATAGAGATTGTAACAGGTTTAATACCTTTTTTGGAGTAATTCTAATCAGAGCCCTGCTGTACAAGCTTGCCGACTGCTGTTGGTAGGAGGGAAAACGAAAGACTTTTGTACAACATAGACCGAATAGCAAACGTGCAGATAACGCTAGCTGAATGGCATCAGAAACTCACTTTCATTAGCATTAGCAGCTGGTATACTATTTGGTCTATGTTGTTCTAAATATTCTCATAGTCCTTCCTACTGACAGCACTCGGCAAGCATGTACAACAAGACTATGGTCGGAATTACTCTGAAGTATCGCTTTAACAACAACTGTTCATATGGTGGACAGAATATCAAAACTTTAGAGCTGTTAAACTTTTAGACAGGGCACTATGCAGTTACAGTTAACCCAACAGATTACACCACTGCTGTTGTATTTACCATTGCTAATCAATATAGATTCATTAAAAGGTAAACAAAGCAATACTCCAGAGTACTTCAACCCATTACCCTGTTGTTCAAAGTCTCCAAGTGCTGTCGGTAAGACAAAGAACAAGAAAATTTGGAAGGCTACAACACAGACTGAATAACGAACCAGCAGCTCAGGCTAACTGAATGGAAATCGAAACTGAAAGTGAATTTCTCAACCCCTTTCAGTTAGTGGGGCACCATTCTGTTTGTATTATACCACATATTCTTGTTCAGGGCTAGGGGTTGTACGCTGGAACATCACTTTAACTATCCCCATGGGACCATCTTTATATTTAAATTGCTTATGTTTGTAGTTCTTGAGCAAATTCTTATGTTCAAAGTTATATACAGTGTCATCAGTAAACATTTCATTAAATGGAACAAATAGCAACTAAGAAGAAAACTATTTTTACATTAACATACTACATTGAATTTAACAGAATAAGAACAATAGCCAAAAACATTCACAAACTGATGCTTAATAAGGCAAGTAAGTGGTAAGGTAGGCTATACTATATCTCATTAGTTCATAAGCATACAACCTTTGCACAAACAGGCCAAATTTTCTTGGGTTTGTTTCATCCATCCAATCAAAATCAGTAGTTGTTTATGTGTCTGAGTGACAGATTTTAAAACGCTGTGATTTTTTCTATTTGTTGATGCAATTCCGACTGAATCAGACTGAATCAATGTTTGACATTATTTTAATCAGTCTGTTCTATGGTCACCATGGTGCCAATTTAAAAGCCAACAAAACAACTCAATCTTTTTTGATTTGTGCTCATAACTAACCCCCAATCGCAACAGACTCTGTAGGTTCGGCCTATTCAACCTCTTTCTAATCGTAAGAGACTGAAACGATAAAGAGGTCTGTTCCTAGCCTTACAGACCACTTAGAGTGTGAATGGGGCTTTAGAATCTTATGATTAGTACCACCAAAGGTCACTAAATATTGACCAAGATACAGCAACATAATATGTTACAGTGGGAGCGAACGTGAATAGTTCCGGTGTGAGTGTCACATGACATCACAATATAAACTTTCCAATCATCATCTTCCATCAGCATATGAGGGCTTGACTCCGGTCAGCATAATGGGGAATTTCATCCCTTTCCCTTGCAAAAATAAAACACGTACCTTAACGGACGTTTGTGCCTCTCGCTCCGTTTTTACTCTCTGTGGTACCACTGCCAGGACCATTACTACTGTGACTTTAACCAGTACTACTAACTAATCTGATTCTGATTCGTCTACTATAACTTCCAGGAGCTTACTAGGGCTGCTACTAATAATAGCAATTGTGTGTTCCTGTGAATGAATGTGAGTGTACCATTTCAGGAGATCCTATTGCTACTCATTATCGCTTTAAATTATCGCTTTGAGTTTCTAGGCTACATGCATGCATTGTTTTGGATCAAGGAGTTTATTTGTCACATATATTAAAGACATGTATTGAAATTGCATAAATTAGAGTATTAGCTCAATAAAAAAGAGAAAAAGAAAGATACAGCAAAAGCAAATAAATGGGCATTAGTCCATATGGGATCAGGATCCATGTAGCCTATGGACCCAGGCGTGGTTAGTCAATTTGTGGCCAGATACACTTATTTAGGAGGAGACACATCGCTTAAAAAGTCCTCCCACACAAATGTAGTGGAAAAACTGGAAGTCCTGCCCTGCAGTGAAAGTAACCAATCGCATTGTTGGACGCAATATGACTGACGGTTAACCTTTTGTTTACTATCTCAGTCACCATGGTGATAGCCATGCTACGAATGTTGCCGCAGGCGTAGTAAACAAATTGCCATTTTGTTAATCCCAAATAGCTGCCCTAAGACATTCCAAGATGACTAAGTGAAGGGACTTGTTTAGAAAGACTGGCTGCTTTGAAGTCAGGATGCAGGAGTGCCTGACTGCTTTGAAGTCAGGGCGGAGGCTATCGTCTTCAGCCAAGGTGGTAAAGGAGATGGCATTACTTGGCCCACCCATGTGAGACTGGAGACCACCGCACAGCCAAAACGATCAGTAGGCAGGGCTACCTTCCTCTGAACCTGGCCAGCAGTACGTAGCCCACTGCAGGCACATGACCCCGACTCGATCCATAGGTGAATGATCCTCTATGCCACTTCCCCACGTCTCATCGTCACCTGCACAGCCTCGACTCCAGTTTCCCTCAATTCCGTCTTTGTCATACACAGAAAAAGACGCTGCAGCTCTGTAGATGGAGGCGCCCGGTGGAGCTAGAGTTTCGTCTCATGGCAAACAGATCTGTCAGAGCGCATTATTTGAATAGGAGCAAAATGCAAACCAATCTAAACTTTCCAACCTGTTGCAGATTGACTAAAAACTAAACGAAAAGTAACAAAAATTTAAAAGGCTTGATCCAGCACAATGCTACTCACAAAAGGTGAAAAGAAAGGTGAAAAATAGAAGGATGGGAGAAAACAAGATTGAGAGCTGCAGTATCTATATCTGTGGGCTACTGCTTTGCAGTTTTGTTAATCATTATTTAATTTGACATAGGCTGTCATTTATATTTAGACAAAACTTTATGCCACACACACACACAAACACCTGCAAACCAACACACATTTCCCAGTGGACCAGAAGAAAAGAGAATTGTTCTGTCTTCAGCACAGGCTCTGAATAGATTTCTTTTGGAAATCGACCACTGACTTGGCTGAGCATCAAAGTCCTTTCCTTCTCAAATTCAAAGAAAATTAAAAGATGCTTCCCGTACACCATGCTTCCTGTTCCAGTAACAGTAGCCTGATGTGGGCCACTTTAAAGCTGACGTTGACTGCCAATGACCTCGTCCTTAAATACACAGTATCCTGCCTGTCATGTCACTCAAACTGAAGATTAGATTTCTTTTCTGTTTTCTTATTACAATGAAGGTGACTGCAGGTCACTATTCTTTTTTTTATGTGTGTCACAAGTGGTTGCACTAGTGCGAATACAAAGGCCCAAGCGTACAGTGACCACCCAGCAATTGGTACACATTGCTCACACACTACTTGTGGTATTAATGGGGCCTAATATTTGAACATTAACAGCAGCAGTAATAGCAAACTTGGGGTTAACAGTGTTGATCAAGTATGTGTGTGTGTGTGTGTGTGTGTGTGTGAGGCATTAGCATTGGTGGGGCTGTGAGCTTACCAGTAGTAGAGGAAGAGCTGAGACTGTTGAGGCTGGGCTGGTCCTTTGTCCCAGGTACAATTCATGTACTCCTTCATGTAAAACACACAGTTGAAATTCTGCACCCTGCTGAGCTCTGATCCTACATGCACATGGACAGGGGAGGAGGAGCAGAACAAAGACGAGGTGGATGAGAAGGCAAAGGAAAGAATATATTACCGCTTTGTCTAGAAAGGTTATGTTTGCAATCATTTTTCCTGTCTTTTTTATTTGCTATTTCTATCAGTGTAGCTGTGAGGGGGTGGGGGGTGGTTGGAGGTGGGGGTAAAGTACATGCATTAAGTGGCAGATTACATAGATGAAGGAATCTCAGGAATTGCAACACCCTTCTGAACCTCAGTTGTTTGTTGTAACACTACACAGATATTTTTTTAAGATTCATATAGATAAAATAAAATAAAATAATTAAATCATATAGATAAATAAAATAAAAGAATTAAATCATGTTCATAGTTAACTATTTCAGCTGAGAACTAGTTCACAGTCAACTCTAACCTAACTTTAAAAAAAATTGTGTGTTCATTTCAAATAAACCCTCTTCATAATCAGCTGCCCATCACTACCATCTCTAACTACTGTGCTTCATTCATTACAATGAAGTTTGGTGGTAGCATAGCAGTTAAGGAACCTGGCTAGCCTGCTAGTAGCCTGAAAATTCTTCAATTCCTAGCAAAACCCTAAGTTGCTCTATAGGGGAGAGTGGTCCTGAAGTACTGTAACTGATAGTTGAGAGATGTAAGTTGTTTTGGATAAAAGCGTCCAGTAAATGCATAAATACACAGTAAATATAGGTTCAGGGTGTAGGTAAAATTGTAATATCCTAAAAATGAATATCAGCAAAAGAGAATAGTAATGTGATACAAATGTATGCCATGTGTTAGTCTAAAGCAGCGTTTCTCAAAGTGTTCACCAGGAATTTAGAGGCAGTGGACATGGAACCTAAACAAGTTAAAACAACAGAAGGGCAAGAAGTCAAATGTCATTGTGAGGGCAGGAAGGTCTGCCATTTGTTTTACATGTACGTGTGCTCTGGGGGGTATAAAAGGGAATCCTAGTCTCCAAGAAGAGAGGCTTGTTACTCGGCACACCTTGTGTAGGTTTTGTGTGGGTAACTTGTCTCCGGTGTTGGGATTATGGACTGCAGTGATCCACCAAGTTGCCTGCCTGGTATTTTTGACCACAAGGGCAGCTGTGGTTTGCTGGTTAGGGCCTTGAATTTGTAACCAAAGGGTGACCGGTTTGATCCCCATTCAGTGTGGAAAATTAAAGGGAGTTTTGTGAAATTAAACTAGTGCAAGTTTCTGTCCAACCTCGATTTGGGTGTTATCATTGAGTAAAAATAAATCAACTCAAAACAATACATTTAATAAAAATTACTAATGAAATACTAACTAACTAACTAATTGAATTATTGAGTCTGTATTATAGATTGGCTGATTTATGCTTACCCATGTTGATATGAGCTAAAAGAGATGCCAAAATATGAGTGCAGGAGTCAAGTGGTTTTTACCACTCGACTCCTACACTCAACTTTACCAGCTTCACACCGATTCAAAATGTATGTGAGAGGGGAAGTGGATACAGCAGATAGGGCGGCTAAAGGAAATGTGTGCTTCTTGGAATATCTTGGCATGTTTTGTCTGAACAACATGCTTGACTCCATACTCAGTTGTGCCATAAGCAAGACATCTCCCAAATTTGAGGCCAGTCAGAAAAATGTTGCAACCTCTCCACTAAGCGGACAACAACAGGTCTGGGAAAACCAAGAAAAAGGAAACGTATTGCGCTGTGTTTCCATGTGGTGCTGGGTTCTACGCAGCACAAGAAAATGACATCTGGCAGAGGAATGAAAGAGGAATGCTGTCTGGCAGTCCCAGCAACTTGTACAAGACAATCCAATCCAAGACAATTTCATATGTCGTTCTATGCTGGTGGAATGAAACTACCAAGCGCTACCAGAGCAGAGGCATCTTCTTGAAGACCCAGCTCTTCAGAGAGCATCTCCTGTCCTTGCACTTAACCTGTACCTGGTAGCTGGTAAATTAAGCTAAAAACTTTGCCTGGTGTGCCTTTAAACCTTGAGGATTTAGACCAATCCTATGAGATCCAAACAGCCAAAAGTTCAATCAAAATTACACCCCTCTTAGATTGTTTAACCTTTTCAATTATATTTTATTCAGTTTCAATTCATGTTTTGTAAAGTGTTGGGCCAAGGACTAGGTAGTATTAGCAAACGACCGTAGGCCTAGCATCCAAACTATACTTAATGGATCTAGGGGTATCTAGCTGGACCTCTGCCCCAACCCAACATAAACAGAACACACAACTCACAACTAAACTAAACAACTAAACCAACAAGTTTTGGTGGCATCTGCCTAACACGAAAAGAACACCCCATTCTATCTAGCAGGCAAACTAAACTGCAAGCCTGCCAGAAAGCTGACAGTACCAAGCAGGCTTCACCTACCCCTTGACCAGGGACAGCAGTGCTCAAAGGGAGGTGACGACACAACTCCTGAAGATGTTCCACCAGGATGTCACTAAGTGGAACATTTTTATTCACAAAGACAGAAGCACAAACAAAATTTTCCAAAGGAGAGCAAAACACAAGATCGGCTTCATCTGACCATCTCAGTCAGAAGTGACTGGTAAGAAGGCCATGTTTATGATCTACCAACGCAGGGAAGCTGGACACCTCCATAGTGACTTTGATCTGATTTACTGCCATGGTCAGGTTTCTGACCTTGCCAACAGCAGCATCACCAGCCAGCACCAGCTTCTGGTCCGCCACAAGGAGCTGTCCAGTCACTGGCTTCATCTAAGGTTCAAAAAGCCAAACAAGACTGTCCAAAAGATTAACAGGCTCAGATTCATTTTCAAGTAGCAAAGGCTCAAGAGAACTACACAAGGGTGGTGTGAGAAATCCAAATCCAAGTTTGCCTGACTCACAGAGCAAACCCAACACTAGGGAAAACAGGCTGCATATTCTTCCAAAAGCCTGCCTTGATTGTGAGCCCCGGTGGGATGAAAAGGAGTTGTACTTATGCTGTATGGGCTCAGTACTTGGTCTTGGTACTTGTACTTGGTCAAGGGGCTTCTCTACGACCCCAACGGTGGAGAGGGCCTGGATTGCGTATCAAGAATTAACTTTAGACGCCCCAATGGGAACAACTGAAAAATGGTGGTGGCACTTAGATAAAAATGCTATATGGACACAGGCCCGTATACACCTAAAGGTCACATACCCGTAAGTTGTGGAGGCCAAGTCAGTTCCAGAGTGGGGCTGGACCGTTCAATGCCACCTGTGCATGTCCCCTTCAGCATGGTGTTGAGCTTCACATGGATGACCTGCTCAAGGTCAAACTGGGCTTGAAAGCTGGTCCGCATAGTTCTGTAACCCTGGCAAGGAGAGAGAATTGGTTTATCACCAGCACTGGCCTTTCTTGTTTTTCAGCTCAAGTTTTGGAAAATGTACATCCATCTATCTATCTATCTATCTATCCAGTGCTTTACCAGTACGGAGTACCGGCACTTCACAATTTTAGCCTCTAGCGTACCGGGACATTTTACGGTGTTCCAGGACTTCTCATGAGCTCATAGTACCCTCTTGTTCTATTTCTCTCCTTACAATTTGTGACACTCATACTCCTATTGCTATAGTACATTACCCAGTCTGGTACGTGCCACACGCCTGCCCCTCACAAGACCTTGTGAGTTGAGTGTGCCAGAAATAGAATGTGAAGAAGAGATCTCACGAATGTTGAATGTAAACATTAGAGCGAGTTCGGTTTACCGGTTGGTTTGAGACCATAGGTGCCACTGCCAGTTCACTTGTGCAGCCTGTATGCTACTTGAGGGTCGCCCCTCGAAGACCTCCCTTGGGCCAATATCCAAATGAACAAACATAATTTATCTGGAAAGTTAAAAGTTCAATAAGAACAAATTTCTTTCTAAAAATCAGTAGCATGTCCTATTATTTAAATATATCACTTTTTTCACTTAAATCACTGTATCTATCTATCTTCCATTTTATTTAGCATTTTATTATTAAAAATGGGTTGTTAAATTCACCATATTAAATGTTTAAGTGGCCTGCACGCACGCTTGTGCTGTGACTTATTTCCCATATTTAAAATTTCTTTTTATTTCATTTTAATCTGTGAAAGATGCCCAGAAGGGGATAAGATATATCAGCCTGCAAAAGTAAAATCTAACGTCAACAGCACAAGCATACATTGAGTGAACATGTTTGTGATGTGTAGGCTACATGTTTTAAGATCGCTTTTTGTTTATTCCACAGAACTGAGAGGGATAAAGTTGTTTTGAGAGTTCACGTTTGAGAGTACAACACATTATAACCCCTTTTAACACTTTGAATGTTATAAGCAACTGGATGTTGCCTGCACACAAGCCACTCTCCACACTGCCACTATATTTTCTGAAAGCTATGTGTCTCTATGATAGCAAGTTGGATTTGACAGCTTTGTGATTTTACAGCCTAGATCTCCAATTGAAATGAATGGGAAAAAAATTGTGAATATTCAGTAATTTCCAGCTATTTGTGTGATACCTCTAGAACACTTTGAATGATCTCCATAAAACTTGGCACATTTAATCACCATGAAAGTCAGATTTGAGTGGACATGAATTTTTATATATATTACCTTCCTTAATTCTTTGTTACACCATAACCTGTGCACATCCAGTGTTGGATTTGGTGTATGGCTGATACAATCCATCCACCTAAAAATATATTTTCTTATAGCATTTACACCTATATGTAACATATACCTACAGGTAATATGGGTTGGGACATGCCCTAACCACCTCCATATTTTGTTACACCATAACCTGTGCCCAGTCTGACACTGGGTATGAAGTATTGCTGATGCATTTGGTGTACAAGTTTAAAGAAAAACCTATTCAACCACCAAAAAAATTATTTTCTTAAATCATGTACCCTCTAGGGGTGATGTAACATGTGTGGTGTCATGCTGCACTCTCCTCCATGGTTTACTATACAATGCACAATACTGTATACATTGGTAATAGGTAAACCAGGTGTATGCCTGGTACATTCTGGTGTGCAACGTTAAACTAAAAACCAAACCAACCACTTAAAATCATCTTCATTCTCCTCTCTACATTTTCTTAAAGCATGCCTTGTAGATGTGATGTAACATGTTGTGACCCATGTCCCACCCCCTCATACTTTGTTGCACCATGCACAATGTTTATAGGTAACCCGGGTGTGTGCCTGGAACATTTTCACCTGTACCATTAAAAGTAAACTAATTCCAGGTAACAGCCTGACCAATAATAGTCTGAATTATATATTTTCTAAAACCATAGTCATTAGATGTGATATAATAGGAGGGTTGATATGTCTGCTTTCCTGTTTTGATGCACCATGATCTCTCTGTAGTGCTTTACTGGATATAAGAAGGGCCATAGGGTGGAAAATGTGTTCTTTCCTGTCATAGTTTTTTCTTTACACTGCCTCCTAAGAAAACATGTTGGAACATATTACAATTTAAATATTCAAATGTTAAATGGCTGAATTTGGCCATTTTGCCCAATTTTGAACATTCAGAATTCCTTTCATATTCCCTCAATATATTGAGGAGATATTACACAAATACTGTGGAGTGGATTGAAAAATACAATGGGAGATGTACAAGGACATAAAGGGCTGTAAAATCACAACGCTGCCAAATCCAACCTGCCATCATGTAAAAATATATTCCAGAGATACATAGCTTTCAGAAAAATGCAGTGAATATTTGCACCCCCCCCCCCCCCAACTGATAATGAAAATCCCATTTCGGGGGCACTTGGCTCATAGAACTTCCATGTGAAAATCCTCCTAAAACAGGACCTGATTAAAGATTTCAGTGGCAATCATGTGAATGTAGAATGTAGTTCAAATGAAAGAGAACCAGCTTGCTTTATAGAGCTTTGATGGGAGTCTTCACTGATCCCACATAAAGGTCCATGGCTTGGATCACAGATTGAGAATGGCTATATTTTTTGACAGTAAGACTGTCCTTTGACAACATCAATAGTCGAAATCAACCATGCTGACAGTGTTGACTCCAAATTGCAAATGTGAATTTGTGTGTGCACGCACAAGGTATTGGAAGAACATATCTCTAGTTAACATATCCCAATGATGAGATCACAAAGGAAAAACTTCTTGCTTGCCAAGGGATTTAACAAGTGTAGCAATGTGGGCAAGTTTCGAACGTCAAAGTAAAAAGAGCTTTTGGGCCACTGAAGAGGCTACACACCACTTTCTAAACCCCCTTGCAACCTTATGTACAAAAGGCTATCCCTGGTTAACTCAGCAGTGGTATGGAAATGTTATAGAACAATTAGGCACACTGTGAAGTACTTCTGTTTTCTGTTATGCTTGCAAAAGCCTTTAATCCCATCTATGAATTAATTTTATTTTTTCAAAAATCTATGGTTGAGTATTTACAGTTTTTTTTTTTTGGTTGAGTATTTAAATCATCACAACAATATTAGCGAGCATGTAACAACATGGATGGCTATTGGGTATTACAATCTATCATCTACTGTCCGCAGAGTATATCCTTATCTTCCAATATTGCAGCAAGCTGAAGTCTCGCTCTGAAATCTCGTGGGAGTTCATTGTTGCAGGAAATGGGCTCTGTGCACAGCAGATGTAAAGTCAAGCGCTTACAAGGCTTAGTGTTTGTGTGTATGTCTGTGCATGTGTGTGTGCATGTAGTGTTCTTAACTGCGGGACAAGATGTAAGTTGGATCACATATGGTTAAATAATAGTGACAGTAGTAGTAGTAGTAGTAGTAGTAGTAGTAATAATAGAGTAAAATAATAAGATGCCAGGTTGATTGGATAATGAAATTGGGTGCCTCAGGACCCATTTCGTGAATATGAATGGATGTGCGTCTGCCAAGATCTCGGCATACGTGCGGACTCCTTCTCTTCGCCTTGTATATCACCTCGCTGGGCTCAATCATCCACTCCAATGACTTCTCTTATCACTGCTACAACATTCTCTATTCACTTCCTTCAACATAAGGAAGATCAGGCCGTACCTAAACCAACATGCAACCCAGCTCCTGGTACAGACCCTGGTTATCTCTCGTCTTGACTATTGCAATGCCCTCTTATCAGGTCTTCCAGCCTGTGCTGTGAGACCGCTACAGATGATCCAGAATGCAGCTGCACGTCTGGTTTTTAACCAGCCAAAAGGGCGCATGTCACACCTCTGTTCATTAAACTCCACTGGCTACCCTTAGCCGCTCGCATCAAATTTAAGGCACTAATGGTGGCCTGCAATGGCCAAGTGGCCAGGGTTCTGCTCCCATCTACCTGAATAGTCTACTAAAGTCCTATGTCACCCGCTGACCACTTCGCTCCTCTAGCACGGCAAACACCTTGCGCAAGTCAATCCAGACTCTTCTCATGTGTTGTTCCACGCTGGTGGAATGACCTTCCAAGTCAAAGTCAAAGTCAAAGTGTACTTTATTGTCAATTCACTATGTAACAGGCATTACACAGAGGACTGAAATTGCGTTTCACTAGACACCAAATGTGCAATTTAAACTAGAAACACGCACACACACACTCACACAAAAAAACACACAGCTACATTCATGGACATGAAGTGCACACAGACATCCACAATAAATAGACATAAGACATATGACATACAGGTAAACATATATGCTTTCAGCAAGAAGGAAAGGAAAGTTCGAGGTAGCTCTTCTTGGTAGCTGGTGTAGGTTGAAAAAAGTGAAATGTGCAATATGTAAGGTACAATAAGTAAAGGTGCAATTAAGTAAAGTGCAAGTGTGAAAGCACCATGGACCTCAGTGTGTGTGAGATTGTTTATGGATGTCAGTAACATATTCATGGAATGTTCATGGAATCTTCTTCATTGTGTTGATTAGCCTGATGGCTTGTGGGAAGAAGCTGTTTCTCAGTCTACTTGTATGGCACCGCATGCTGCGGTAGCGCTTTCCAGATGGTAAGAGGGAGAACAGTTTGTGTGCTGGGTGGATGGTGTCCTTGATGATATTGATGGCTCTCTTGGAACAGTGTGATGTGTATAAGTCCTGAATGGCTGGTTGGGGTGATCTGATGATCTTTTCAGCAGTCCTCACCACCCTCTGTAGAGCCTTCTTGTCCGCAGCTGAGCAACTGCTGTGCCTGATGGAGAGGCTGCAGGTAAGGATGCTCTCAGTAGCACCCCTGTAGAAGGTGGTGAGTGCAGAAGTGGGGAGGTCAGCTCTCCTCATTCTGCGCAGAAAGTGAAAGCGTGTCTGTGCTTTCTTTACCAGGGAGGTGGTGTTGATGGTCCATGTGAGGTCATCTGTGATATGCACTCCCAGAAACTTTGTGCATTTCACAGACTGCACGGTACTGCCATTGATTGTGAGTGGGGTGTGTGTCGGGTGTTGTTTCCTGAAGTCTACAGTTATTTCTTTCCAAGTGCTACCAGACCAACAGATACTCTCTCCAACTTCAAGAAACTCTTGAAGACCCAGCTCTTCCAAGAATATCTCATGGCTTGAATTTTGAGAATGCACTTAACCTCTTATACTTAATCTCTCTTTTATACCGCACTTTTATTACACTATTGTACTTTCAACTTAAAATAGTGTGATTTTTATGTCAGCAATATGCACTCTTTGTTAGTTTCTTTCATTGTGTTGTAGCTTGAATGTTATTCTCTTTTGTAAGTTGCTTTGGATAATGTGTAATACATTAAAACAAGTAAGGCATGTCATGCAGTACCATTGGGAGGGGGAAGGAAGAGGGCCTGTGCAAAAAGCCACAAGCCCCCGTCCCACTACAGCGCTCACCCAGAACAGAAGGAAAGCATGCCTATAATTTAACTAGTATTACTCTATCTTCCCTCGCTCCTCGTGTGTAGGCGCTATGTTAGGCTAAGACTAAGAGGCTCGGCTCATAAACTGTTTGTGTAGATAGCTTATAGGTGGACATTCTTACAGAATTTTAAAGTCTGCATAGGAGGATGGTTCGGCTTTTCGTCTCTAGAATACCTTACTCCAAAGCTTAATTCTAGCGTCACTGTCCTAGAGCATGAATCATGCATACGAAAGCATAGCTATGCAGCTCTTTTTATTTTTGCGACACATTTTATGAGGTTTGGCTAGCCTGGAAGTTTAAAGATATAGGAGGAATTGCATGAAGGTGGACATCCTCTATTGCAGCTGACATAGGCAGATTAATCATGGTTATGAGCATCAAATGATTTATCAGTTTTGGGTTTGATGCAGCAGATTTGTTCATGTCCATGACAGACTAGTGACTAGTGTGCAAAATAGACGTGCACGTTACCCACGGGGCTCTCACAGGTCTCTACACAGAGCTGTAGAACACATATGGTACATATGGTACTTATGTGTACACATAAGACATATGGTAGTTTGGGATCTAAAACCTCTCGACTTTCCTTCAGGATGGTCACTCTTTTTGGTAATAAGCTTTTATGTTGGTAAACAGTTGAGTAATGAGGCTATAGCTACGAGTTATGAGTACGAGATAAACCCTGAACTGCACAGAGAGCGTATTAGTTAGGCTTACTTTGAAAAGTAACCTAGTATAATTACACTTAACAACTATTACTTATGTATTAATCTAGCATACCGTACTTCACAAAAATAGATAAAAATAGTGACCATCCTGAACAAAAGTCCTTCTGGGACTGTACGTCTGCAGTGCATAGAGCTCATTGAAAACCTATAGTCACTACCGATGGCAGCCCACGTACGAGTGAGGATCGGCCACCGAACTAAATTCCACTTCTAGCTCAGTGGGCGCTTGAGACAGAAAATAACAGTAGGCTACTTGGTACAGTAGGTCTACAGGTCTATAGTAGGCCTACTTTGGATAGACTACACCGCACATCAAAGACTACCACATTTGCAGCGAACATTTTAATGAAGATCAACTGGCACTAATACGTGAAGAGAAGCGCCATTCCAAAAGCGAAAAGATTTACAGACAACATGTAGGTAATGTAGCCTACTCCTACTGAAGTATTTAGGCAAAACACCATGGTGACAATGAGACACTAGAGCTGTGGTTTCATCGGCAACGTCTCTTTGGATACACTGCGCATCTAAGACCGTGTTTGCAATGAAAATTTTGAGGAAGAATGGCAGTCACACGCAATGACAAGCGCTGGCACTTGAAGAGAAACGTCGTTCCAAAAGCGAAAAAAACAATGTGGAGGTAGTGTAGCCTACTCTTACGTAAGTATGTTAGCCAAAACACAACACAGCAAATACATCTATGACGTGGACGTTTTATAAATATATATCTACTCAGTAGTCACCAGTTTCCTGAACTCCGAGGTTTTGTATCACCCCTTCACCCCCCTCCTCCAACTGTTGATCCTCTCTCGTACGTGCTCAGACTCTCTCTTCAAATTCGTGTAATTCCTGGTCTGTGTATTCAGGTTGGAATAAATACGCACCATCAATTTCAAAATGGTGATCCATGAATTCGAAATTATCTGAATCCTCTACCGGTATAAATATTTGATTTTATAGTCAGCTGTGATGGCCGACTTCTCGCATGTGTTTACATTCTTCTTCCTGCAATGAGTTCCGATGAGTTTTCAGAGCGAGACTTAAGTATACTGCTCAAGGTAGAAGAAAAGATAGTGTGGTTTCGCAACCCATGCTATACACGAATACATCAAATGTACAAACAGGGTCCTGAGTCCACGTACCAAGTTTGGTTGCAAAACATCAAACCGTTGGTGAGATATGACTTTTGAACAGAGGGGGCGCTACAGCATTAAAATAGATCATTCAGAGTGGTCAGAACAAGGTCCTGAGTCCACTTACCAATGTTTGGTTGCGATACATCAAGCCGTTGCTGAGATATGACTTTTGGCCAGAGGGGGCGCTAGAGCGTTGAAATCGATCATTCAGAGTGTTCAGGACAGGTCCGGGTCCACCTACCAAGTTTGGTCGCGATAAGTCAAACCGTTGCTGAGATTGCTGACTTTTGACAAGAGGGGGCGCTGGAACGTTGAAATCGTGTACAGTGTAATAGTGTAACAAGTTTGGTTACAATACGTCAAAGCATTGGAGAGATATGGTTCACTTCCTGTTTGATGGCTTTGCCGTTAAATTTGATTGGATGTAGTGGGCAAAGGCATCAGAGACAAAAAGTTCTGCTCTAAACCCTGTTCTAAATTGGTTCGAACAGGGTCCTGAGCCCATGTACCAAGTTTGGTTACGATACATCAATGCGTTGCCAAGATAAGACGTTGTGATACGTTAAACCGTTGCTGAGATATGACTTTTGACCAGAGGGGGTGCTAGAGTGTTGAAATCCATCATTCAGAGTGGTCAGGACAGACCAGAGAGACTAGAGAGTTTGACGTGATTGGTTCTGGGTGGTCAGGACAGGGTTCTGAGTCTGTATACAAAGTTTGATTACGATATGTCAAAGCGTTCACAAGATATGGTTCACTTCCTGTGTGATGGCTCTGACGTCGTATTTGATTAACTGTAGTGGTCGCAATTTAACACCAGCAACATTTTGGCATCATGTATGCCAAATTTCACATTATAAGACAAACCATCTCTGAGAGCACATTAAAGTTGACCACATGTCCAAATGCACAAAATGCCAATTACCTCACCTCCTGTTGGGTGTGGTGCATACAGAAAGAGCCCGACACACCTACCGAATTTGGTGTGTGTAGCTGAAACTATTTGCTGACCACCAAACTCAATGACATTAGGGGGCGCTATAGAGTCCATGGGCCACGCCCGGTTCCAAAACCTATATGGCTGAGTAGTGGGTGCAACGACTGACGTGTGTGCCAAATTTCATGAGTTTTCGTCCATGAGAACCACCCAAAAATAAGGCCAAACGACGGCATATAAAAAGGGTAATAATAATAATAATAATAATAATAATAATCCTTAAAAAAGCAATAGGGCTTCGCACCGTCCGGTTTGTTTGTCTTATTTTAGCAACTGACAGTACTTGGCGACCTTTAGCACTGGAATATACGTCTGTATGTACATGCATTCCCCTTTAAAGCCTGTAAAGCATAAACCATGTCACTTACCCTCCATTGATTTTTATAGGTGTTGAAGTACTCCAGCTGGTAACGAATGACACAGTTTGTCATATTTTGAAGGCTGACTGGCCGAGACCACTTGATGACCAACTGACCAAGCAACCCCAGGTCAGAAACAGTCACGTTGTCTGGCGGATCCACTGCTTTTGCTGAGAGACAAGAGCAATAGGAACACATTATGTGTGTGTGTGCGTGCGTGCGCGTGTGTGTGCGTGCGTGTGTGTGTGTGTTGCTGCCTTCCTGCATCTGGTGCTAAGTTTATGGTCTGTCAAAAGAGCAAGTGCTGCCCTTGGGTCTTTTGGTGTTGATTGGTGTACTGATGACAGTACTTCAGTAATGTCTCACTTCCTCAAAAACACAGTGTTTCCCACTCATTGCCAAGACTATGGCAGTCCACCATAGTTTTAATTTGCACTACCATAGTCTAAATATGGGCCAAAAATTATTTCAGCCATATCTGACACATAGTCTACATACTGATGTTGCAGTTTCTTTTGCTTTTATTAATTTTAGGTTGCTGTGAAAACAATGAACATTAAGTTGTAGTCAAACCAGCAGAGTAACACTGATCTGCATGTACACTCATCTATTTCTCTCTCTCTCTCTCTCTCTCTCTCTCTCTCTCCCCCTGTCTCTCGTGCAGCACCCATGGCTGCTTGTATTGTTTTTGCTAACTCAGTAAGCAAGTAGTGTTTTTTACCTTCTGCAAGGCACCTCCAGATGCAAGCTATAACCCCCATGAGAACAACAGAGGCCATCTTCATGACTCAAAGTGCAGTTGTGCTTATGCAAAAGCCAACACACCCTGTTACAAAAGGACACACTATGTCAGCACATGCATGCTTATCATTATCAGAATTATCATGATTAGCCTTTGAGAAAAGAACGTCAATCTGAAATAAATATGCATCAACTATCAATTCAAGACTTTCAAAAACCATTTAACCAGACACACCTGGCCAGTATTTGAAGTGTAAGGAATGCTCATTATGCAAATAACATGTTGCGAAACAGGGTTGCATCAAGTGCTTTGTAAGTGATTTGTAAAAATATTTGAACATCTTTTTCCAGAGGTCAAAAAAGATATTATTATTAAATCAAATGAAAACTAGTGAACAGAACTGTTTAAGGTGCAACAATTCAGTTTAAGATTGAGATGAATCACTTCAATTCAATTTTTTTTTTTTACTCTTTGGAACATCAAATTATACAGAGAATGGTAATAACAAGAACAACTTAAGAAATTATACATAGGAAGAACAGCATACCATAACACTCAGATTTACTTTAAAAAGAGAAACAAACAAACCAAAGAAACGTGAATATTTCTTGAAAAGGCAGAGAAAAAATAGACTTACCTTTACTGTGAGCAGATGAGAATTGAGTCTGGGTGACCCCTGTGCTTGCGTTTTCAATGGGCTGGTGACAGAGTCTCTTCCTTAAGAGGCAGGCAGCTCCCTCTGGTGTATACTCCTCAGACTACCTTGCAGTGCTGATGACGCTTGAAGCTGGAGAAACAAGTCTGGGCTGGGTCCGGTTGAGTTCTAGTGATCCTCTCTTCTTCAAAAGGCTCTCAAGTGACAAATAGTGGGAACCTCTGTGACTGTTTATAGTACCACACCCTGACGAACAACATCGTCAGACAGGGGAAATGAAGTTAAAGACCTTGGATATCTGGATGTCTCAAATTCTTCCCATCTGCTCTGGAAAACTGGCAAAACAATTCTTATTAGTCAGCATCAGGAAACCAGGACACATTCACCTTAGGTATGCACTGCAGTTATTTCCTGTCTTAGGCATACAGATGACTCCTCACCAGTTTCCAAGAAATTTCACCTGTATCTACTTCCTGTGCCATGGCTGGCAGTGCATGCCTCCTTTGATTTACCATTTTAAAACACTGTGGCTAAAACAGAGCCCTGGGATTTTGGTTTATTGCCATAGATTAAGACAAGGTTTCTTCCTAGAGAAAGAGAGAGATGGCTATAGATGGCTGAGATTAGAGTGATGGCTATAAAAGTAGCCTATAGCATAAAGTCCCAGTCCTGACCAAAGGATGGGCCAGGCATTACTGGTTGACAGGGTTCATTTATTAACATACAGGCAACTCTTCACTTCACTTTACTCTTCAACTCTTCCTTCATTTGCTGTACTATAGAAGTTAGTGTTAAAATATATATTCTTAAATATACCCTTAAATACTGCCTCCCTTTCCCCCACCAGTAAGACCCTTTGACCATGTTCTGAAAAACATTCTGTCATTGTTAAGATGAATTGGTAATGTCAGAAGCATACAATTCCAGTGAATTGAATTGTGTTTGATACCCAAATCCTACCCCTATCCTCAACCCCAACAAATGAACATTTGGAAATATGACCTCAGAGGAAGTGACAGAGATAAAGATGTACAAGAAAACCATTCATCATATTCACTGGAAATAACAAGTTCACAAGGTGAGGGATGGCCACTAGACTCCTGTTTGAATCCCAACTCATACACTGCCCTAGTCTTACAGTATATAGTTATAATACCATCTTTGCCAATAAATCATACAATTATTTCCAACCAACAGGGAGTATGCAGGCAATTCAAGTAGTTCTGGCTAACCTCCCTCTCTGCCACAAATATGCGGCTTGGCTCAGTGCTTGGTATGTTCCATCTCTGACACATCCTCTTTCACCCATCACCACCAGATGGTTTCTTTCTTGATTATTATGTTAATAATATCCTGGACCTTTGCATGGTCTTTCCTGGACAATATGTTGTCATGTCTACTGAGCCTTCCTTCTAGAATCTACTGAAATCTACTGAAAAGTGCTAAAAATCACCAAAATCATTTCTATTAATTACTAGCAACAATTTAGACCTCATATTTGGCTGGAACCTGTGGAGAAGTTTCTTGGAAAAACCAAAGTAGAAGAGAAGTTTGTCTTGTTCAACCAAGTCTTTATTGCGTTCACCGAGAGAATGGTTATAACAGTGGTAATCCTCAACCATTCTAGCCTTATACCTTTTCTATCTATCTTAAATACTCCTGCTAGTAGATTGATGTAGCTGGCACAGAGCCAATCCTACGCAAGGCCTCACTTTCTGTCCTTTTACGATGAGGCCCTAAACATGGTTTCAACACAGTTTTCAGAGAGGAGCCTACTGGTATGCACACAGCTCTCTTGCTGGCGTTTACACTTTCTTTTTATAGCACAACACTCTGCTGCATGCTCTATCCTCTTTCTATATGCACACATACATATATTACTTGTTTCTACAGAAATCCCGACAAACCTTTTAGTTATTAGTGCAATGTGCTTTCACAAAGGAGTGGAATATAAGTTTTTCTAAAATGGATAGCTCAGCTTCGCTCCGTTGGCTTCACGCCTGACGACAACCCTCAGCTGTGCTATATTCATGGTGCTGATGTTCTGCAAGCATGTCAGGACCATGTGGTCTATCGTGCTGTATGGCAAAAGGCAACAGAACTACATTACTGTGAAGTGAAAATTAATTGGTGATGTTAAAGTAGCCTAAATGGCTCATGATCAGAAGGCGAGTTATGCCTAAAAACTGATTAAAAACAGGCAATAATGGCATTTGAGTCTATAGCAATCAGGGTTGCTATGAGTGAAAATGGATGTGTGCATGTGAAAACGATAATTAAAATATTACTAAACTCTAAGGAAACTAAAGGAGATCTATATCCACATCATGTTAGTTTATTCCAAACATTAAACAGACTTAACGGCATAACTGAGGTTAACTCTCACTGAAATCAGCCATCTGCTGGACGCATCCCATTAAAACTCATTCATTTGATTCCCGAGTTTGCCGTACACAGACGAAGTGTGAACATTAATTATGTACATGCAGAACATCAACAGAACGGCCTCTCAGGGTGTATTGCAATTTAGTAGCAATAAAATAGACATAAAACAGCACCTATAAGCTACAGTAAATTGGGGTCTGGGAATAAATGATTGACCCTCATTCTCTCATTTAACACATGCATGACTTTTTTGCTATTCCTATTTATGTGCCAGCATGCAAAAATTAGCTATGCATTTGTGAACTTTGACAAAAAAAAGAGGCCAAACAAAATCGACACCTTCCTTCCCCCGTAAAACTGTCTGTAACTTGTAGTATTGATCTTACATAATACAATTACAAAAATAATTTACATAATTTACAACATAGGTACACCTGGTAATTTTTTCATACTTTTTCGAGACCTAAGTGCAGGGGCTCTGGTTGAATTGACATGGAATGACCCAAGAGAATTGATATAGAATTGGACTGATAAGCAGGATGGTATCAGTATTCAGAAAATCCTATCAATTCCCACCCCTACCTGAGACACACTTTTACTTTCAATAAGGGAATCTACATTCAGGCATCCAGTCACCCTTAATCCAGATATATTGTGAAAGAACTAAACACAATGACAAAGGTCATCTGGAGATGTGGAAAAGACCATTTTATTTTCATTTTTTGATTTCAACTTGAATTTTTTTTTAAAGAACCTCCTAGTATTTTATACAGAGAATATGTACACATAGAAGGGTTTAATCAAATGGAGTCCAAACATGCAATCAATCAGTTTCATAAAAAAAAAAAAAAAATATATATATATATATATACACAACACATTTGAATGTACTCTGCGCCATATAGTGCAGGCAAACAGTGTCCTTCACCTCGTCCAACAATATAACATAACTGAATAAATATATATACAAGACAAAAAAAAACCAAACAACTCATGTGAAAGGGGGTTAGGGAATACGTAACTACAGAGCAGATAATTTCCGTTTTTCTAACGAAACAGAAGTCTCACACAGCTGTTGATTCTGTCAGCGATCCATCTGGCATCGTGCCTCTGGAACGGCACCCAAATCTGCACCAGATTTGTGCAAGAACTGCTTTAAAGAGGGCCTGAGCAAGCGGGAGACATTTTGGAAGTCTATTCAGTGTCAATGACTGCAGCTTGAAAGTGCAAACAAAAAGGCCAAGACTAAGAGGTAATCCAGTGTGCATGGGAATGACTGTGGCTGTCCAGAGGAGTGATAAAAGGCAGTATTCAATCTTATGGCACGCTGACATGATGCTTGTGATGGTTATCACAACAGTTGCCATGGAGAACTGAGAAATAACAAACAAAGAACACCCACCTATACACACACACACATACACACCTTCCCTCATTCTCTCTCTTTCTCTCTCACAAACACACACATTTTCTTTCTCTTAATTTCCTTCCCTCACTCATACTTCCCTCTCTCACACATGCACATAGAAGGCTCCAGCTTTTAAAGCTGTCCAGACAAAGAAAATTTCCAGACAAACAAGGTTGCATGTCAGTCATAATTTAACAAGCTTTTTTTAGAGGCCCTGATTCATGGAAGCCCCACAATTCTGTTGCCAAAATCAAAATACAAAATAATGAATGACTTGATGTCAACTGTCAAAATCCTGTGCCAAAGAAATAATTTCTGAGGGTTAAGACTTTTCTAGCCATCTCTTGGATCTGTGCCTAAGTCACGCAAGGCATTTGGCCAATGCAAGCAGGCTGACCCTCATCACTCACACCCAAGCAAACCAACAGCTCAAAAGTTGGGAAATTCCTAGGTAATCTGGGAGGTGTCCCTGGAGCACAGCATAATAAGTAGGTCTTGTATGTTGACATTTAGCCACCTCTATTCCCAGAGAAGTCCCACGTTCTATCTCTTTGTAACTTTACAACTACATAATTGGAGTAGAGGTCAATCAACAAAATCCAAATAACTTTTCACTGAAATAATTAAAATAAATAAAATAAAACAAAACCAAAATAAAATAGCCTTGGGAGAGGGGGGGGGGCAGTTTTGCAATGCCAAGTAAATCACCCTTTAAGCCATGGACTAGGCTAATTGTGGCACAAGGTACTATCTATGAATCTGAATGGTGGAGAGTTACTGATATGTATTGGCATTCTAGTGGTGGCGACCAGAATAACAGTTACTGCACAGACTGCACAAACAGCCTCTCTTCATACCTTATTTATATTTGTTACTAAGGTCAAAATTCAAACACCCTCTCCACAGCACAAATTATGTGCAATCAGTTTTTGTGAGTGTTACTAAGTGTTAGTGGTCTAAAAGATGAATTTACATGACATAGTGAAGCTGAAAGCTATGCTTACTAATATGCAATTCAGCTGAAAATGCATATTTTGTCCTAATGAAAACTGCAGAGATTGGTACAATGTTGGTACAATGTTGGTCCCATTTGAAAGTTTAGACTCATTATAATCATCTAGAAGTAGATACTGGGTTAAAGAATACCGAAATTCTCTTGTAAGTGGCACTCTTGAAACAGATGGTTCTGGTGGTTTTAGCCTCAGTGCTGCATAAATTGAATTGCCCAATGCACGCTTCAACAGGGCATGCAGACATATAGACATGTGGATATATACAAAAATGGGGAAACATGGTCTGAAAGGTTTGACAGGAGATGCACTGCTTAGAACACACCATCACATGATTCCAAGTGCAATATGTTCTGTCTATTATGCCAAAGAAGCTGTTTTGAACACCATCAGTGGCTCCAATGTCTGAGGACCTCTTCCTAAACAGTCATTGTCCTGGACACACCTCTTGTTCAATCAGGAGAAAAAAAAAGTTTGGCACTGGTGATCTTTCACAGAGATATGTCCTTAGAATAACTTTACATTATGTGGGTGAGTCAGACCAGTCACTGCCAACTGTAACTATGGGCCTCACATTTCTCCAAAGCACAAACACCAAGAATCGATAATCCTTCCAGCCCGTAACACAAACTTCAACAAAGGAGATAACTCTGCCTTTAACTCTTTCTACAGCTGGCTTCCAGGACTAGGAAGAGAGGATTACTTGTAATGATAGATGATTATCTGAATGGCAGGTATGAAGAGAGCGGATACTGCCCGTTGTCACATGCAAGGCATTGAAATGTAGGATGTGTGCTCAGGAGTCTGTGTGTACACATGCTTGTGTGTGAAGAGGGTGTTTATATGCATGCCAACATACAGTATTTCTGTGTGTACAAAAGGTTAGACTGTCACTGTCAGTCACCTTTTCTGAACAGAGTTATACAATCTGAGACCTGTTCTGACCTGTTATAAATGTTTATGTAGAAACAAAGGTTGTTTCACATGTTTGTATATGTATAGGCAGTACGCTTGCCTGCACTTCTCTTTGGGAGAATCTTCCATTGCAGCCTATAGTAGCAATGTTGACTGATTCAGCTCTGCCTTGACACTGTTTCACAACTATTGGCCACACAGCACTGCAAATATCATTTTTCCTAGGTAGATACAGATTACCATGGTGACACTACACACCTCAGAATTCTTTGAAATACAAGCCTGAACATTAGCAATCATGGCAACAAAAAAACCCCTCCTAATTTCCCACATTCCTCTCCTCTTTCTATCTCTTATCCTTGAATGCATTAACACATACGCATGCGTGCACGCACACGCGCACACACATACACACACATACACACACTCCCAAGTCTCCACACATTCTCTCCTGTCTCTTTCTTACCAATGGGTGCAGACATTCATGTATGCACACACACACACTCCCACATACAGATGTGAGAAATATGCTTGAGGGAATCCAACTGATGTCATGCAGGAGGGCGAGACTCGCTCCAAATTCAACCAGCTTGGAGAAGGGGGTGGGGTTGGGGGTGTGTGGGGTGAAGGTGTGTGTGTGTGTGTGTGTGTGTGGGGGGGGGGGTGTGTTGGGGGCTCAGGGAATGGATGGGAAGAGCAGCCCCTGGTGGGATGCTGTGTCCCCAGTCAGAGCTAAGGGCTGACTGGTCCATGGCGATTGGCAGAGGAGGTCAAGGTCTTCCCTCCAGAGAGACTCCTGTGGTTAGAAGGGTGACCGGGCACTTAGAGCTGGCGGTGAATGTCAGTCAGGCGATAGGGAGATCACCAGTGGGTCATTGAGGTCTGCTGAGTGGGAATCAGTGTCTGGATGAGTATGAGTGGTGGCTAGCTGGGGAAGTGTGTGGTGTCTGCACAGACCTCTCACCCCTTGTTGTCATAGCGTAGAGTTGCCTTTTCCTTTAGTGATGGAGTATGATGAAGTATGGAAAGAAGATCACTGATGGTTGTGGGAGGTGTGTGTGTGTGTGTGTGTGTGTGTGTGTGTGTGTGTGTATAGGTGTACAGGTGACCAGCTGCTACATCGTAGAGAGTTGAGGAGGCTTAGAGGCTGGCAGGTCCAGTAAAGCCTGAACTGTCACGCCCACCTTCACCAGGCCCCTCTCCTCCAGGATGTGATGAGGCAGGCACAGCTTATCCTGGTGACAAACACACAAACACACACACATATATTTGTCTGACATAGTTTAAATTCTTTGATGATAGAGAGTCTGTTCCTTTTTCATTTTGAGCTGTTTTTTTTTCCTTCAGAACTCTTAGGGTTAGGGGTGCTTTTCCCTCCCCTAACAGTGAATTTACAAGATTTCCAATCAAGGCTTTGAAAAGGTTCATGGGACAAAAATGAAAAAAAGAAACATTTGGAATTAAAGAGTGAATTTACAAGATTTCCTGTACTGGAATATACTGTACAACCAATACAAAACTTAATAAATTTTAATTAATTAATTAATTAATTAATTAAATTAATAAAAAACGTTTTTTTTTTGTTCAGAAACAGAGGTGCTTATTTTAAAAAATGTTATTCGTTCTTGAACAATTCTCTGTTGAAATGACATGGTGAGGTTCACTTCCTGTCATTTACTCAATATTTGTTCAGGACAAATTTAATTTGTTTGCACGCTCGGCTGGACTGTGACGAACATTTTTGGAAACTGTGAGCATTAGGCCTAATATTCGAAAGGCTATTGGTTTAATTTCTTTGCCAAAATGCAGTAGTTCGCATTTTTGGCATTTCAACGTTTGTGTTTAGATGGGAAGACATTGCAAAACTCTAATTTTTTGGCTGACCAAATACAAATACGGGAACGATATTCCTTTGTTCAAACTGGTTCAGAAACATCAATTTTAGGGCCAAAGGCGAAACAGGAAACATATCCAATTGGCAACAAATTCTGGTTCAAAGCCCTGATTCCAGTTCCTAATGTCACCTTGAGGGTGTCCACAGACTACAATGATGCAGACAGACTAAGGCATACCTGTGGCACGCCAAGTTTCTTGCACGCATCCAAGAAGTTTTCCACATTCCGACGACATTTGGCCATGCTGAGTTTGGGCTAATTAAAGACAAATAGACAATGAACAAAGACAGAACAAAATATTATTTTACATTAGAGGAAACACATTGTCAACACATTGTTAAAAGATGTGTCCTGTGGTGCTGGAGGCGTGTGGTTGAGATCTGAAAAGCTTTTGAACATCTGAAAGGCATTAAAGATTATAATTTACAAGGCTTTGGAGGTAAAATGGCCCTCCTAGCTTGGTTTCCCTCTTATGTTATACATAACAGTTTTATATTTTTTAGCACTACACCCCTGATTACAATAATAACTCCTTACTTTAAACAAACTATCTATAAATGCAGGGGGTGTCTGTCTGTTTGTCTCTGTATCTGTGCATGTGTTCCAAGCATACCTCTCGAATCATTCACTCTGCCCTCACGCATCGTACTAGCGCACAGATAAAAGGCTGTAGTGTGCAACCAAACATGTGGGGAATGTGAAATACATAAAGATAACGTTCAAAGGAATTATTGCTTCTGACCTCAATGACATGCACATTGCCTCAATTTCACAGATCCATACTGACAAATGGCAACCCACACAAGTAAGTGGTGCCTACAAAACAGGTACTGAAGCCTAAGGTCTGTGACCTATGAAAGAGTATATGACAATAAATGAAAATACAATTCACATGTGACGTTCAGTAACGTAGGAGGTAATTAGGTAACCAAGGTAAAGAGATGCATCTCCAAATTGTCAGAAGAATGTTTTGACAGTAGCTAATTCATTCCACCAGCGAGGTATCGAATAACGAAAGAGTGTAGACTCAGACCTGCCAGCATAGATAGTCAGCCGGCACAACAAGCTGCCATTGGATAAGCAAAGTGGTCTAGAAGGAATGTAAGGCTGGAGCATGTCGTTGAGAGATTGCCAATACAGAGAAACAAAATGAGGAGTGACTTGTCCTTTTTGGATGAGCACATTCTGGATCATCTACAATAGTTTCACAGCGTATGCAGGAAGGCCAGCCAAAAGTGCATTACAGTAATCCAGCTTTGAAAAAACCAAGTGTACTCTGTAGGGTCTCATGACCTTAACATTGTAAAATGTGAATCTAAAAGGCTTGGTGACTGCAGAATATACAAGTCTATTATTGTGCAAATTAAATTGGAGGCAGTAAGTATGAATCATACTCAACAGTGTGCAGTATGTATTGGGAAACAGCTGAGCTGGTAGGAAATACTGGCTGCTCAGTTTTGGAGAGACTGAGTTGCATGCGAAGCTCCTTCATCTTCGCAGATGTCTTTAGGCATCTGAAATCCTAGTAAATATTATGGAGTAATTTATAGGAGTTCAGCAAGTTTCATCTTGTTTTTCAAAATGTTCATTGTATACCTTCTGTAAATCATATGGTGGTCTGGACCATTCTGAAAGGGGAAGTTCGGTGAATCAATCAAAAGCCCTGTTGTTAGAGGTCACTGAGTGCTGTTGGTGGGAAGAAAGAATGAGAAATTTGATAAAACATACACCAAATGGCAAAACGACAACTAACACTAACTGGATGGGGCACATAAACTCACTTTCAGTTTCATTTCGCTATGCCCCATTCAATTAACCTTAGTTACTGGTTCACTATTTGGTCTATGTTGTATAAAATTTTCTGGTGTTTTTTCCAACAGACAGCGCTTGGTGATCTCAAACAACAGGGCTATGGATTGATTCACATTGCTTTAAGTTTCACTGTAATGCAGTGTTTAGATTAAACCCATTTGACAGCATAAAAATGTTGTCACAGACAACGAGTCATACTCAACATACATGTGATGGGAAATAGTTGAGCTGGCAGTTCAGTTTTTAGATGCAACATGTTTTACAGCCTAAAAATGTCATGTTGATGTCAAGACGTGTACATACTGTTATGTTAATTAAAGAAAAAAGTGAAAGAATAACTTTTGCAAGCCTACAGGTAACATGTTGCAGACACATGAAATTTTTATGACATGTTTCATATTGGCTCTTTTTTGTCATTCATTTGTAATACGATCCCCTGCATTGTCATGTCCATTAAGTAAATACCACGAGGCAGGGGGCTTATGCATTTTCACAGAAATATACTGTTACTGCGTAAACTGTTATCTTGACAACATGAATAATCATCTTTTTGCAAATGTTTCATTTTCCTCTGATGGCACCAACAGTTTCATTAGCATAATATTGCTTTTGAAACATAAACCAAGTATTCTGAACCAGTTGTGCACTTTTGCAGGTCACCCACTGTGTTTTGTAGTTTTGCACTCTACTGTTTTAAAAAAAAAAAAAACTTCTATTGTGCAAACTGTAATGATGATTCCAGAAATGCACCGAAATGTAAGACAAGAAAAATGCAATTCTCATGTCACTATTTGACTGAAAATATAACATAAAAAAACTTGAAAAACTTGTTATGGGCTTCAATTAGCAAACACACAATCCCTACTTGTTAGAGCAGCAATTTTGTCTGCCTGATACTATGCAGTATAAGAGTGAGAGAAAGTGCTGCAGAGTGCTCCTGAAGGCTCTGTGGTAACAGTGGGTCACATGGGCTTACCACTGCAGGAGAGGGCACATGGATACTGGCCACAGAGCGGGGTTTGATATGGTTTGCCAGATGGCACAGGACCACACCATCCATCAAGGCTGCACCCACGTCATCAGGCAAGAGGACCTTTAGTCTTGACTCCAGATTCTGAGGAAAGAGGGTGTGAAAGTGATAGAACCAGAGAGAGAGAGAGAGAAGGAGAAGGGTCTCATTATTTTTTGTGACAATACAAGCTTGGTTTGTTTTCAATTCCAAGGTTGAGGATTCAGCACTCATGATGATTTTAAATGTACTGGAGCTTTCCTTGGAACTGCAAAAGTGCAATGCACTTCAGATGCCTTCACCGCTGAACACATGATTCATGATCCTATGTTGTATGGAAAGTTACCATCCACTTCGGGAATGAAAGAATGACTAAACTACATGAAAACAATGTTGAGCTGTGAAACCTTTAATCGGCTAATTCTTTCACAGTTAATAAATAATCCAAAATGTACTTGATTTTAGTCATAAAAAAAATCCTTTAGTAGTTTGTCATCTGTCACCTAGATGTATGTTTCCTGCATTCTATCCCTTTCCTCTCATAATGCAGGGTTCTCAAATCAAGTTGAGGCCGTTAATTTCCTCAAACTCAAAAACTCAACAAGGCATGGTTTGAGAACAAGTGTGCAGCAGT
This sequence comes from Tenualosa ilisha, assembly GCA_015244755.2. Classification (NCBI taxonomy): domain Eukaryota; kingdom Metazoa; phylum Chordata; class Actinopteri; order Clupeiformes; family Clupeidae; genus Tenualosa; species Tenualosa ilisha. The sequence goes on from PYXC01001220.1 coordinate 619,836, forward strand.
GATCACAGGCAGCTGATAAAAAGGGGCTTTGTGTTTTAACATTTCCAATACAAAGAGCCTTTCAAGACTACAAGAGTGTGGGAACTCTTTTCATGGTGCTTGAAGTTATAGACAAACACCATCAGTATTGCTTATGTGACAAGTTCCACAGGAAGTGTCTCTGATAGCGAATCTGCTAGGGATGCTATCTGGTTCCAGAGAAGTGTTTCACATCCTATTATGCACCCTTATCTCTATTGTATTGTGACTCATGGTCTCTGCAGAAATGTGTATAATGGATGCGAAATGTTAGTAAACTCCCAACACCTTAACTAACTGAAGCTAGAAGACTAGAGTTTTAGCTCATTCACTAGCACGCTCGAGTCTGTGGTGCAGCAAGTTGCAGGTTTGGCAAGCTTCCACTGGTCACCATTCAGTGATCACTGCACTGAGATAAAGATCAATGACTGATGACTGAATAAATGAAAATGCCAAAAGATCAGGCTAGGTGATCCACAATATAAGGTCATGTCAGACCTGCCGAAGGAGGCGAATCTGCTCCATCTCTTCTCTAAGGTGCTCCATCTTTCTCCGCATTGTGAAGCTGGGGTCAATGGTGTTGTACTCCTGTCGGCTTCCCCGGGAGAAAGCTGCGAATCGAGAGATCACATTGATCAGACTGCTAGCTGGTCTCGTAAGTAGGTGACGTAAGTAAGTGAAGTAAGCTTCCCACAATATGTCTCTCAACACACTGGTTCTGAATAATAATTAGGTCAGGTCTAATACAGCATTTGTTATACAGCTTTTCTTTACACAGTCATTTCTGATTATCAACCAAGGTTAATACATTGACTCTCCTGTTGTTTATATGTAAAGCGGCTATTATATTTGGGCCAATTACTGTAATTACATATAGCAGCAATGGCTAGACAGACAGATTGCACCATGTAAAAATAGTTCAGTTTAAGTCATACTCCTGTTGTGTTCATGCTCTCACATATCAGTCGACGTGTCTGACATTATGCGGGCAACATGTACAAGTTTAGTGTACTTATTCATGTGGATTATGCAGGAGACTAATTTGATGCATATAACTTGAATCCACCGCACCACCCCACTCCCCAACACACACAAAACACACAACGTGGGATACACTCTCATTTGAAACAGACTCATTCTAATTCTGCCTGTTTCTTGACATCTCAAATTTCTCTATTCCACCCATTCATTGTCTCAAGTCAGATGTCTACAATCATTTTGTCCTCCCAGAGACCTAAATTTAGCCTGTTTGTTCTTGTTGTTGCCTGCGTCTCAATCAATCCACACCCCTGTTGCTTGAGCTTACTAAGTGCTGTCATAGACCGAATTTGCAAACCTAACACTAACTGAAAGAGGCACAAAAAACTGAAACTGAAACAGAGTTTAACATGTACAAGATTAGTGTTCGTGGGCCCAAGGAAAATGAAGATGAGAGTGGGTTTCTGGCCTCATTCAGTTAGTCACACTATTCCGTGTATGCTGTACCAAATTCCCTCATTTCTTTTTCAAAAGACAGCACTTGGCGACATCAAACAACAGGGCTGTTTGGAAGTACTCTGGACAATCAGTTTTTCAATCAGAAATTTTCAGGGCCATTGGTGCGCAGTACATGTAGTGTACAGATAAAATGGAGTGGCATGATTATAGCTCATCCCGGACGATTTAGGGGCTACCACCACAACAAAATAATTAAACTCCATCTAGTTCTGCGGTCTTCATAACAAAGGACTGACAAATGTAAACAGTCTGTTACACCAAAGCTTCTTTCCTCTCCTCCCACACGTCACCACCATTTCAATCACCTCAGCACTATGATATACAGAGCAGTTTATGACAACTGTCATAGCCTAAACCAAATAGCTAACCATGCTTCTGTAGCACAGCCTTGATCAGTGGGTAAGAAATGGAATGCAAAAGTTTACACAAGCCAAAAAGCCCTCAGTTCCAAGGAAATGCTCTATTGGCCTCTCTGCCTTGCCTCCCAGATCCCCAGGATTCCAGGGAAGTGCTTCATGCTCAGCGCCTTTGAAGAGTTTAATGTGACCACTGAGTGGACCTACCCTTCAGGGCCTGGGAATAATAAATGGGCTATTGTAATCGCAACAGGGAAAAAAAGGGATAAAGTGTGTGATCAGCAACAAGTCAGCTCAAGACTCAAGACAAAAACAGCATGATGACATTGACCTGAACATGAACCATATGTGTCTGTTGTAATCTGTGTGTTTATGCATTTGTGTGTGTGTGTGTGTGTGAAAGAGCAAAGTTAAAAATAAAAAAATCATACACACAAACCTGATCTAGGCTTCAGGCCAAACACTGTGAGCGCAGTGGTAAAATCAGACGCCCGTACTCCATCCTGCAAGCAAAAAACAAACACAACACAACAATCACTTCTGCACACATCTAGTACACGTGCACACACATACACACACAAGCACAGACAAACACACACACACACTCACACGAACACCATCAACCATTCATGCATACTCAGACATACTTTCACATAGCCTACCTATACACACACATACACATATGACTGTGTAAATGACTCTATAGATCCTATCACACTCTTACAAAATAGACCTACTGACCTCACAATCATCATGACCACTAGAATTTCTCCGGGCACTCTGGCACTTGTACTGTCAAAAGAAGAAAAAGAGTGTATATCGTCAAGCACAAGCATACACTTTATCATGCATATACACATACTGGACATCAGTATCCTCTGTGATTACAATGTAACTACAGCTGTCTGCTAACCTGTCACAGGTAATTACATGTTGGCAAGGTGAAAATAACAAGAAAGACACTGATTAATGTCAAAGCACCAGAAAATCTCCAGCAGTTGCTGTGTTGCATTAAAAACACATTTTTGAGAACTTAAGCAAACCTTTTTAAGGGCCTCACAGAAGGAGCTGAGCAGAATGGACTGGACTGCTTGAGCCCACACACACACTCACACTCATATGCTGTCCCTGGTGGTGACTATACTACTATGGACAATAATATACTGCACTACCCTCATAACTACTGCACTAAATGACTCTTTTACAACATTGGACAATCTTACTGGGTCATTGTAATCTATCTACCTGGATTACCACAAGGCACCTTATCACAACACTTCTCTACCTCATGGATTTCTTATTATCATTACCTTTTTTTTTTTTTTTCTTCATTCAGTGAATGTTGTATGAATGCAGATGTGTGCAACATGTTTGATCTGTTTTTGCATTGTGTATTATGTGTATTATGTGTATTATGCTGCTGGACACCTTCATTTCCTTCGGGATCAATAAAGTAACTCTACTCTACTTCTCCAATACAACTAAAGTGTTCCAAAAATGTCTCTTGAGTTGCTGTAAAGCATCTTTAAAGAATATGGCAAAGCATTTTTAATGCATTTAATTCCCAATGTTAATGCAATATGTTGCTCCAAAATAGTGCACTCAGTACATACAGAGGCACTTTTAAAAGCAAATTTCTGGACCCTTAGCACACTTCTTAAAAGAGCACTTTTCTGCACTTCGTTTCCACCTCATTGCTCCCATTTGAAAAGTCTACAACAAGAGAAAGGATAAAGCATGTGTGTGCATCTATTACATGTCTATTTGTGTGCATGTTGCATTTGCCTGAGTGTATGTGCATATACACATACATTAAGTAAAAGGTATACAGACAGACCATTATGGCACCAACTTTTGAAGCGTACCACACATAAATAGCTAAAAGTACAAGCTGTGCTTCAGACATAACCAGGCACAGATTTGTTGAAACACCACCCTGCCACTACACTGTCACACACCCCTTGTGCTTGTGTCTAAACTTGCCCATTGACTGCTGCTGATGTGCTCTTTCAGCTGCAGTTGTACTAATACATGTTTTTTTGATTCCCTAACAAGTGTATTATGGCTTGCGATGTTTGTCCACGAAGCAGCTAAAGAAGCCTTGTGTGGAGGCACACCTTCAGGTAGTCCTTTCTCAGGTACTTGTTCCTGCGCCGGTCCTCGTTCTGGTTCAGCACTGGCGGAACCTCAGGCCACTTGGGTTCCGAGTTGCTGCTTTCTGACTTCAGGCTGCCATCAAATGAGCAGGAAGTGGATGGCTAAAGGATAGGGACAAAGAAAGTAAGGCCATCGTAGTTCAAAGGGCACCACCCCTGCTGCCCTGAAATCTTGCTCTCTTCAGCAATAGCCCTTAGCAACCCGCCCCCACCCCCCACAACCACACATTCCCTTACATCTGACTCCTGAACTCTTGTGGGGAAAACCACAAATAATATCTCACAATCAGGATACTCAGGCAGCTATGACAACATATGATTCCCGTGAAAGGAAGACTGTTATCTATACACACACATGGGCTCATGGTAAACTAACAGGCCATACAATAACAAAGGGTGGAATAAAAACAGATGGCTTGAAGAACAAAATGAAAACAAATGAGATTGATGACCTCTGAAAACACTGTTTCCTCATCGGTGAGACCAGCATCCTTATGTGAGAGAGACAGAGGGAGAAGAATGGAAGAGAGAGAGAGAGAGAAAGAGAGATGTAATAAGAGAATGACATGGACCAAGACAAACAAAAATGATATTAATAATAACAATATGAGATGGGATGATCTAACAAAAAGGGGGTCAGTGATGACAACCACACAAAACCTTGGTGCTGAAAAGTAACCGACTGAGGAACATTGCTTTTGCTCCAACAATATGCTTCACTTCCTCTCATGCTTGTGGACTAAGGGTAAAAGACGGTGTCGGTGTGTCATCATTTCTACTACTAAAGGAAGTGACCTTGGACAATAATTATTATGATCATACAAGTTGTGCAATCTTATAATTCATTTTCTAGGACGAAGCAGTACCAACTGCCACTGTAAGGAGGTTACCAAAAGTGCAAGCAATGTGAATTGTTGGCTGAGTAACACTCATAAAGTGAGTAAATGCCTGGTCAGAGCAGTGACTAAAGACTTGACAAGACAGGTAGTGTGCATGTGAGTACTTTTTTCTGTGTGTGTGTGTGTGTGTGTATTTGAGTCCATGGTTACGCATGTGTGAGTACATGTCTTTAAATGTGTGTGTGTGTGTGTGTGTGTGTGTGTGTGTGTGTAATGATTATATCATACCTGTCCACTCAGAGCTGAGGCTGAGCTGCTTCCCTCATCCAGTGAAGCACTGAGGGACACATTAGGAAGCAAAAAGAGTTCAGTCAGCTGCTCCAGCTTGTTTCAGTGGAGGAGAGAGTCAGGTTCCTTATGTTAGCATTATGGAGGAGTTCTGGCTAGATCATTGGACTGACATTCCCTTACAATTTAAAACAGTTTAAAATGTGTCACTGACAATCACATCAAGCAGTGAAGTCTATGTGTATGGAGTGTGTGTGTGTGTGTGTGTGTGTGTATGTGTGTATCATATAGCATACCTGCGGACTGTTTGAGAAGGTGACCTCTGTTTGCTGCTTCCTCCAGAATGGCTAAGAAATCTGTGAAAACACACATGTGCGTGCGCACAACCATACACACACACACACACACACACAGAGAGAGAGACAAAAAGCTTTTCACGCTCAGGCATGTTTTGAGGAGTTGGCTTGGGGAGGCTTGGGGAGATTCTTGGAAATTAGTAGGGAACGTTCCATAAACATACACACACACACACACACACACACACACACACACACAAACACTAGTTTCTAGCCCCTGGGCTCCACCCACCTGGCTGTTGGGTGCCTGCTGCAGACACTTCACTGATCACTGAGTTATGTTGACTTACAAGGTAATAAATGTTTTCTTCTTCTTTAAACCCTTTTAGTTGTTGTTACATCATCAAACATCATGACCTTGAGTGTCTTACTGGTTTTCTAAAATGGTTTCCAAATAACACCTGGTATGGTTTCATTAAGGCTACACTTTAAAGCTATGTGCAACCTATTCATAAATAACAATTCTTCAGCCAAAAAAAACCCCATCTATCTGAATGGCTGCCAAAATAGAACAGCAGCAGAGTGAAACGTGGCCAGAGACATGAGGTTATGAGAACTTTACAAATCGAAAGTGATTTAGTTTTAGAAAAAAATCACTTTATGTGGGAAGACATTTACATTTATTCACTTTTAGGACACTTTTATCCAAAGTGACTTACATTTGTCAACTATCAATTACATCTAAGAGCCTAAGCAACTTAAGGTTAAGGGCCTTACTCAAGGGCACCATGGTGGCAGCCGGGATAAGAACCCATAACTTCTGGCTACTAGAATGCTAGGCAGGTTCCTTAACCACTACACCACCACCACCCTAAGACAGAGCAAAATCATGCAATGTCAGGGGAAGCCAACACATGCACAAATGTCTGCCTATGCTGTTTGTGTCTATGTCTACTGATTGCGTGAACATCACAAAATTAAAGGGAGGGATTTTTTTTTTTCTTGGAACGGGGGAACTTGTTAAAGAGTTACAGGAATCCCAATCCTTATGAGCGGTTGATCCCATATGTGGTACAGACACTGCAGCTGCCTGCCCTACAGCTAACCTGGAACAAAGGGGATGTGGCTTGTTTATGTCGATTATGCAGGAGTCTAATTTGATGCATATAACTTGAATCCACCGCACCACCCCACACACACAAAACACACAACGTGGGATACACTCTCATTTGAAACAGACTCATTCTAATTCTTTCCAGTTGGAGTACTGCCTGTTTCTTGACATCTCAAATTTCTCTATTACACTAATTCGTTGTCTCAAGTCAGATGTCTACAATCATTTTGTCCTCCCAGAGACCTAAATTTAGCCTGTTTGTTCTTGTTGTTGCCTGAGTCTCAATCAATCCACAACCCTGTTGCTTGAGCTTACTAAGTGCTGTCATAGACCGAATTTGCAAACCCAACACTAACTGAAAGGGGCACAAGAAACTGAAACAGAGTTTAGTTATGTTTAGTGAGCATTAGCTGCCATTTTGCTATTCGGTCCTCGTTTAGTTTAGTTTAGTTAGCATCAGCTGCCGTTTTGCTATTCAGTCCTCATTGTACCAAATTCTATTGGTCCTCTTCCCAATGACTTGGTAAGTTTGAGCAACAGGAATATGGGTTGATTTACACTGGTCTTTAAAGGATAAATCCAGTGTGATTCAATCCACAGCCCTGTTGTTTGAAGTCACTGTCTGTCTATAGGAAAAAAAACAAGAAAAATCTGATACAACAGAGACTAAATTTCAAACTGGTGGCTAATTGTAACTGAATGGGAGATTTAAATTAAATTTGAATCAAACTGGAAGTGAATTTTTGTGCCCCATTTAGTTACTTTTAGCTGCCACTTGACTATTTGGTCTATGATGTATCACATTTTCTCGTTCTTTTTCCTACTGACAGCACTTGGTGACCTCGAACAACAGAGCTATGGACAGATTCACACAGGATTTCTCCTTTACGTCTTTACCCTTGCAGTATACAGGGACTGCACTTCCCTCTCTTATTCTACAATTATCTTTCTGTCTCACTGCATTCTTCATCTCATTCACTCTCTGGCACATTTGCTCTCTCATTCTCCTGCATCCTCTCTCTCTCTCTCTCTCTCTCTCATTCTTTCCATCTTTCGCTTTCTCATTCTTTCTCTCTGCCTCTACCTGTGTGCCCGGCCTGCGGCCCTCCTGCGGTGGATAAGGCTCTCAGCTCTACAAATTAAGGACCGCCGTCTGGTGTGGAGTGGGTCACATGTCATACGACCATCAATCATGTCCAAGGAATAGTAGTAGGCATAATGCAGGAAAATGGGAAAAAGCAGAAGACAAGGAGGGGAAAAGAGTGATAGTTGTTAGTAGAAAAAAGAGGAAAGTCAACAATGAGAGAGAAAAAAACAGGGGTGATGACAGCTTGCAGGAACTTTGCTGTGAAAGGGCACATGCACAGACTTTGAGTATGGAGGTATTATAGTATTACAGTATATTACATAAGACCTTTTTAAGTTTTAATATCGTAATAAAAAAATACTATTGCAACAAGCAGTGCACCAATACTCTACAACAACACACTGCATTTATATAGCGTCTTTCTAGACACCTAAAGTGCTCTACTTTGGAGGGGGACCTCAATGTGTAACACCCACTTGGGTGATACACTGCATCCAGTATGCGCCTGAATGCTCACCACACACCAGCTTGAGGTGGAAAGTGTGGGAATGAATGAATGAGTCAATTACAACATAACCTTAATTGCTAAAGAAAAAGCGCCTGACTGCAGTCTGATGACTGATCTTGGGGCCTAAAGGCTTTGCCATAGCAGAGATATTCACTGACAACTGAGGAACTGATCAGTGTTGTTGTGTGGTTGAGAGGTGTAAACTTCATAAAGAAACATTTTGAGGAAGAAACATCCCCATTCATTTCATGACAACTCTGAATTTGCGACCTGGCAGCTAACTCTAAGTAAATGGGGCACAGAAAAATGAAACTAAAACAATGGCTCCTTGCCTTCATCAGTTAGCTTTGGCTGCCATTTTTCTATTTGGTCTATGTTGTACCAGATATTCTCATTTTTTCCTGCTTACAGCACTTGGCAGCCCTGGGCTATGGGTTGATTGTCTCTGGACTATTGGTTTAAGTCATTTGTTGTCATTACATCTGTGCATGTTTTGCTATTTGTTGAAACCGTGAGGTGCTCAGTCTGTGCAGAGCTCTTAGGCTACCCTGGGTTAGTCCCTGTTTTGCAAAAATCAGAGTTCATCTCTTAGCAACAGCGTTTTTGTAATTCAATGAAAAAACAGATGAAAGAATTTATAATTATAGGTTTATATCAAAATTCCTGAACTAATGTTTCCATGGAAAGTGTCCGGAAATGTACCCCCTTGCAACCCTTTGAGTGATTCCCAAAACTTTTGGCCCAAGTGATACACAGTTTCAAGGTATTTCTGTAAGTGTATGTACATTTTTGACTGATGAAAGTATACAAAGAAATCTCTATAATCTCTATTCTGACAAATACAAAAAAATATATGGTAATATTTACTGACCTAAAACAGAAAACATTTACTTGGATTTAATGTTCGATTGTAAAGTAAAAAAGTTTTAGCATATTAAGTAAATATCTGGTTTTAGCTGTAAGTTCAGACCTCATACTGCATCACATGCAAGCACAATGCATCAGGGCATGTGAGATTTGAGCGCTGACATTTACCTGTTTACATATTTACAGGTAAAAACTATAAAAGCGTGTGTGTGTGTGTGTGTGTGTGTGTATGCGTGCGCGTTCGTGTTTCAGATAATTCTAACCTGTTCTGCTGCTCTTGCTGAAGCAGCTGGACTGCAATCTTCCTCAGATCCAGAACCTCCTTCAGCTCATCCTCCTCTTCCTCAATGAGCTGCTCTTTCTCTGAACTACTTAGACACACACACACAGAGGTTGAGAGGTTAATAAGCAGCTAATGGAGTGACCAAATATTGTACTGTCAACCAGTGTTTTTCAATCCAACTCTAGGGTATCTTCTTGTGTTTTCCATTAGTGTCATTAAACTGATTATATTGATTACTTCGAATCCAGTGTGTTCGGGTGATAAACTCGCACAAATGTAGGCAAAAACACAGGGACAAAAAGGGAACAACTAATGTGATGTGTCATTGGGCTTACAATGTGTAACTGTGTGTGCATCTGCTGTGTGTGTGTGTGCGTGTGTTTGTGTGTGTGTGTGTGTGTTTGTGTGCTCCTCCCCTTCTTACCAACAAAATCGACTTAGCGTTACTACGTGGCGAGTCGATTTGCAGTGAATGTCCAGCTTACGTGGAATTAAGATGAAAGTTTGTGAGTGTGTGTGCATGTGGGGACTGGATTACAGTAATTTTCTTGAGTATGAGTCAGTTCTTCATCGTTATGCTACATCATCGTGGCTTTCCAAAGAACGGAGAATAAATGGATATCTTTGGCGGTGAGTACATATTTTCGCAACAGCATCTTGATTATCTGGAAACAAGCTTGCTGGACCTTGGATTTTTGAATGCATACTCTTGACTCATGGAGAAGAGTGTCACTGCTTGCTGTTGTCAAGGGTGCTAACATAACTGTACAATGTAAAATGTAACATGCTGTGTATTGTAGCATCACTTAAAATACACAATCTCTCGCTCCCAAGAGCCTCCCAACATCCTCCTAACTCTGATTAAAGGAGAAACCTGGTGTAAATCAATCCATAGCCCTGTTGTTCGATGTCACTGTCTGTAGGGGAAAAAAAACGGAAAATTTGATATCCCATAGACAGAATAGCAAACCAGCAACTAATATTAACTGAATGGAGAACAAAAGATGAAACTGAAAGTGAGTTTTTGTGCCCCATTAGCTGCCGATTCCCTATTCGGTCACTGTTGTATCAAACTTTATCATTCTTTTTCCCGTCTTTTTATGTCATTAATTTACTTGCCCTATTTTGTCCCTTTTGTGTTTTTTCTATTTCTGTTCTCCTTATGTACGAGTATCATTTTACTTCCATTTTTATCTTTTACATTTGTATCATCATTGTTAATTATTTTCTTCCCTGTAAAGCACTTTGTGCTTGTTGCTTGAAAAGTGCTGTGTAAAGAAATATTTAATATATATATGGGCAATTCCAGCATTATGAATGTGACATTTGCACTCTTATTGATGAACAAAATTCATAATTTTGTTTATTTTATTATGCAAACTCCGTAGCTGAATATAGGCGAACTCCCAAAATGTATATCATCATTTACATCATATTAGAATATGAGCTTTTTTATTTGCATTATTGTTGTGACATTGAATGGACTGGCTTTTTATAAGAGATTAAAGTTTTCCTTTAAAGTCTGTTAAGGTTACAGAGAAACACTGAAATCATTAGCCATTTATACCAAGCAGACCACCTGAATGAACACAGAAAAAACTTAGTTTGTAAAATAAGTTGTTTTTAATTGGGGTTCTTTTGGGAAATATGGCATTACGGATGTGACATTTTTCCGTTACGGATGTGACGTCAGGCTTCTAAGAACTATACGCAACAAATATGAATGGTGAATTTCAACCTGGAATGATTGAAAGAGTAGGTTTGGTAATTTGCCTGGGTGGGCATTGTCAGGTCCGCATCGGATCTGGTCACGGCCACGCCCCCTCACTCTACGCCACGGTCTCACAGCTCATCTCCTCGTTTGCACTCACCTCTTCAAGCCCGATCACCTTCACCTGAGTTTTGATTAGTGTCACCTGGGCTCCACTCTACTTAAGCCTCCCTCCCGCTTCACTCGGTGTCTGGTCTCGTCGCTATAACCTTGTTTCCTGTTTCCTCGTATGCTCCCTTCGTCTTCCGTGATCTCCGGCATCACCACCCGCGTAAGCCTAGACTTCCCCGTGAATATTCTCCCACTCGGTTTATCTTGTTCGTGTCTTTATTACGGTTGTGTTTAGTCTCTATCTCCTGCGTGTTAGTTTTGCCCCTTGCCTTTGTGCTTTGTATATCTCCTGAGTGTTAGTTTTGCCCCTTGCCTTTGTGCATTGTTCTTTTGGTTTCTCCGTTAGAGTAACGGACACGGCTTTTGTTATTTCCCCAGTTCTTGTGTTAATAAAAGAATCTGAGTTTATCTACTGCCTCCGCCTGTCTGTGTCTGACAGAAGACCAGACCGTTAAAATAATCATGGAGGCTCGTAACCCCGACCCCTTTCGAGCTTTGGTCGACGAACTACGCCATAGTTTGTTAACTCATGTGACGCCGCCAGTCAGCGTCGTCGCGCCCACTCCGGATCCCCCGCCTTACTCCGGAGACCCGGAGGCCTGTGGTGGGTTCCTGCTGCAGTGCACTCTCGCCCTGGAGATGGACCCGCGCCGTTTCCCCACTGAACGTGGCAAAGTGGCGTATGTCATCTCGCGCCTGGACGGCCGGGCCCTCCAGTGGGCAGAGAGTGTCTGGCAGCAGGCGGGACCCACCACACAATCCGTGGACGCCTTTATGAAACACTTCCGGGAGGTCTTCCAGGCTCCGGTCGGCGACTCCACCGTCCAGGAACAACTACACCACCTGAAGCAGGGCAAAACCAGCATTACCGACTACGCTCTCCGCTTCCGGACCCTCGCCGCCGCCAGTGGGTGGAACGAACCAGCCCTGCTCACCACCTTCCGCCTGGGCCTGGAACCCGCCCTACGCCTCCACCTGGCGGCATATGATGACTCCGTCGGCCTGGAGCGTTTTATCCAGCTCGCTATTCGGGTGGCGCACCGGAGAGAGGGCTGCCTACCACCAGTCTCCCGCGCCGCTCCGCAGCACCCCCGACCCGCTCCTGCCGACTCCACGCCCGAGACCCCCATGCAGGTCGATTCTGTCAAGCTCACTCCCACCGAACGACGCAGGCAGGTCGAACAGGGCTTGTGTCTCTACTGTGGGGCCTCAGGACACCACATCCGCGCTTGCCCTGTGCGCCCGTCTCGCGTCCAGGTGAGTGGAACCAGTCTGCAACCGTCCATTTTATCTCCCTTGTTGATCACCATAACCCTGTCTACCACCAATGTCTCCCTCTCAGCCCGGGCCCTCCTCGACTCTGGCTCCGCCGGGAACTTCATAGCCGGCTCCCTCTGCCGACGCCTGCAGCTACCGCGTCGGGAGAGCCCCCACCCCTACGTCGTGCACTCCGTGGTGGGTCGGCCCATGACCCAACGGACCATCCGGCATGCCGTGGGCCCCCTGACGCTCCAGATTGGCGTCAGCCACAAGGAGAGTATAGACTTTCTGGTCCTCGAGGAGGCCACCGTGGACCTTATCCTGGGCCGCCCATGGCTGGTTCAGCATGCTCCGGTGGTGGACTGGGCCACCGGAGAAATCTTAAAGTGGGGTGATTCATGCCGTAACCAGTGTTTGTCTTGTCTCCCGGTTCCTAGGTCCCGTCACCGTCACTCCTCCCTGGTGGTGGGTTCCACGTCAGTCGAAAGCCCTCACTCGGCCCGTAGCACCGTCATCCCCCACGAATACCGTCACTTCGCCGAGGTGTTCTGTCCTGCACGCGCCGCACAACTTCCGCCTCACCGGCCCTGGGATTGCGCCATTGACCTGCTGCCGGGAGAGCCAGTGCCTAGGGGTAGGGTCTACCCGCTGTCCTTGCCTGAGCAAGCGGCCATGGAGGAATACATCCGGGAGGCCTTGCGCCAGGGGTACATCCGCCCGTCGGTCTCGCCCGCCGCCTCCAGCTTCTTCTTTGTGGCCAAGAAGGACGGAGGACTGCGACCTTGCATCGACTACCGAGCCCTGAATCGGATCACAGTGAAGTTCCGCCATCCTCTTCCCCTGGTCCCGGCCGCCTTGGAACAGCTTCGTGGGGCGGTGGTGTTCACGAAGCTAGACCTGCGGAGTGCCTACAACCTCATCAGAATATGAGAGGGGGATGAGTGGAAGACGGCCTTCATCACCCCCAATGGTCATTACGAGTATCGGGTTATGCCCTACGGGCTAGCCAACGCCCCCTCCGTATACCAGTCCTACATGAATGAGGTGTTCCGGGAATTTCTCCATCGGTTCGTCCTCGTCTACATCGACGACATCTTGATCTATTCCCGGAACGAGGCCGAACACCAACAGCACGTGGCACAGGTACTCCGCAAGCTCCGTGAACACCACCTCTACCTCAAGGCGGAGAAGTGCGTCTTCCACGAACGCCAGGTCCAGTTCTTGGGGTACAACATCTCCGCCCAGGGCGTCAAGATGGACCAGGGGAAGGTTGACGCCGTACTCCACTGGCCGGCTCCCACTACGGTCAAGGAACTGCAACGCTTGTTAGGCTTCGCCAACTTTTATCGACGTTTTATCAGAAATTACAGCCTAGTGGTCGCTCCTCTCACCAACCTCCTGCGGTCCAAACCCAAGACCCTCCAATGGTCCCCCGAGGCGGCGCGGGCGTTCCAGGACCTCAAGGCCTCCTTCGCTTCGGCTCCTCTCCTCACGCTCCCGGACCCTACCAAGCCCTTCGTCGTGGAGGCAGACGCCTCCACAACCGGTGCAGGTGCGGTCCTGTCCCAGGAAAGCGGGTCTCCAGCCAGACTACATCCGTGCGCCTACTTTTCCCGCAAGTTTACCCCGGCCGAGCAGAATTATGACATCGGAAACCGGGAACTGCTCGCCGTTAAACTTGCTTTGGAGGAGTGGCGCCACTGGCTGGAGGGAGCCCAACACCCCTTTCGTGTCCTCACTGACCACAAGAACCTGGCCTACCTACGTGAGGCCAAGCGGCTGAATCCTCGTCAGGCCCGGTGGGCACTATTCTTCACCCGCTTTGACTTTGTTCTGTCTTACAGGCCGGGGTCCAAGAACGTCGTGGCCGACGCGCTGTCCAGAGTCCACGGGGATGCGGACTCACCCAAGTCCCACGAGCCTATCCTGCCGGCACATCTCATCGTGAGCCCGATCCAGTGGGCTCTGGACAACCGTGTCGCCCAGGCGGTGGCCCAGGAACCAGCGCCCCCAGAGACCCCGGCCGATCGTCAGTTTGTGCCCGCCGGGCTTCGACAGGAGGTGCTTGAAAGCCTCCATACCTCCCTGGGCACTGGCCATCCGGGGGCTGCCCAGACCCTCTCTCTCCTCCGCGATCGGTACTGGTGGCCGCAGATGCACCGCGACGTCCAGAGGTATGTGGCTGGTTGTGCTGAGTGTGCCATGGCAAAGACTCCCCGACATCTCCCAGAGGGTAAGCTCCAGTCGCTCCCGGTACCCCAGAGGCCATGGTCACACCTAGGCGTCGATTTTATTACTGATCTGCCCAAGTCTAATGATTTTACTTGTGTTTTAGTGGTTGTAGACCGATTCTCGAAATCCTGCAAACTCGTCCCCATGAAGTCTATCCCCTCGGCGGCGGAGACCGCCGAGGCAGTGTTTACCCATGTCTTCCGCCATTTCGGGTTACCCGAGGACGTGGTGTCCGATCGGGGACCCCAATTCATATCCCGATTCTGGCGGGCCTTCTTAGGGCGCCTGGGTGTGGCCGTCAGCCTCACGTCGGGGTACCACCCACAGACCAACGGCCAGACGGAGCGGAAGATCCAGGAGATCGGCCGGTTCCTACGCACCTTCTGCTCTCATCACCAGAACCGGTGGAGCCACTTCCTACCCTGGGCCGAATACGCGCAGAACTCCCTACGCCAACGCTCCACTGGACTCACCCCGTTCCAGTGCACACTCGGCTACCAGCCACCCCTCTTCCCCTGGCACACCGAACCCTCCGCGGTGGTCAACGTGGAGGACTGGTACCGGGAGAGTGGTAGGGTCTGGGAAAAGGCACATCAGCAGCTCCAGAGGGCAGTCCAACGCTTCCGACGCCACGCTGACGCGCGGAGAGGGCCCACACCCACCTATGAGGTTGGCCAGAAGGTCTGGCTCTCCACTCGGGACATCCGCCTCCGACTGCCCTCTAGGAAGCTCAGCCCCCGGTTCATCGGTCCCTTCGACATCGTGCAGCAGGTCAACCCGGTCACTTTTAAGTTACGTTTGCCCCCTCACTACCGCCTTCACCCAACTTTCCATGTGTCACTACTTAAACCTTATCACGCACCTCACCATGTTTCTCCTCTCTCCGCAGCTCCCGATGCGCGGCCTGAGCCTCCTTTGCCGCTCCTGTTGGACGACGGCCCGGCGTATGTGGTCGACTCCGTCCTCGACTCCAGGCGCCGTCGAGGTCGCCTGGAGTATCTGGTGGATTGGGAGGGGTACGGTCCGGAGGAACGTTCGTGGGTCCCGAGGGAGGACATCCTGGACCCCAACCTGCTCACCGCCTTCCACGCGGAGCATCCGGACCGTCCCGCTCCCCGAGGCCGGGGTCGCCCCAGCCGGCGTACCCGGCGCCCGGGCCGCCGTATTCCAGGAGCGGCCCCTGGAGGGGGGGGTAATGTCAGGTCCGCATCGGATCTGGTCACGGCCACGCCCCCTCACTCTACGCCACGGTCTCACAGCTCATCTCCTCGTTTGCACTCACCTCTTCAAGCCCGATCACCTTCACCTGAGTTTTGATTAGTGTCACCTGGGCTCCACTCTACTTAAGCCTCCCTCCCGCTTCACTCGGTGTCTGGTCTCGTCGCTATAACCTTGTTTCCTGTTTCCTCGTATGCTCCCTTCGTCTTCCGTGATCTCCGGCATCACCACCCGCGTAAGCCTAGACTTCCCCGTGAATATTCTCCCACTCGGTTTATCTTGTTCGTGTCTTTATTACGGTTGTGTTTAGTCTCTATCTCCTGCGTGTTAGTTTTGCCCCTTGCCTTTGTGCTTTGTATATCTCCTGAGTGTTAGTTTTGCCCCTTGCCTTTGTGCATTGTTCTTTTGGTTTCTCCGTTAGAGTAACGGACACGGCTTTTGTTATTTCCCCAGTTCTTGTGTTAATAAAAGAATCTGAGTTTATCTACTGCCTCCGCCTGTCTGTGTCTGACAGGCATGTAGCTTTAAGACTTTTTGTATGCTTTCTTTGACAAAAGATCTCTCTTCTCTTGATCGCGCACCTCATAATTTAAAGAGGGCGCTGGTATGATGCATCCTCCAAACTCCTACTGGCCATAGCCTGTTTACTGCATGCATTGAGACATAAACTTACCATTTGCATTTGGATTTTGTGAGCTTGTGAATTTTTTGTGGGGTGTTGTTGCTGCCAATTTGGATGCATGATGCATGTGACATTCTTTACTATAAGGCCTACGCCATCAAGTTCACCTGCACTTGGCACACCACTCATAGATTATGTAAGAAATGGAATTATCTGTACAAGCTCAGTTAACATTTTTTTTCTTTTGTGTATGTTGTGTATAAATAAACTGTAAGCTACTGTCTGAAAATCCATCACAAAAGAGGTCATATTTATTGGGGACAGGTCAGTGAATGCAGGCCAATGATCTTGTTTGGCCTATCATATCTTTAGTTGTCTGCTGGAATTTTACACAAACCCACATGCAAGGTACAACAACCGATGCAACAGTTTGGCACCATCCTCAGTGAAGCTGGCATTGAGTGTGTTCAGTGAGAAATGTTTAGAGTGCAGCTAACTGTAGGGTATTCCCTGACTGTCATTACATAAAGCCCACCCCATGCTCCATCAATGGTTTTCGAGGGTTTTTGGTGAGTTTGAATGCCACCACATAGATTTGTAGGGCAAATTCAAATGCGCTCACAGGGCCCTGTCATGCAGACAGAGCACTGTGCTTTCATGGCCGACGCAAACTTCATCATTCCTAGAAGTGTACAGATTTTTTATTCACCCGTGATGCGCATGTCTCTGGTGAGTAAACTTCCCAGCCATTGATTAACTTTGGCATTGCTTAGGAACGGGAAACAAAACAAAGTGTAGAACTAGTTTAGGGGGTGGAAGATGAAAGAACAGAAATTAAAACTAAATGGTACAACTGTTACCTACAGCACTCAGCTTTAGGCTTCATACCTGCTGTTACACCACACCTGTGGAAATATCCACGAACAACCCCATGTATTGTATTGCATAAATACTAAAGCAGAATGTCTGAGCTGCTTGCCTGCCTGCATCACCATAGAGAAGAGAACAGTTGTATCACAAAGGATTGAATAGTACACAGCACAATAAGCTCAGTTTGTTCATGCATGGTCTTGCCCACAATACTCAGTTTGGCTTGTGCTTTGATGCCATAAACCCAAAACGATAGTGGCTTTTACTGAGAACCTTTAAAATTGCGTGCCATTTAAATGTGGTTAGACCTATCAATTATTTCCATCGTGTCCCTTGCCTCTGTGTTTAATGTTAAAAATGATTGCAGGTTACACATCCCAACCTGCCAACACTCATTTCAGGGAGATCACCCCAAAATTCCTGTCAGAAAACAAATAAATAATCAACATGAGACAGATTGTATTATATTACTGTATATTATAAAGCTCAGTGGTTCATACTTCCCTGGACTTCCCTCTACTACTGGATTGGTCCAGAGTCAGCATACGTTCTGTGTCCTATATCATCCTATTGACTTTCCCAGCCGCTTACACTTCTAGACTCACTTAATTTATGTTTTATGTTATGTTTTTATTTTATTTTTACTGTGTATGTCCTATCTAAGTGTTCAGTGCTTCCAGGTACACTTTGTAAATATTTGTAAATAGTAGGCAGTAAATACTAGCCTACTATCATACCAAAGATCCGCTTCAACCCTACCTGACGGCTTTGTCAAATTTCCTATTGTGATAAGCTATAGAACATGCATTATGTAAGCATCCACTGTTTGATACATTTTTCTATTGTGATGTGCTGAAGTAGTTAGGATAGAACCCTGTGCAGGAGGATGCTTTAACAAAATCCAGTGTTAACAATGAGAAAAACTCAGAGCTTATTTGTAACAAGCTGGGCAACAATTAAAAAAAACTGATATCACAACACGTCTGAAAATCACAGACGTTCATCAGTGTTAAGCTAATAGCAGTAGCCATGTCAACATAAGTAGGCTAAAGAATGAGCTGGGAAAAGTGAATACATATAGCTCAGAAATTCCACAACTTTCCCATTCGTATTTGATTGACTCTCATCTGATAAGTGCTTGTAGCCATTTCTCCCTCCTTGCAGCCTTGGTGTTTCAGTTCAGCAACTTATAAAGTTGATGTTATGGGTTCTTGATCTTGTTGGCAGTACTTCAGTACTTCAAATTTCAGGCATTTTCTCCTACTGTGGTAAAAGCAGATAACCACTGGGACACCCCGATTTCTAACGCAAGTAAATGGAGCGTAAATGTAAATGTAATTAGCTTCCCCCAAGGGGCATGTTTGTTCGAATGATGACGTGCCACGCTCTGTCTCTATCACCACCTTATCACCACCTCTTTATTAATATCTGAAATAAATGCACTGTGTTGTTCATTATCCCTTGCATATAACACGAGTGGGAGTGGTGTTGTACCCACAGCCATGGGGATATTCGAACAGTCTCCATGACCACAAGTATTGTACTGCTTTTATGCAACAGTTCCATTACCAATTAACAAAGTTTTAAAGCAGAGCCAGGCAAGCCTGCGATTTTTCTTTTTTAACTTTCAGAGCTCCCCATACAGGTATCGATTTAAAAAACAAACAAAAAAAACAACAACATTGTACATTCATCAAACCATGTGGATTTGTTTGCAAACCAAAGGGCAGGAACCAGCGATGATCATTTTTGTAGTGTTAAGTTGACTGACAAGGTAATAAACACCATTTTGGTTTTATTCCATTTCAGTACAATGATGTGTACAATGTGTCTGAACACTAATCTACAATAAAGGCAGCCGAGAGAACCTTCATTCACCCTGTAATGAGACATTTAACCATTAAAGTGACTACAAAGCTGGTAAATGAACCTAAAAACATTCCCTGGTGTACCTTTATAACATTGAATTATTTTTCTACTGTTTAGAATAAGGTTGATACAACAGAAGTGCTGAGAAAGTAAAGTTGTTGCAAACTGAATACAGTTGTGGTTGTCAGATACATGTGCCAACTTACCCAGACTCCTCCTTCCAATTTTCCTTGTCTTTGCTTTGGTGTGATTTGTTTAGAACCTTTTCAAGTTCCTGCAACAGAAAGACACATATATTTATGTGTGATGAGTGTTTTTCTCTATCCTATGGATACGACACTTTTTAAATAATGGAACGGCAGCAGCCGTTTTATACAAGAAACCAGCTGGTAGCTCTAAGGAGTAATGCCAGCGGGGTCCTGACAGATATCATCCCCGAGGAATTGTGGTACTGCAGGGGCTACAGAGCCGGCACTAAGGTGAAAGCTAGGTGTCGTAAGAAGCGGTGAAGATTCAAGCCCGCAATTTCATTGGTAGTGATGGGAAATGTAAACTCCCTGGCTAACAAGACAGATGAACTTGTTGCCCTGGTAAGTAACCAGAAGTTGTACAAGGAATGTAGCTTGCTATGTTTCACTGAGATGTGGCTAACTAGCAACATCCCTAATGCTAATGTGGAGCTACGTTATATACATCAACAACAGGTGGTGGAACCCAGGGCATGTAACAGTCAAAGAGATTGTATGCTGTAAGGATGTGGAGTTACTAGCAGTTAGGCTCCGGCCATACTACATGCCAAGAGAGTTTTCTCATGTCATTGTTTGTGTGTATGTTCCACCACCTGCATCCCATCAGACACTGCGTGTGACGTCATCCATTCTATAGTTGAAAGACTCCAAACTCAAAGCACAGATGCCTTTATTGCAATCTCTGGTGACTTCAAGCAAGTTACACTTGATTCCACCCTCTCTGACTTCTAGCAATCTGTGGACTGTCTAACAAGGAAAAACAGGACAATAGACTTGATGTATGCTAACGTGAAAGATGCTTACAGTGCAACCCCCTTCCACTGCTGTGGAAATATAGACTATACAGACTATAACCTCATTCACCATTATGGTAATACTATTATATTCACCATTAGGAAGTGGCCCCCTGGGACTGAGGAGGCCTAAAGGGACCGTTTTGAATCTACTGACTGGAGTATGCTGCAAGATACGCAAGGAGAGGACTTAGAGGAGGTCACACATTGTACAAATGACTACCTGAAGTTCTGCATGGTTGTTGTAGTTCCAACAAGGACTATGCACTGTTTCCCTAACAACAAGCCCTGGGTAACAAGCAATGTCAAAAACCTCCTTATCAAGAAGAAGAGAGCATTTAAGGAGGGAGACTTAACTGAGCTGAGGCATGTGCAGAGAGAGCTCAAACAGCATTTGAAAGAGATAAAGGAGCCTTACAGGAAAAAAAGTGGAAAGAAAATTGGAAGAAAACAACATGAAAGAGGTATGGAAGGGAATGAAGCAGATTACAGGATGCGGGAGAAACAGCACCAGGGCAGATGGAGATGTGGCCACAGCAAACCATCTTAATAATTTCTACAACAGGTTTGATGACTCTGCCACTACTGCTAATGGCCCTGCCATTGACACTGTTGCAGCGACCACCCCAACACATTCCCCACCATTGTATGCTGACTGCACAGCCATCACCCCCTAAGCCTTCATAGCCAACCTGTGACATTCCCCTGGACACTGACTGCTGGGCATTGTCTGCTAACGACACAGACATCAAATCCACACCTCCATCATCGACCTGTGACATTTCACTGCAAACTGCAAGCGTCCCCCACCCCCCACATCACTGCAGACCAGATCAGAGGAGAGTTGAAGAGGCTGAAACCAAAAGCTGCTGGGCCAGATGGCGTCTATGAAAGATTGCTTAAGGTCTGTGCTGTGGAACTGGGGGAGCCACTCCAACATGTCTTCAATATGGGGAGAGTACCTACACTATGGAAAACATCATGCCTGGTACAAGTTCCCAAGAAGCAACACCCCAGGGAACTGAATGACTTTAGACCTGTTGCAGGGGTCAGGATTTGGCTGGCTAGCTTCAGCCAACAAGCACTTCCATTTCAGAAATCGCATCATTTTGCATAATTTCCGGCACCATTTTCCCTGTGCTGATTGATGACAGCCCCTTTTCAGCTCATGCATGAGTTTAGTGGTGTGCATGAGCTCCCTCGCATGTGCATGTTTTTTTTCCCCTGCGAGAATGTCCAGTGCCCATCCATGACATATCTGTGAAGATTCTCATTCATCTAGGTCATCTTAGTCAAAAGTGCTTAGTTGTAGGCAACTGGACTTCTTAGTGAGCTTGACAACGTTTTGTCTGTTACAACAGACTTCGTCAGGTCTAATTCTGGTGTGGGAAGAGGTACTATTTATCTCTGGAGGAACCTCTTGGGCCTGCCACTTGGTCCAGGTGTGAATTGGCCTGACAGTCGTTAAGGTTTTCACACTTCTCCAGAGTCCAGGTGTTGGAATGTCCTGATGGGCCATTAGATGGGCCATCAGGACAGTGATTGTACCTTCTAGGGTGGGACCTCAAAGGAGCGTGGTACATAGCAGATAACTGATGACGTAGCCTCCCTCCTCTGTTTAAAGTTGGCTGTTCCAGATGGGCAAAGATGGCCTCTTTCACACCCCTCTCAAACAATCTATCTTCTTTGTCTAAAATATGTACTTCTGTGTCTTTGAATGAGTGTCCACTTTCCTTCAGATGTAAGTATACTGCTGAGTCCTGTCCTGATAAATTCGCCCTCCTGTGTTCGGCCATGCGTTTGCGAAGTGGTTGCTTTGTTTCTCCAATGTACAGATCTGAGCATTCTTCACAGCATTTTACTGCATGTATCACATTGTTCAAGTTCTGTCTCGGAGTTTTGTCCTTGGGGTGGACCAGCCTCTGTCTGAGTGTGTTGGCTGGTTTGAAGTATACTGGGATGTTGCATCCATGACATAGTTTTGTGCCGCCCTTACCTCAATTAGTAACATGGGCAAATTGAGATGGTGCCGGAAATGAGCCCCATGAAACTCCATTTTGAAATATTTTTTCAATTTTGGCAACATTCTCTAGCCTAGCATTTCCCACTTAAATGAATGGGGGCGGGACTTCCATACTTTCGCCAGTTCTTATAATATGAAACTACATTCATCCTTGATTCAACCTATCGAAGGTTATATTACAGTTGAATAGGGTAGAAATCTTAACTAATAGATATCACCACAAAATTTCCTCAGCTGATTATTTAAATTACGGTGACATTTTTTGTATTGTAAGTTTTCTGAAATGTCATACATAAGTATGTAAATAAGGTATATACTAATCAACACTAGATGCGATCGTTAATTGAAACCTGTCTCTCCATACCATTTGCAGAGTACATAGTCCTGCATTGTAGGTCTATAGGTGAATGAAATGGACAGCTGACTGTACCATAAGGGTAAAGAAGTTATACACCTTCTAAAAATGCATTGTCCTCTGTAGTATTTACACTATTGAAATGCATTGATTTTCATTACACTTATGGGCCTGGAATAGATAGTGCACACCAAAATTGTCAGTGTCAGCATTCAATTTCATATTCAGCACAGCCAGACTTTTTTTATGAACCCAGCATTCAAAACACATTATAAATGCATTCATAAAGGGTAATACTGCCTTCATAATGTTTTATAACTACTGACTTTACTATTCGTAACTGTTGATACATTCTCATGACTGAACTTATAAGGATTTATAATGTTATCTCATAAACTTTTATAACTTGAAGGGTTATGACAGGCACAAAAAAGGTAATAACCCACAAAAAGTTACGAGTGCAATGCTAACTCTAGGATAGTACATCATTCCAGAAGTCACTATGTGCCTTACCCTTGGTTAGGCGGGTGACAAAAACACAGATGCGTGGCGCTGAGCTAGCATTTATTTTCAATAATAGTAGTTGCGACAAGTGGAGGAGATTGGGCCACATTTTGCCAGGTGGGAAAAAATAGAATAGCAAATGTTGGGCGACAAAACCAGGCAATTTTTCATAATAGCCAATCCGAGTTAAGGCATTCGTAATAAGGTACTTTTAAACTGAACTTTAATCTCAAAATTAAAAAATGGCAGAGCCAATACAACGATTGCTATCTCTTTGTTAAACTAAAGTCATTGGATTTATGACTTGGTATTTTGTAAAATGAGATGAGAAATGTTGACTGTTAAATCTGATGTATCTACCAGACACCTACTTTTGTTAGCAAGTTAGCAACCAATTACCAACGAATCAATGCTTGTTTATGAGCTAGCAACGCCTCCTCGGCCACAAGTGTAGACTGCTCAAATCGCCTAGTTGCCGGTACGTGTGACCATAGGGTTACTGGCCTCAGATGGTTCCGACCAACCCTCTGCACAACTGCTCGCTTTAACACATGAAGGAGGAAAGCTTGTTGAATAAAAATTCTTCAATTCTACCTATCTAGACCTAATCTATGTCAATGATTAAATAAAGTTTCCTTTTAGCCTACAATTCGCTTGTGTTTGTAAAGGAACAGACAAACAGGATTGTCTGAACAGGGTTCTTTCAGATGGGGTTGAAGTAGGTGGTGTAGTGCAGTCGGCAAGCAATTTAGGCCACGGGCCAGATTTTTTCCTCGCCACTAGGTGGCGGGCCAGAGCCCCGCCCACGGCTTGGTTAAACACCTTGCGGTAAGAACCCTAAAAGCTTTACTGGCAAAAAAAACAGGTCTACATGGAGAATGGTCAATATAAAAAAAGGTCTATAATAATAACTAATCTCAATAAATAAACCATGTGGCATGTGCACAAGCCCATCGATAGTATCTTATAGGTTGATAACTGAATTTTCTTAATGGACTTTAGCTATTGAGTCGCCTGCAACTGTAAAAGGGTCAATAATGGCAATAATAATGAATAAATTAACTAATAAGTCAAACAATCTTTTTCTACTTTTATTTCGAAATACTACGATGGCCGTCTCCTTACAATGTTACAATGTTTGTTTTGGCGGAAAATACGTGCAAAGTTAGCTTTCAACGATGTCTCTGCCAAAAGCTCTTAAAACGTAAAGTTGACAGCGAAAACAGGATCTATAACGAGGAATGGAGAGACAAATTCGCCTTCGTATTACACGGGTGTAGTAACTGTAAGCCTATGTGCCACATGCAAAGACGTTATTGCTGTTTGCAAAGAATATAATGTTAGGCGTCACCACGAAACGAAACAGTGTTGCTTATCCACTCCGATCAGAGGCACGAAAACGCAAAATTGAAGAGCTCTCAGATGGTTATATGAAAAGCAGCAGCATCCTAGTTCGAGGTCTGACATCACAAGAAAAAGCCACAAGAGCGTCTCTAAAGGCATCTTGGTTGCTTGCACGACACAACAGGCCTTTCACCGATGCAGAGCTTTTCAAAGATATGACTGCCGTGTTGCAAACTGATGGCAATTCTATGGATGCAGTCATTACCTCTGTTACACAGGTACCCCTTTCCGCGAGGTCCGCGACCACAGGAGGCGGAATAATAATAAAAAAGACGCGCTCGGAAAAAAACATGGAATCAGCTAGAGGCTCAATGAAAATCGGTCGCGGGCCATTTCTGGCCGTTGCCGACCCGTGATGTAGTGCTTCATCGTTTTGGTATTTTGACCAAATGCATCTTAATGAAGTCACATGTGACTTCATTAAGACCTCAAGAAACGGCAGATTTGTGAGGCAAAGTGGTGAAATATGCGACTTCACATTTGTAAGTTACTGCTAACAACACCAGTAAATCTAACCTTACGAGGAAGGGAACCACAATAACAGCACTGACAAATGCGTGAGATCTATGAAAGTTCTTTCATCGGCTATTTACAGGGTATTAAAAACATATGTCTGCTAGCACACATGCCTGCCGGTCCGCCCGCCCGCACGTATGTGCGCGCACACACTCACATTTTGAAGCGAATAATGGATAGATGGATGGATGGCTGTTATTTTAGTTGCTTTGGTGCTTAGTGGTAAGGAGGTTGAAACTGTAGGCTTCTTGAGAACATTAAAATGTTCTGAATCTAAATTAATTTACAATCTTGTCGCTTGACAGTATGCCTGCTAGAACTTTAATGGCATCCCACTCTAAATCCATTGCAGCTGCAAAAGCTTGTGAAAGGAGAAAAGATTGTAGGGTCGCCTATCTTGCTGTTTTCCTCTAGTTCATCTAAGAAGTGTTTAGCATAGAGAAACCTGTTCTCTGAGGGTTAGTCAAGATTTTCTACACCAAACTCACCAACAGTATTTTTATTGGCCTTGCGTTGCGCTCAGGGGTAGTGTACTTATATTACTTATACTTATAGTACTTATATTTAGCCTTGTTTGATGTGATAGTACTTGCATATGTCTCACATCAACCTTCCTATCAAAGAAAAAAGATTTTGCATTTACATTTACATTTATGCATTTAGCAGACGCTTTCAACAACATTCAAGCTACAACACAATGAAAGAAACTAACAAGGAGTGCATATTACTAACATAAAAACGACACTATTTTAAGTTGAAAGTGCAATAGTGTAATAAAGTGCAGTATAAAAGAGAAATTAAGTATAAGATGTTAAGTGCATTCTCAAAACTTAAGCCAGGAGATATTCTTGGAAGAGCTGGGTCTTCAAGAGTTTCTCGAAGGAGGAGAGGGTATTAGTTGATCTGGTAGCACTTGGAAGGTCATTCCACCAGCATGGAACCAAACATGAGAAGAATCTAGATTGACCTGCGCAAGGTGTTGGCCGTGCTAGATAACGTTCCTTAGAGGAGCGAAGTGGTCGGTGGGTGACATAGGGCTTTAGGAGAGTATTCAGGTAGATGAGAGCAGAGCCATCAGTCACTCTGTAGGCCACCATAAGTGCCTTGAATTTGATGCGAGCAGCAAAGGGTAGCCAGTAGAGTTCAATGAACAGAGGGGTGACGTGCCCTTTTTGGCTGGTTAAAGACCAGACGTGCAGCTGCATTCTGGATCATCTGTAGCAGTCTCACCGCACAGGCTGGAAGACATAATAGGAGGGCATTGCAGTAGTCAAGCCGAGAGATAACCAGGATCTGTACCAGGAGCTGGGTTGCATGTTGGGCTAGGTAAGGCCCAATCTTCCTTATGTTGAATAGGCCATGACCGAGCCACAGAGGCAACGTGATCTGCAAAGGTCAGCTGGTCATCGTTCATGACACCTAGGTTTCTTGCCACCTTGGTGGGAGAAACAGACAGGGAGTTGACCTTGATGCTGATGTTGTGATGTATGGCTTGCTTGGCTAGGAGGACCAGCAGTTCAGTTTTGGAGAGATTTAGTTGGAGGTGATGTTATTTCATCCACGCAGATATATCAGAAAGACAGTCCGAGATCCGTGTTGACACCGTGGAGTCGTCAGGCGAAAGAGACAGATAGAGCTGGGTATCATCAGCATAGCAGTGATAAGAGAAGCCATGGGAGTGGATGATCGAGCCCAGCGAGGTGATGTACAAGGCAAAGAGAAGGGCCCCAGCACAGATGTCTGTCCTAGCCATGATACGTTGAACGACCGTCCAGGGGTAGAGTGTCACATAACCAGGTGCACAGACATTGCCTGAACAACCTCTGTTATGGAAAGCAAATAATTTTGTGGGCGAGTGTGGGTGGTTGGAGACAATGCAGAAACCTGATGTGTTTACTACAGAATGTCTAATTGTACAGAGGAATGCCCAAAATCATTGTGAATATGCCATACATGTACAGGACATGCATGTGATATCTGTGATGAGAACTGTGTGAGTAATTCAACAAAATGGGTATGAATTTGGGTGCACGATGCAGTTGTTGGCCTCACAGGGCTTGTGCCTATGGATTAAGAATGGGATATTCTATGGATGTCATGGCATCCCAACACCTTTGTCCAAATGCTTAATTCATCCCCTACAGCAGCAGCTGGGGTAAGGAAACCTAAAAGATCCTTGTCTCCAGCACTGTTCTCAAGCCTCAGTGGCTATCATGCAAACATGTGTTCAGCTATCATGATCTAGATGTGTGGCCCATGCAGGCTAATATGGCTCACTGGGTCTTCTTTCATCTCAGGTTTCACATATTTTTGAACTCAAACTGTTTGTCTTTTTCTGCCTCTCTGCACAGTAAAAATCAAATGTCCCAGCAGACCATTTTATGTCTCAGAGATACTAGTCTTGGCTCTCTCAATGCCCGTTTAAGTGTAGTAGCCTAAGGCACACACATCCATGTCTAGATAAACTGGGTGCTGCTGGACCAAAGAACTAAATAGGTGAATAAAAGTAAAGTCTGTGACACCATTTCATGTTTCCAAGAAATGTTTTATTTCTCATCATGTTTCAGGCATGTTCCCGATAAAATGGTATCATGGACTTGACTTTCATTCACTTTTTCAATGTCCAAGCATTCCCAACAACCCCCAAAAAAGACTTGCGTGAAGTTGTCATAGATCATAGATCATGTAAGAGTAGATCAGTGTCTATGAGCGTCTATGGGGAATCTGTAACTGGGGTCCTGCCACACGTTAAATAAATAAAGCTTAATAACAAGAGACACAGTCATGCACAAATGTTAATTCTGTCTGCACAAATGTGCACAATCAAGGCGTTAATGATTCTTGCCATTTTGGACTCATTTTTATAATGGTGTGCTGGGTGACCATCAGTTACTAGCTTAGTTAAATGATTCCCTGGACACAAAGGATTTTATCCACATTTTCAACATCTGGGCTGCCAACTTCACACAGGCCTAACGGGTGGTTACCAATCAGAAGGGATGATGTTAGTTTCCAAATTGAAAAGTGTCAGTGGTAGACAGTACAGATGCACTAACTGCAACTTTCTGGTTCGATTCCGGTTTCCGATTTTAGTAACCTTCTCACAGCCTGCAGGGAACATACACAGTAACCTGGGGCAGCAGGCAGCCTGCTGCCGAGGTGCCAGGTGAGCTGTGAGGGGTTAGGTACCTTGCTCGAGGGCACTTAAGCTGTATTCAACCTACCCTCATTTTTCCTACTGGTTGGGGATCAATCAGGCCAACCTGCGGTCTCAAAGTCTGAAACTCTAACTAGTAGGTCCAAAACTGCATTATCAGGCCAATCTCCCCCACAACAACTCCAGATAGTTCCCTTCTCAAGATTAAAACACACAACTTATCAGTCAAACTCTTTAAGTGCTGCCCTCCCACCACTGACTGTGTGTGTGTGTGTGTGTCTGTAGGTAGTTGAGTGTGGATGGTTACTTTTATGCAGGAAACAAAAGAGGCGCTCTGTTGTACATCTCCCTCTGACGAGACTGCCTCCTCTTCCTGGTTTGGGTCAATGAAGTCGTAAGGGTCCTGATCAGCTGTTGGGTCAAACACACACACACACACACATACACACACCAGAGTTTTAGTGATTTTTACAATTACTCTTTCTCTCACAAAAAATCTGAAATTCACTCTCATCACTCTCAACCCACAGGTGTTCTCTGTCTCTCACTCACTCACTCACTCACACACACACACACACACACACAAACACACACACACACCTACCCACAGACTCCCCTAAACACACACACATACACACCTACCCACAGACTCCCCTAAACACACACACACACACACACGCACACACACACCTTTGCCACAGTCCAGCTTGGCCAGTAGGGAGTGTGTATCTGCCCTGCCGTGCTCCCTGGTCGTCTCGGACACCTGCGAGTGCAGACTGACAGTGTCGTCGTCCGAGGGCTGTCACACACACACACACACACACACACACACACACACACAAATGGGCAGCAACACACACACATGCACATACACACACACACCGAGGAACAAGGGAAAAGACGGGGAGAGAAACAAGGAAAGGGGGAGGGGTGGACCAGAGGGAGAGAGAGAGAGAGAGAGAGAGAGGGGGAGAGAGAGAGAGAAGAGAAGTGTAAGCAAACGCTACCCAGGGTTAAGCTGGAGGGCCAATGCCAATGCCTGCTGCCGTGGTGAGCGAGGGAGTGAGAGGATGTACGCGTGCTGCTGATGACTGGTGTGTTACTGTGAGTGCGCAGTGGAGGGGGCAGGACAGGTGGACAGATGGGGGGAGGAAGAGGAAGAGTGGAAAAGGACAAAGAGTCAAACAGATAGTGAGACACAGGACTCTTTATCATGTCTAAGTGTCTGCTACGCTGCTGTGGGTGGCGTGCTGTGGCATGCTGTGAATCATGTTGTGTATCGGGGTGGACTCATTTCTCTGGAATATCGTGTCACTTTTGCTTCATTGATTTTGTTTGATGAAATACTGTACATAAGAATAAGACTCATCAGACTGCCTCACAGTGTCTGACAGGACCTGGAGATACAGAAGCTGGCATACAGATAGACATGTGAGCTTCTGTGTGTAGTAGTGTAGTGTAGTGAGTAGTGCTTAAATGTTTCCCCCATGTGTCCTGACAGGATGTGTGCTTTTGCGGGTGTTTGTGGATGGGTGTACCTCTGTGGTGGAGAGACGTTTGTCTCCATTGTCACTGCCAATTCCTGAGTCAGGGCCATGGTTCTTGCTGGGGTAAAAATCCTCCATGCTGCACACATATACACACAAACAGACACACACACACACACAGTCAGAAATCCAGACATTTTGTGGAGACATGTTTCCATATATCCTTTCAGGAAAGTCCCTCAGAAGTAAATAATGGATAACAAGTTAGACACAAACTCATATCCCAGATAACAAGAGGCTGGTGTTCCGCTGACGTTCTGCTCGTCAGTTCTCTGGTGGTCCGCTGGTCGCTATTTGACTGTATACCATTTTTTTTACATGTTTCTATCTGGGAAATCACATATACGTAGAACAAATATCCCACTGGTGGACTGTCGGACAACCAGCAACCCGCCAGCCTTTTGCTATCCAGGATTCTGTAATACCAAACTGATGTTTCACGGAAGTATATCAGATTTTTTTTTATGCATTTAGCAGACGCTTTTATCCAAAGCGACTTACAATTTGTCAACTACCAATTGTTCAGGGCCAGTCTCCCCTAGAGCAACTTAGGGTTAAGTGCCTTGCTCAAGGGCACAACGGTGGCAGCTGAGATACAAACCCACAACTTTTCAGGCTATTTGCACGCCAGCCAGGTTCAGATTCCCAGATCAGCCCAAATGGGGTACAATGTATTTAAAAGTGATGACAGGGTTAGTTTTCCTTCCCAGAACCCAAAAGCCCACCAAGCCACCCTGAGATAAATCTGCTTTAAGGTAAAATCTGCTTTTCTTTGTAACTTTAAACATTACAGTGACCCATCACAATTTGGGCAGTTGTAACCTTTTGACGACACGTGGAGCCTACCTGTCTGTTAAAGGTGGAGGTAGGCATCGTTTCCCAAGGGAAGGCAGGTCGAGGGAGTCTGGCTTCTTGTCCATGCGACAGGCCTGGATGTTCAGATACTTAAAAATGTGAACCTTGCCCTTCAGACAGATCTGCAACGACCAGAGACGCAGAAGTCAACAGGATGGCCAGTAGCATGTTCTGTATCCTAACTCCCCCTAGTGGCCAAAGCTTTACAGACACAATCACTTTTGTCACCATTACCTTGTGAACCTCAAATGACTCTGAGAGCCTGTTATTTGCCCTGGCATGTGTCTGGCCTTTCCGCCCTGACAAAGTCAACAGAATCTATGGAACATAGATGGTACGTTTGATATGTGGCAATTTTGTCGAGCCAGTGGGCGGTTAATGACCCATACCGTTTTTTTCTTTTTGTTTTTTTTTTAAATATAGAGTAAGCAATGCAAAGTGATTTCTCCAAAGGCAAGACAACAACAAAACACTTCCAGTTCCTAAGAAAGCACAGTAGGGAGAGCAAGTGCTGTGGTTTTTGTTATTTGATTCAAATATGATCTGGACATTATCAGTTAATTATCATTATCCAGATGAATATCTCAATCGAGACAAGGAACAAGGCTAATAGTAATAATGTGTCTGAGTTGAAAAATAAATACATCATTTCAGTTAACATCAGTTAAAAAGTACAGAAAAGTAATCTTCTGGAGTATTTCAACCCTGCTGTTCAAGGCCACTGAGAGCTGTCAGTGGGAAAAACAACAAATCTGCTTGCGGGATTATGTTTTTGTTTTCATTTAGGAAATATTTAGTGGTAAGACAATAGTGAAAAAACATCCTGTGCCTGAACTTTATTCCATGCCTGGTAGGTGGGCAGGGGTGAGGGACGTTATGCATACAACGCACTTCTAATTCATAACTTATGACATTATTTGAACGTGATCCTTTAAACGGAATATGACCTTGTGGGCTCCTGGGCCCAGATATACAGACTTTGTCAGACTTTATACAGGCTGCTGTCCCCAGCAGGGCATTCAAGTTTCCAACACGGCTTGGAGAGAGGTGGTTAGGTGGGGAGATGGGAGGGATACTACTTTGGTCATTTCTGTCATTTACGGAATAATACAGCCTGCCTGTAGTATGACAGCATGTGCATGCATATGTGAATTAGAAGCAGACAAGGCACACTGTCATACTGAACTTCAAGAAATTTTGAAAGATAACTCCTAAAATAATGACCAGATGAATTTTGTAGAAAATAACGGACAGATGGACTGGGATTGCAATAAAAGACAGATTGCTGGTTTGCAAGGTTGTGCAGAGACTGCAATGAATGATTAAAGATTTTTGCATTTCAGAAGTGTTGAATCAGGTCCATCTTGTAGTTCTGTTCCATTTTAAATTAACATTACTTACGAATGAAGAAGCATCATTCCTAATTACCATTCATCATTAGGCTAATGTATTAGGTCAATATATGCCATATTAGGCGAATATATATATATATATATATATAATATATATATATATATATCATGATGGTTGGGTGGTCGGACAACCAGCCTAAGCAATTCAAAATATTTGGACTGCGACATTATAGCTTAATTAAAGGGTAGGTTTGCTTTTTTATTTTTACACTTAAAGCCTTGTTCTTTGATTGTTTATGATGAAATACAATGATTAAGATTCAAATTTTGATGAATGTATCCTTTCTAGGAATTTTCAGTTGATGTGGTATCACACTCCCACCTACAGAATGGCATTCCAACAAGGTCAAGGTAAAGTGTATAGTGAAAGTAGATAGGAGAGAGAATGGGGCCCAAGTACAACCTAGACTAAATAGCTAACCAACATCTAACATTAACTGAATGGGGTACAGACACTTACTTTCAGCTACAGTTTCCCTAGCCCCATTCAGCTAGTATTAGCTGCCAGTTTATCTTGTATACTGCCCTCTCCTAAAATGTGAAATACAACTGCACTGCATATCTAGTGACACAATTCAATATTTTTCTAGACCTCACTTTTCTGCTGGTCAATTCCCTGATGCAAGCAGTCCTCTAGATGGAGCCAGAGAGCTATGTTTGCCAGAGGGACGGCAAAGCCATGGCATGTATCATTTATTCACTAATTAGAATAATTCTTACACTGCCAAAAGATTCTACTAGTTGTCACCAAGACAGCACACAATACACATGAATGTGCGCACACACACACGCATACAAACACCTGTGCTGGTGGAGACTGCATGGGGTTATTGTCGAGAATAATGTGCTGAAGCTGCCTCAGTTTCCTGTAGGATGTGGGGATCTCTGTGATCTTATTACAGGAGAAATCCAGACGGATGAGAGGGAGATCGGAGAGCTCTGGAAAGAGAAGAGTAAAGATCAGATGACAGGAGAGAAAAAAACCCCAGCATACTGGGACAATGTTTCAATGTTCATTGGTGTTGTATGTACATACAATGCAACATACGATATATCTATCTGTCTGACATGAATCTATTTTTTTTAACTGTGTGTGAGTGTGTGTGTGAGAGAGAGAGAGAGTCTGTGTGAGTGTATTACCATCTGGCAGCACTTGAAGACAGTTCCTCCTGATGTTGAGCTCTCGTAAGGCCAAAAGTTTCCCTATCTGAGAGGGCAGCACCTGAATCTCATTACAGCTTATGTCCTGCAGGGGGCAGCAAACACAGTCATAAAAACAGACAAATAATACTGTAAGGGCCTTTAATAACTGGTTAACACCCCCTCCATACCCACAGCTGGTGCGTTCACGTCTGGGCGCTGCCACATTACGTGTGATCCAAAGGAAAATTTTGTAGAGAAATGTGGGTAAGAAAAAGGGTTTTTATATCTCAAGGAGCAAGACAGATCCAATACGCCCTGGCAAACATATACCTTGCATCAGCTTTCACGTATCCACCTAACTCAGTTGTCAGTTGTTTCTTTGCCCAATTGAAGATATCTGTTTACTAAAACGTGATTTACACCATTACACTGATAGCATCAGCATCAGCAGTATTGCACAGAAGTAGACCTATATAATATAAATGTATATAGCCAGTAGCCTGGACACCCAGATGCACCACTATCTTATTTGAATTTTCTCTGCAGGTCCGTCTCACCACAAGCCATTGCAGCTAATTAACGATTTGTCATCAATTCAGGGACCACTCACATCAATCTAGGCGGGAGAGTATCTGGATAGGATTAACACAATACAACTGAACAGCTCAACTGAATCGGTTTTGGTCAGCTACTCATGGCCAGGCACAGATTTAGAAGTGTAGTGTTTTAGTTTGTAGTGCCTTAAACGACGTGATAACTTTTAGGATTATTTTGCAGCATAACCATTCAACTACATGTGACTGCAGTGTGTCATACATTATGGCAAATTACAAAGGACACAAAATGGAACACAAAATCACCCACACCCAGTGACATACACACACTTTTGTGCGCTGACTCAGAAATTATGCAAATCAGTAAAGATCATGTCCTACGGGGACATCCAGCAGGACTTTTCCGGTCAATGAATTACTTTACACTCATATGTTACACACATACAAAGATGCACACACACACACACTCACCAGTTCCATGAGGTCTTTAGCCTTGCCGATCTCCTCTGGAATGGACCCCAGCTTGTTGTTGCTGACCACCAGAACCCGGAGCGGCAGGTTGAACAGGTACTTTGGCAGCGTGGACAGGAGGTTCCGACTGGGACACCACAAAACACACTCATCACTCATGCAGTCAGCACAGCAGGTCAAACCCCATGCAGTGTCAACATACTACCAAGCAGTTATGGGCAGGAATCGAGAATCGGGTAGAGAAGAGAACTGAATGCTTTAATTTACTGTAATTGCATGTCTCTGACATTATCAATTCTTCTTATCAATGCCAGACCATTGTTAATGGGTCTTAATGACAGGAAAACCGAAATACATAACATAGTTCTGCATGGTGTACCTTATTCTAATAAGCTGTTATTGCCATTATAGTAGAATAGGCTACATCACAGGCCTATGCTGAATACTGATACTGAAACCTGTGTAGACTACCTTCTCTATAGTACGGAACTGATAAGAGAATTGATAAAAGTATCGAAATGATAAGCAGAATCGGCAATGGCATCAGTATTGATTGAATCATCAATCAGTAAAGATTTGATTTGATTTGAATTGATTAAATCATCAATCAATTCCCACCCCTTCTCAACAGTGACCAGACGGGCCAGTGTCCTCCACAGCTCCTCACGCTGCTCCCCATCACACAAACAGTGCAGTGAACACTAGACGGCACAACAGGACTGCACCATTAGTCAAACCTGAATCGTGATTACAATTATTGCTCTAAACAATCTAAGGAATAACATCAGCAGGAAGGAAACAATTATTTTGTCACACTTCATTTTGGTGAAGGTGAGGTTAGACTTTTTTAGGTTTTCATTCTGGGTTCATCGAATGACACACATGCACATAAAATAGAGGGTAATTTATAGGGAAGTGATAGGAAAGTATTTCAAACTTTAAGCTAATTTTTATATATTATTTTGATATATGTCAAGCAGGTTGTCATCATTCTAACACTACTGTGCTATCCAACCTGAGTTGAGTGTGTGTATGCGCATGTTCTAGTCTGTTTATTACCATGACTGCACAACTCAAAGCAGAAGACAGGAAAATGGCTCCATACATGTAGTACTGGCCGTACACTTGGTGTATCAAGATGGATGAATTCTGAATGAATAGCTGTGACTGTGGCTGGGCTAGTCTGCATGCAAATGTGTGTGTGTGTGTGTGTGTGTGTGTGTGTGTGTCTGTGTGTATATGTGTGCGTGCATGTATGTGTGTGTGTGCACATCTTGTCTCTTGAATGAGGAAGTGCCACTGGACAAGTTTAAACTCCACACGGCATTAAAAACAGGAAGCCTGAGGGCTGAGACATATGGCCAGAACTGGATGAGACAGACACACACACACACACTCATACACATGAATACAAATACAAACATACACAGACATGTAGTAAAACATGTGTACATACACACACACACACACACACACGCACACACAGATGTTCATTCTCCAGCTATGACCAGTGCCCCAGTATTGTTATTGCATGCCCTAATTTGGTAAAGTATGACTTTCATAAATAAAACAGTCCATTACTTAGCTAAATTCAGACAACAATTCAAAAGGAGAGATGGGGTGTTTCTAAATGTACCAATAGTCAGTCAGGGCTTGCATGCAGAACAGCAAGACCAGGCCAATCAGTACAATAGTTACACTGTAAATAGACACTGCTTTGGTTGGACACATGGCTTGTACATATTCACATGACTCATATTGTTGGCACTGTTGTTCAGAATATCCACATGCACGCACACACACACACACAGATACACAGATACACAAACACACAAAGGGTTGTACCTGATGTTCAGGTAGGTGAGCATCTGCAGGTTGACGATGGCCTCGGGGATGCATTTGATGCAGTTGTGGTAGAGGTTCAGAGCCTCTAGCGGGGCGAACAGGCACACCTCCGGAGGAATCTCTGTGAAGCGGTTTTTTGACAAATCTGTGAAACACATAAAAACACAGATACAGGTAAGACAGGTACCAAGCCACATTCCATCACTCTCCTAGAAGACTTCATTGATCCAGTTGGCATCTCCTGAATGTCTCATTCAACAGTTAATGTGATTAAGCGCTACAACTCTCGCTACAACTCTCCGTCATAGTTACCATGGTGACAGATAGAATGATGCTCTCAGGAAACACACCCACTGCTTAGGCAGAGGTGTTGGCCCAGCAATTACCCTACTTCTGTGTCCTATTCTGTTAAATAATCTAATGAATGGCATCTGAATAGCTCAGGGCAAAACTTCCACCATGTTACCAACAGAAGTCTTCTGCTAACGCTAACTAAATGCAATATAGAAAAATAGCGAACCAGCTACTAACGCTAACTAAATAGCATATAGGAAAATGACTAAGAAAGTGAGTTGCTGGACGCTATTTAGTTAGTGTTAGTCAGTGTCAGTTTTCTATTCAGTCTATGATGATATTCTTTTGTAATTTTTCCTACTGACAGTACTCTCAGTGACCTCGAACAACCAAGCTATGGGTTGAATACTCCAGATTCCATAATGCTGTAGTATTCACTACACTACAGTAGCACAGCTTTTCTTTTTCTTTCTTTTTTTTTGTTCAGTATTCACTGGGATGAATACAGGGATAACTCAGGGGCTAATGACTTTGGTGAGTGCAGAGAAGGACGAGTTTCTCTCTCAGTGTTCACTGATAAATCAATCCCTCTATGACAACACTGAAGCAGTCCTGTGCCTGAGACACCTTGAGGGAGATTCTAATCGAACCAAAGGCTCAGCCAAAAACAAAGAGGGAGTCTGATTTAGTTGGGGTCCTCGTCTCTTAAACAGCTTCCCCAACAACTTCAGTTTTCACTTTTGTAGAGATCTTATGCGATAGATGTGAGAATAGAGCGAGATTGCACAGGCACATTGTATTTAAATGTGTGCAATTGGTAGCCAATCAATAACACAAATTGAAAGGAGGAAATACATCGACTCCAGACATTATAAATCAATCTGTCAGAGAGAGAGAGAGAGAGAGATCGATTGGCAGAGAGGACCACCGTTTCAAGCAGATGCTCATCGGCTATTTGATTTGTCCTTTCGTGACAGGGCAGAGATCTTCTAACAATAGACACACTTACATACACACACACACACACACACACACAAATGCACGTGCGTGCACACACACACACACACACACACACAGAGCCGACACTAACAGACACTTTAATAAAGGTATGCAAACACTACAAACACACAATAACACAGAGAGACACATACAGACAGAGGCAGACAGGTACACACAGGCACTCACAGAGAGAGAGAGAGAAAGAATCATAAAGTAAGTGTCTTTTGTGGTCTAGAACAGGCATGTAATGGCTGTCTCATACTATCTCATGCAGCTAATGTGAGGGTGATGATGATTGGTATTCCTCTAACGATTCCTCTGGGACTACAGGGAGACGGAGAGCACCCTGAAAGTGCTGATCCAGGAACAGGTTCCCATTTAACTCGTAATGGTTAAGGTTAGAGAGGGCAGGAAGAAGACTCAAGAGGAAACCTGATCCTGAAACTGCAGCTCTGTTCATTTCCTTCCAGTACTTGGGTATGGCAAAGCAAGAGCTGGAAGATGAAAAATTGATAAATTGATTCTTCAAGTGTCCAGTATCAATTTCAACTGTTCCTTACGCAGCTTCTCCTGCTCTACAATAGGCACTGCAAATTACCAGAAAGAGTGCTTCTAATTTAATCTCAGACACACTCACTCTTTCTCACACTCACACACAAACACACTGTCCATGCAAACACATCTTAACGTTGTGGCAAAAGCAGTGCATATCAGAGCGAAAAACAATGCCTTTGCTTATAGAGCGATAAAGTGTCATCAGCTTGTAGGGTCCCACCCACAGGTGCTAACAAACACACACACACACACACACACACAAACACACACTCTCACACACCCATGCACACAAACACACACTCTCACACACCCATGCACACAAACACACACACAGATACAGACACACACACACACACACACAGATACACTAAGAATGAGAGGTATGGGGCGGAGTACCATCCCCTCCACTTCCTCTCCCCTCCCATCCACTTCCTGTCGGGTGGGCAGGGGGCCCTGGGCCAGACTTCCTGCAGCTGGGAAGGGACAGCTACAGGCAACAACAGGCATCAGTGAGGAGGACCCATCAGGGGAGAGGAGTGGGAAAGAGAGGAGAGGAGAGAGGAGAGGAAAGGAGAAGAGGAAAGAGGAGGAGGGAGGAGACGAGTGGAGAGGTAAGGGGGGGAGTGGAAGAGAGGAGACCAGATGAGACCAATGGGCCAGAGGAGGGGAAAGGTGCCAGTCAGTCAGATGACCTAGAGAAGAGCAAGCCTCATGCCCAGTAAGATTCACGGCCATGACATACATTAGCATGGCTCTCAAACCAGTGCCCTCAACAACAGAGCTAACCGGTGCTTATTAGTGGGTAAAACATTTCCTGGCCCTGTGAGAAAGATCACAACTGGCAACCATGGTGGCTTACTGACAGACTCACTCATGCAGTGCTATCCTCAGAGATCACCTAGACCACAGTGAGGAGGTATTATTAGCAGCTACTGGGTCAAGTATGAGCAACCTCACTAGGTTAGCATGTCAGAGTGTGGGTATTTGTCTGTGTGTGTGTGTGTGTGTGTGTGTGTGTGTGAAAGGGGGGGGGCTCTAAATGTGTGTATAACTGTGTGTGTGTGTGCTAGAGGGAGAGAGATAATACACAGACAAACTGAGAAAGATTGTATGTGAATGCAGGTACAGATGGAAGCACTCTATTTTGCAGACAGCTGCAGACCTAAGAGATGCATTCTAGAAGTCTTTGACTAGATGAGTAATTTCCACTGGCCCGTGTGATAGAGGCAAGAGGCTTCTAAAAAATTCATCATACTTAAAAATAGTCGGCTTAAAAAACACACTTAAAGGCTTCAAGAGATGGAGGAAAAAAAGGAGAGTGGAAAAAAGGAGAGAGAAAGACTCTCTCCCTCCAAGGGACATCAGCTTCCTCGCAGACAATGGGCGTGGCCTAGAATGGACCAATAGAATGACAGAACTGAATATCTTTTTAACCCAGATTTGCTGTGATACCAACAGTGCTGCCTGGCAACTGTGCCCACCTCTCCAGCCATGAGCTAACCAACAGGAGATGATACCTGGACCAACACCCATTCTTGATTCACCATTCTGTTAAATGTCCTATCGCTATTAGCTCACATAGAATACACTCAGAATGCACTTTCTCTAAAGTCCTCTCAATGACCTTCCCCTCTCTCTCACTCTTTACGTCTGTTGCACTAACACACACATGCAGATACACACACTGCATACACACACATGCATATTTTCCTCCATAAAACCTGCAGCTGCATTTATTCATAAAAACACAACTTGCTATCACACATTACATGTCTGACATATCCAAAAGTGAAACACTTATCAACTTCATGTAATGTCTTTTACTGTATGTGAAAACTGTTATAATAATAATAATGTCTCTCTAGTATAACTAAGGCAGTAGTCAGAAAGTAGCCTACATATCAAACAATTCCTTATCAGCTAAACTGTTACCCATGCCTGTTCTTTGAAACACCCACACATACACACACACATTGTTTCACACCACACCTGACAGCCTACAGCAGGCTGTAGTGGGAACTTATGCATTAATGGCTATTCATGCACTGACGTTAAATTAACAGATTTTCAGTTAATCAGGAAAGTTACAACCAATGCACATGCTCTCTCATAACAGGCCTACACACACACACACACACACAAACACACACACTCACATACAGGTGTAATCAGTCGCATTGCCCACTCTCACTTTCATTGCCAGACCATGGCAAAGAGGGGGAGAGACCTTGAGTTTCACATGTAATTTTCCAAATATTTTGACATTTTCTTTAGTTTTAGGTAGAGAATGGAGGCACCAAGTGACAAGGTCGATAATCAGCTGAGGCAGCACATCGCTGTGCTTCTTCTAATGTGAGAAAATTTGATGCACGACATCTGTCTTTAACATGTCACTTACAAAGGTACAAGGATGCTGCTTACACCCACCCACCCACATATGTATGTATGCATGCATGCAAATACACACACATGCACATGCACACCCACACCCACAAACACACACACGCGCGCACACACACACACGCTGAGAGGGAATTATCTGCAGCAGTCTGTGAAGGATTCTGTGGAGGTCTTCTTGCTGCCATGACAACCACACGCAGTACGAAGGTGTGGCAAGGAGTGCAGTCTGCCTGCAAATGTAGCTCACACACCCACCCTTCTAGACACACTGGCTCCCTCCCAGACACACATACACACGTGCATCCACACATTCAGACACTCTTGCTCTCGTAGGAATACACATACACACACACACACACACACACACACACTCACTCCAAACTATGCATTAATGTGTGCAGATGCAGGCTTTGTTGCCGCAGGGACAGTCTGCACCTTGACACACTTCCCCACTTCTCCCTCTACCCCCAAAATTCCACAAAACTGCACACACTCAAAATAACAGAGACAAGAGACAGAAGATACATTATACATTACAAGAATACAAGCATACATATCTTTACACCCCCAAATTATCAAGTGAAAAACCGGCGTACACTTTCCATGCAGCGTAATAATCAAATGAGTACACTACCATAGCTAACACTTCAGCTTGTCGGTCGACCACCAGAATAACCACCGTCCGGTGGTTCATTAGTATGTTACATGTCAGTGTATTTATAGGGCATTGGTGAATATGGGCGAGACATTCAAAACCCAAAGAGGCACATTTGTTTCAGTAAATCCAAAACTAGGCTCTGAACACTGATGATGCTAAAAAACAAAGACTTTCTCATTGGAAAACACTTTGAGCTGCAGTCCCTGCATGAAATGCTGTAGACGAATAAAATAATAATAATAATAATAATAATAATAATAATAATAATAATAATACTACTAGCAACTGTTGATGTTATAATTATTATTCTGTGTTAGCAAGAAATATGTCTTGCTAAGCTTCACACATAGCCTGTGAAGGCTATGGAAAGGGAGTAGTGCCAAGGTCTACAGGGCCTGGTTAATATGCAGGTCACAATACAGAAAACCTTTTCACTTCTCCCCCTGCAACGAGACTGAGGTTCGTGTTTCAAAAGGCCTTAAATCGATGTTTACTTCACATCTCACTCTCCCCTACACACGGCACAGTACTATGAAGTAAGACACACACACACACACACACACACACACACACACAGTGACTCAAAAAGCAAGTGTGCTTCTGGTGTGTGTGTTTTTTTGCTCAGCTGCTTATAAAAAATTCTGTGTGAGAAGGTGATGACCAAATAGTCAATAAAAGATAGAATAATTAACACAGGCTTGTTTGACCACAGAAGTGTGTGTGTGTGTGTGTGTGAGTTTTGTGTAGTAGACCCCTGACAGATGCTACCTCTGCAGACACCAGACAAAAAGATACATCCCAAAACCACATCCACTTCAGGTCTGCGTTAGAGGTTTTATTCTCGACCGGGTAATAATGATTTAGAGAGAAATTTGTTTTGTTTTGCTTGGACCTAAAATTCAGACCTAAAACAACCCAGTAATCCTCCAGTAGGAGTCATTTCTGTCTGTCGCAGTGTCAGTGTGGGATG
The DNA here is from genome assembly GCA_015244755.2 of Tenualosa ilisha. Lineage (NCBI taxonomy): Eukaryota > Metazoa > Chordata > Actinopteri > Clupeiformes > Clupeidae > Tenualosa > Tenualosa ilisha. Next base: position 661,802 of record PYXC01001220.1, read on the forward strand.
TGTGCATATTCTGTTTTGTGCCAGTGTTGTGTGTGTGTGTGTGTGTGTGTGTGTGAGTATATATCAAACAGTGTGTATGAGTGGGTGTGCATCTGTGTGTATATATGCATAATGAGAGGAGACATTTTCTTGTTTTTGACCTCTACAAGTACACCCACAGCCAGAGGGAGGTGTAGTAATCTCTCTCCTCACAGACTGATATACCATAACAGAAGGAGAGCACGCGCACACAGACACACACACACACACACACACACAGCAAAATATACTCTCACACAGACAACATCAAATACATGCATAGTCTACGCTCTCATACCAAGGCAAGCACATAGCCAAAAGGTAATCTGTACACCTCCTAATGAATCAAAACAGTCTTAGAACACAAAACGCACAGGGAGGAGAAAGACATTTACACTTGTTTACCTAATCCACATCCAAACTATGCCCACACAATCAAGCAGACACGCCAAACACACCAGGAAGCCAGAGTGGATACCAGACGGCCGATGAAAGCAGACCTTAATGCAGGTGGACAGGTGCAGACAGTTAGCGGGGCTGAGCCTCCAAATCCTGCCCACAGGCTAGCACTGGCACCCCAGTGGGTGCTGGGCATCACATGGCATAATATGCATGTCTGTAGCTTGTCTGCTGGTTCACTGTTTCTATCCTAAAATATGCATGTGCATTATGAAGTGAAAATTGAGAATTCATTTTTGGCTGTAGACCTTACATGTAAATAAACAGAACAGAATATTTAAACGATACTATATTTGCTCATGTTCTTTCACACCCATAACATGGAATTGTATACATTATCACATATGCACTGACCTATAATATATAGCATCTGACCAACCTATAAACTGAACTGTAGCTTAGGGCCAACCCTAAAATACTGAGTGACAGACAGGCCTGTCCAATCACTGAAGCCTTAGCTGATTCAACGCTCACTCATGCTCACCACAGCAGCAGCATCTGGCGAGCAAGGAGACGCACACAGATGCTTGGACATAGTGTGTGAAATGAGAACAGAATTGGAAGAGAATAGGAGGGGGGGCACAGAATTGAAAGTAATGAACATCGATGGACAGAGATGGATAGACAATTGGAGAGAGAGGGGGAGAGAGAGAGAGAGAGAGAGAGATGAATGGGAAGAACTGGTCTTGGCTGGGCTCTGTCATGGCTAATATAGATACATGAGAGAAAGGTGTAAAAGATGGAGAGGGAGAGAAAGAGAGAGGTGGGGAGTGGGAGGGAGAGAGAGAGAGAGAGACTCCTACAGACAAATAAGGACAAGGAAGTGTGTAACAGTATGAGACATGCTGTGTGTGTAAGCAAAAAAAGTAATCTAAACTCTCCTAATGATAACCATGCACTTAACACTTAATTGCTTCTCTCAAGTCTGCTTTGCCTGTGACCGACTACATGCTAGTCTAGCTAATGAGATTCTGTTAGGCAAGCACTGTATAAGTAGACTGTTCTTTGTGTGTGTGTGTGTGTGTGTGTGTGTGTGTGTGTGTGTGTGTGTGTGTGTGTGTGTGTGCGTGTGTCTTTCTCAGCAGGGAAGCACTGATCTCTTCTCTCTTCACAAGGAAGAATCCTGAATACACACACAAACACACACACACACACACACACACAAAGGCAGTATCTCTTCCTCCAAGCTGAGGATTGGTCATCACACCACCACTTGAACAGGCTAACTATGAGCCCCAGTGTGACGCTATATAGCATCCAGCAGTCTGCCAGCCAGCTCCTCCAGCCGTGTGGTCACTGGATAGGCAGCCAGGCGCAGAGCCAGAGCATCACCCAGGAATGAAATATTCAGAGGAAAATCCCATCAAGACAGGTCAGCTCAGCAGGACGACTCCCACTGAGAGCTTAGAGACGCTACTGTCTGCAACACTGCCTCAGCCTCAAGCCTCACTGGCCTATATATTCACTCCGGGGGAGGGGGGGGGGGGGGTTGGGACAGAGAGGAGTAAGAATGGAAGAAAGAGGACGAAAGAGACAGAACAAGGCAGATAGAATGAACGAGAGAGCTAAATGAGAGAGAACAAGACAGAGAAGAAAGATAGAGAGGGAAAAAGTGGTAGAGAGACTGGGAGAAGGCACAGACAGTCAACCCGAGGGTAAAAAGGACAGAAAAGGGGATAGAGAGAGAGAACAAGAAAGAGAGAGGGAGAGGGACAAAAAAAGAGTAGAGTAGAAAAGGGGGATATAGAGAGCAAGTAAGTGATAGCACTGAGGGGATTTTCCACAAGCCCGTATGTGGCAGCCTTGAAAGGCTAACTCGCTTCCTCTTTCTTCTGCAGTAGCCGAAATAGAACAGCTTCTCCCGTCTGAACACAGGCTTGAGTCAAAAGCGCGATGTTGACATTATTAAAAAAAGAACTGTTGAAATATTCAAAAGCGGGGGGGTTAAACGGCCAAAGCAGCCCATTCATAAAGAAAAGCAGTATGAAGCGCCTGCATGTCTGATCAAAGCCTAATCAGCATATGTAAATACAATTGCTAGATGTAACCAACGTGAAAAGAAGGCAGTTCCACTCCGATTGTGTGTGTGACTCACTGTGGAACAGCCTCATGCTTCAGTGGAACACTGGACTGGAAACTGGACCCTAAGGGCTAACTCTCGTCTGTCCTTCCATGCTGGTTGACTGATAGATGGATAGATGGATAAATACTTTCATTATCCCGTAGAAAATTCTGGTATCCTTATGCTTCCACAACACGGCATACACATGACAGACATACATTATAAAAATACAGAGAATAAATCCTATCATGTCTGCCTTTCACTGATTTGTTTGGTGTTGAAGTAGTGTGGAACGTGCGGGATGTAAAAACTGAAAAGATGTTAGAATAGAATGGGGTGAGTGGATGGGATGAGTGGATGGGTTGAGTGGATGGGTGGGTGGGGGGAGGGGTCTGTGCAATGGGCTAATATTGCCCAGTAAGAGTCCAGTAATAGTCCAGTTCAGTCTTGGCTTTGGTAGGCTAATTAAAAAGAAAAGTAAAAAGTAGATCAGGTGAGGGTCAGGTGTATGGTGTAGCATCCAGCAGACCAGTCTATCTCACACCTCCTCTGTGTGGAAGAACCCTCTTAGCCTGTCAGTTGAACATGTCAGGGACAGGAGTCTGCCACTGAACATACTCCTCTGTCTGGAGAGTGTGTTGTGCGGGGGTTACTGTCCAGTATAGATATCAATCTGCTCAGGGACCTCTTTTCAACAACAAAGCCAGCTTTTCTCACCAGCCTGTCTAGTCGTCCAGCATCCCTCGTCCTTGTGCTGCCTCCCCAGCACATCACAGCATAGAAGAGGACACTGGCCATGACAGACTGGTAGAACATAAGGAGTTTGTTGCAGATGTTGAACGACCCCAGCCTCCTGACAGACGTCCCTATTGCTGCCAGATCAGGGGCTACCCTCTCCATCTTCAAGAAATTCTTGAAGGCCCAGCTCTTCCGAGAGCACCTCTTGTCCTAATGAACTACCTGGATTGCACTTACAAAGCCCTGGCCATAAACACACACTACAGCACTATCTCAGCACATACTGAACTTCTACCCTCCTGCATCATCTTCTGCCAACTTCCTGTTAGCTAATGGTACTCTTAGTAAGATCTCAATTGTGTTGTAGCTTTAATGTTAGTCCTCTTTTTGTAAGTCACTTTGGATAAAAGCGTCTGCTAAATGCATAAATGTAGGCCTGAATGTAAAATTAACTCTCATCATAGCTTTAGCTCCAGTTTCTCTGACCCACTGGCTAACTGACTCTATGTTGCCATGGCTACCTGTCTAACTTGTTCTCACATCCTCACATTGGCACGGTTCGGTTTGGCTCAGTGGTTTGCTTACTTCCAGTTAATTGTTTCTACAGTATAACTCCCTTTCTTTTTGGACGTAAAGGACTCTTTGACATAAATGCACAGATGCAATGACAGTGAATATAGGTAAGCGTACATTTTACACAAAGTCTTCACAAAAACATCACCAAAACAACAGTAGGCTACTAGTGCTACTGTGTCCGCCTTCGATATGGTTGCATGAGAGCCATTTTGATCAGACATGATATCCACAGCAGAAACTCATTTCCTATGACTTCTCTTATCAGCTGTGGCCATCTTGTGGCTTGTGGGACCGCATGCTAATTCTATATACTGTAAGTAAAACATGGCTTCTGTTTGCAATAATAGTATGGCAGTTATTGTTAAAGTGCTGCAGTCTCCACAATTTCTCTCACAAAGTGAGCAGCATTGTTCTTCCTCCAGCCCCCAAGGCTGTCAATGTCAGACAGTAACCCACTATCAGACATTGATGGGTACATGGAGGAAGACTTCTTATGCAATTGACGTCTAGCTATTGCATAACAGTAGCCTGCTTATTGTACAAGCATAGCGTGACTGAGGCAGAGTTACATTGTGGGGTCATTGTTACAAAGTCAATACAACCTAAATTTATGGTGATAGTTTTCTCTATTGGCTTACACTGGCCTGTGTAGTAACTCAAATAACATATCTATCTTGTAACACGCTCAAATAGGTCTTATAGTCACTGTGGCGCTGTTGGCTAAGGCGTCCATACTATAAACCCAGGAACCCAGGCGCAATTCCGGCCTGAGGTCATTTTCCGATCCTTTACCATCTCTCTCAGTAATTTCCTGTCATATCTCTACTGTCCTATCTGATCAAAGGTAATAAAACTCCCCCAAAATAAACTGTCACACACAAAAAACAGCTCTTATGAGAGAGCAGGCTACTCAAAGTATTTGCTTTTCCGGTAGAGAAAGATGTGCAGCTCTGCTGAAGGATGTCTCAGTATTTCTGTATTTCTGTGGTGGCCAGGCAAACTAAAACCTCAGCCTCAATGAGTGTGCTGTGATTTCACACGTGTTAAGCTCCAATTACCCATACAAAAACCACAGCACATTTAATATATATTGATATACTGATTTATCAGAGATTTTCATATATATCTGAAACAGAACATTTCTGTTATATTTTGAAACATGTTTCAGTTCATATTCATCTGGTGCATATATGCATATGAATATGAATATGAATGTATATTAATTAATATTTACAGGAGGTATACATGGACATTATATTGTATATGTACTGACACATTATACATATATAATTATATATTGACCTATATTTTTCTATGGATACTATCAAATATTACATAGGCATTGCAGACCAATGACCAACGCAGTGATGAGGTTGCAATCAGTTCTCCGCCTGTCTTCATTTAAACCACTGTTTGTACTCTCTTCCTCCTTTGCTTGGCCCCTGTTGTCAGCTGCTCAGCAGAAGGGTCCCAGGAACCAACACATCAGTGTTACCACCGTAGGGTCATATATAGACAGACACATATGGACACACACACACACACTCGCACACGCAAACACAGCCCTCTGAGACCAGCAAACCCCATTGTGAGGTCACTCAATTTCGATGGGGCGTGTCACACAATACCGTGTCAAATCGCACACACCCTAACCCCACCACCCATTCACACACATACACACACACACACACACACACACACACTCACCCCCACCCCTGGGACAGAGCTGTAAATGGCAGATGCTTGAGTAGCTCCATTAGCCCAACGGGAAACTAGAGAGGCCCCTCATCCGGGTCAGGAAAATGTAACACACACACACACCCACACCCACACACACACACACACA
>PYXC01001220.1:672500-742500 GCA_015244755.2 Tenualosa ilisha
TGAGCAGGTATCACAACACAAACAGTTTAGAGATCACTATTATTATTACAGTACAGTTTAGAAATCACTATTACAATTTTTTCAACTGCTTACACACCAAATCTTTATATGACCCCTCAATTTCACTCAGACATCATAACTGTAAAAAGCTACACTAATTCTCGGCCCTCACTCACACACAATCTTGGTTGTTTTCTGTTGTCTTTGTTTTCTGTAATCTTGCTTGTTTTCTGTTATCACCCACAACCACTCAAAAGGTCACATTTATTCCACTAGTGATTCATACTCAGTCCTCATGTGTGCAAACAGTCAGTACGTTTACACACACTTACACACAAGTTTGCAGACTATGGGGATATCTGGTGGAAATATGAGGCAAGACATGGCCGCAGGACTGTATGTATGAAAGTACTTTCAAACAAATTATTTGGGCATCTTATGAGTAGTCTATAGTACCATATCGTTTGTTTCAATGTTGCTTGCATGCTTACTGTGTAAATTTCAACTTCTCCCTTCAGGTTATACAACCTAATTAAAGACAGAAGTGCTTTAAGTTTAGAGCAATAGTGTGGATGTGATAAGATACATAAGTGTAATATTATGATAAAAGTGTGTATGATGTAAGACGAAAGCTTGCCTTTGAGATGTGCTCATATACATGGTTTCATGTTGCAAGAAATGTGAAGCATTTGGCATTCCGTGTGAGGATTTAATAGATCTGAAGATGTGTACAAGCACTTGAAATAAGCTGTATTATTAAAGTATAAAAAGCTGTTTAGCTCCAACGCTCAATCAAGCGCAACACCAAAAACAGTATTTGACTGTTATAACAAAAGCAACAGTTACACTCCAATATGTATATATTTAGCCCAAACATTGCAGTCCTCAGCTGTTCTTTTTTTTTTACTAAAAACCCATGACTGGGGTGTTTGATGTGACCCAGTGGTTAGATTAGCCCACCATGCTGGTTAACATGTTTGAAATCAGATCATAGTTAGCATTCTAAACTGCTTGTTTGTTGTAAACCCAGCACAAACACACAGGTAATAAATGTAATCTAAGGCTGTGGCTTGGTAACACTGTTTGATGGTAACATTGAAGGTAAAATTGATTCACATAAAAGATAGAAATAGCCTGTCCTCACACCTTTGATTCTGTTTTCAAGGGGATGTCAAATGTGGCTTCCTGAGATGTTTTTGTATAAAAGATGACAGTACGTGCGTACAGTACTTTTTTAGCAGCGCTTCAAAAGATGAAGAAAGTTACTTATGTCAGGGATGAAACATGTCTTTCTACTTTGAAGGCCCGATAGAGAGATTACACGTCATATTCCATAGAGTTAATCTAAATCTAACCACCAGTTCCAAAGAGCATCTGTGTATACATAGGCCTTCGCTAAATGACAAAAAGCTCACCATCACTAAGCCTAACAGAAGATCTACCAAAATGACTTTGATGCTATGACATGGAGTGTTGGCATGACCAAGTATACTATTGAAACTGTCTGTTTGATTTAGGTGATTTTCCTCATTTGGCAAATTCTTTCCCAACGAAGAACAGAAGTAAGTGTCCTAATGCGAACTGACTCTGGAACGGTTCTGGTGATCCCATCAGGATCAAGGTCCCATCTGGGTGCAATTCCTATCAGCTCATCTCTAGGTGGGGGACATTTTCGTAGCAAGCGGCTATGCAGCTCAGAACCCATTCGTTTTTAACAGCCAGCCGATGACCCTGGCCTGTTAGCCCCAGTACCAGCCACACGTGGAGCTGGAGCAGGCAGATTGGATGCGACCCGTCTGCTCAGGGAGAGGCCATTATGTTCTGAGCTCCAGCACCTCAGCTCACCTCGCCTGCATTCTCCAGGCATCACTGCATTTGGTGTGGCCGCATAACAAAGAAATCTGTGTGCAAGCAAGCAAACACACACAAGCACACGTGTGCACACGCACGCGCGCGCACACACACACACACACATACACACACACACACATCCAGTTCCCCCTAATTACATCTATACCTCAGGAGATCCTCAATCCTGTGATAGGGATTTTCTCTGAAGCACAATCTCAGAGCGGGGGCCGAAATACCAGACCACAAAAGATGTACCTCTGTGTGAATGCCCCAAAATAGCTAATCAGGTTTGCCTGTGGATTGAATGAATATCTGTGTGTGTGTTTGTGTTTTTGTGTGTGTGTGTGTGTGTGTGTGTGTGTGTATGTGTTTGTGGCCAGACCTGAGGTTATTAAAGGACCCAAAACGGTGGGCTAGCATCATCACTTAGGTCTCACAGTCCTTCATTAACACAGACTAAGGGCTTTTTCACACACAGTTGTGTGTCGGTGTGTGTGTGTGTGTGTCTCTCTCTCTCTCTCTCTCTCTGTGTGAGTGTGTGTGTTTGTGAGTGCGAGTGTGTGTTTGTGCGTGTGTGGGGAGCAGGAAATGATGGCTCTATTGTCTCAATGTATTTTTAGGGGTAAGATTAGGATGGATTAATGTGGTTATGAAAGCACATACACACACACGAGCGCAAGCATGCACAGACACACACACATACACACACACCACACACACACACACACACACACACTCTGCATGCACACAGATAGACACACATGTATAGGTATGAGTAGCACAAGGAAAAAAAGGGGCATTTGTTATCTCTTCATTCAGAGCACATCCTGAGGCATTTAGAGCCCTCGTTTACATCCCAAAATTAGGCCAATCCCTCCTCAAAACACACACACCACACACACACACACATATGCATATATTTATATATATATATTCACATCTTAAAAAGAAGGCCTACAATCTCCGCCTTCAGACATCTCTTTCACAGTCCTTTCCTCAAAACACACTCCCACACGCCATCACCAAAGCACATTTCTCTGTCTTTCACGCATCTCTCTTCCATTGCTATACCTCCGTAAACACCCCCTCCTACACACACACACACACACACACACAAGCCTTTCTGAAGAAGGCTTAATGTCAGTCTCCCCCTCCCCCACCACACATACCCGAGCATCCCCTGAGGTGTGTAAGGAGAGAGAGGGGGGCGAGACCCAATTAAACACCTGCCTGCTCCGGCAGATTCACCGCATGCCAAAGATCAAACACAGACGGAATTCCTCCAAAGCAACGTCGGCGTCTAGGCAACAGGGCATCGATCTCCACTAGCCTCTCTACTCCAGCCTCTGATGATGAGAGGTGATGCACTATTATACAGCACTAACGTACGGTAGTCATGACAACGTGGTTTTGGCTCTGATGTTCCAGAGAGCTGTGAAGAAGCCTGAAAGTTCCATCAAACACCTGACAGGTTTACATTTCAGTGACAGGATGTGGTACCACCTCTCAATCAATCTGATGCCCTCCTCCTCCTCCTCCATGGCAACCATCACCACTCAGGCAAGGTTCCTGATAATGTAGCTGACAGAAGAGCCTCAATTCTTCAATGCAATTTGGCAAAAAGCCTTTCACAATGTCCATTCAGCCATAAACATTCACTCAGAAAAGCACTAGAGAGGAAGATGTGAGACAGACTATTTGTCATATCAGTGCTGTTCTCATTATAGCAGCACTTTAAAGGACATGAATAATTATTATGAAGATTGTGAGGATTTAAAATCACATTCCAGGTACTCTGCAACAGCTCCAAAGAATCACTACTGCGGACTCAATGAGGTGCAAAAGAAGTCAATCTGTAGGTGAGGCTGTCAACAGATGAAAAACAACACTCTCTGTGCCTTTGAGGCTGGGAGTAACTCATGAAATTTTAGAACAGAAGGAAATGGATTACAGGGGCCTTGCCTTTGGCAGAGAATGAGTCAAGCAACAACAAGGCCATCGCTACATCCATTTAGCAGTGGGAGCATTCTCATATTAGCGCCTGCTAACGCTGGTCCTCATGCTTTTGTAATTAGTCAAGCTTCCCCCTGACAAGTCAATGGGACATTCACCTAAGGCAGATATAAATGCTCAATCATGAAAGATGCCTTTCTGCAAATGTGGTGAAAATCTAATTTGAACGGTTGAATTTGAAAGCCAGTCAGCACATCTCTGGAGAGAAAGCAGGTGACTTAAATTTACAGCGAGAAGCAGAAGAGTAATGAGGATACGAGACAACAGCAAAAGCAGGCTGAGTTTTTTGAGTTGGAGAGGGTCAAACAACGTGTCTGAACATGGCAGGAACGCGAGGGAACCTTGAGCGATCAGTTCTGCAGTGGAACACAGAGGCCAGGAATGTAGATTACAACTGTTATGTCTCGGCACTCAGTGAGGAATATGACAATGATAGAAAACATGAGAAGGAAATGAAGAGAACAAAAGAAAGGAAAATGGAAAAAGAAAAGAGATGCTTTGGAAGAAAAAAAAGTGATAAAAAAGTGATAAAAGTGATAAAAAGTGAAAAACATGGGACCATTATGGGGGCTTTAAAAGGACAATGGGTCCATCAATATATGAACACTGTGTGCAGACCCATATGGAGGCCTTACACAACTACCTCCAGCATTGTGGGCTTACAGCAGTTTGGAATCATGAGGCAGGATAAGGGAGGCATCTGAGGAGTGGCATGAACAGAGAGAGAGAGAGAGAGGGAGGAAAGGGGAGTACAGGAAAGTGGATAGAGGTCCTTTTATGGTAAAACATGTCTGTGTATTGGTGAGCATTTGAGGGCTGTGTGTGTCTGTGCCTGTATATGTGTGTGTGTTTGTGTACATGGGCGTGGGGGCTAAGGGTGGAGAGTTAAACATGATAAAGGGCTTTTAAACGTGGGTGACCACAGACAATACAATCATTTACTGACCCAGCAGGATAACACAGGACCAGGGTGTTTTTTGTGTTTGTCTGTTTGTGTGTGTGCGTGTGTGTGTACAGTTTGTCAGTGTGTAGATGACAGTAAGGGTTAGGGTGTAAGCCCAGATTGTTTATGCCGACACACCGTTTTTGTTTTCACTGGTTGTCAGGGGGTGGGGGTCTGTTGGCAGCCCTCCAGCTGCAGACCACTCGGCCTAAAGCCCAGTGGCAGCTAACAATGCCCAGTGCAAATGTGTCAAATGAAACACACACACACACACACACACACACACACACACACACACACACACAGTGCAAAAGTCCGGAAACACCAGACAATGTGCTTACACAACTATCTCAAGAATTTCAGGCACTTCATGACATATTACAAATTTTAAACAGTGTGTTCATCCCTTATTCTCATACTCCCCTCCCATGGTCTGTCCTTGAATCTCTCTCTCTCTCTTTCTATCTCTGCCCTCGTTTTTCTGTCTCTCACAGTTGCTCTCATTTATTCACAGTGATAATACTTTATATTACATTGATCTTCTCTTCCGGGCTCAGTTATATAACGCCATGTCTGTTCATAGCAGGCACAGCCCTAGTTGTCAACTTCCATGCTGTCTCCCTCTAGCAATCTCTTCCCCTGTCTTCCTCCTCTCTCTCTCGCTCTATTGTCTCTCCGTCTGTCTGTCTATCTGAAAAAAAAAAGACTAGATTTTCTGACAACCTAATACCACCTCACTTCATTCCAGCCTGGTTTCTCGCCCAATGAAATATTGGTGAGACTGAAACACGTCAAGCATTTTTTACCATCTCTCCTTCTCTCTCTCCCTCAGGTTGTTCTTGTTGTTCCTGCGTGCGTGTTTACTCTTGTCAGAAGCTGCCTGTGGAGGTTCCTCTCAGATGTCTCCAGCCCCCATGCAGCCAAACTGGCCCTGTGGAGCTGCAGCCTGTGCCTAGCATGGCTGCCATAGGTCCAGTCAGCTCAGGTAGATACAGCCTGCTGGCTCAGCAGCTACGCTCACCACACACACACCACGAACACACACACACACACACACACACACACACCATGTTCTCTCACAGCAAACACACTTTCCCATGGGAAAACAGAGCACAGCCTAGGCAGCTCAGCTGTGAGTACTACACTATCTGCATGAATGTGTGTGTGTGTGTGTGTGTGTGTGTGTCCAGTCCCCATCATCATACCTAAACAAACTTTGTAGCAGATACACTCATTCACACAGAAGTGAAAATGAGATGACCCACATTCTGCAGACACACACACACAGACACAACACACCGAGTTACTCATAAGCAAACACATATGGCCACACACACACACACATACACAAACACACACACACACACACACACGCACACACACACACACAGTATGAAGTAGCCACTTTCCCGAATGTTCCTCTCTTTGCCTAGGGGAAGAGCTTGATGTAAACACATGGGCTAAAAAGCTGCCAGTCCCTTAAGGGGATGCACATTTCATCTAAAAACACTTGCTTACCGGATGGAAAAAATTCCTCCTTCTCCTCTCTCTTACTCTCTCTCTCTCTTTCATACTGGGCAAACTTATAACTTATAGAGTACAAGCTATGATTCCTGTCCTACAGGAAATTGTTTCTGGAGAAGTCCAACAGGACACAATTCAATATAATTCAATACAATATATACAATAACCACGCTAACCATATACAAGACAAACCTGCCATAAAGATTCAAAACAATTATGCCCATTTAGGTCAGGCAGGTGCAAAGCCGTCCTAAGTCTCTGAGATGGACGTGCTGTTCTGAGTCAGCCAGTAGGTGTGTAATCCTGAGGCATTAAACGGCTATCAAGGCGACCCCTCACATGCAAACTGCCCTCGCGCTAATCCATCACTGCTCCCTGTCCTTTCAACACAATGGCCTATTCCACCCCTCCACCCCACACCATGCACGATACACACACACACACACACAAGCACATAAAACACACATCTACACCACACCCACACACACAACCACACCCACACACAATCATACAAACAGTGCACAAACACACACACACACACACACAGCTGCCCCCACCCCAGCTGGTTGTCGGGATCCTGCCCTGGGAAGTCACACCCGTAGAGAGTGTTTGCCCAGATGCAGCTGCTTACCCTCACACCCATTCGAAAGAAACCCCCAACCCCACCACCACGCCACCCTCCCACTCCCCCAACACACCCTAACCCGACAGCAGGTCAGCAGTGGGCCCTGTGGTATCCGTCCTGAAGGAAGCCAGCCCACTTCCCGACCGACAACAGGTTCATTCTGTGCCGCTCCGGAGCCATGAATTACTAGTTACTCTTAGACTTACTGCTGCCTGACAGCCTTCCTGATGCCACAGACAGCACAGTAAACCTCAATACTGCATTTAATTTGGCATTTTATTGGCACATTCTGTAAATATGACAACTCAACCTGATTTGAACCAGCCTGAAATAAAATATAAACTGCATTTGATTTCTCTGTGTGTTTTAAACAGCCTACTGTGATGTGCTTGCTTACTAGAATATGGTTTCGATCCCTCTGAAGCAATAAAAAACAACATTCACTTACGTAAGTGTACACACAACTTAGTTATCTAAAACAGAACTGTAGCGTACACTGAAGGGAAATGAATACTGTTTTAAAACATAGTCCAGAATCAATCAACCTGTAGCTCTGTTGTTTAAGGTTGCCAAGTGCAGACCGAACAAAGACCTAATTGTGAAATTTGGCAGCCAACACTAACTGATGGGGACAATGAAACTTTGTTTCAGTTTTGTTTCTGTGCCCCGTTCAGTTAGCTATCAGTTAGCATATTCGGTCTGTGTCATACCAAATTTTCTCACTCTTATTCCTACTAAAGATGAGAGCCATTGGTTACTACATTGGTTGCTACATACCTTCCCAGCTCACTGATACTGTAGACAGTTCATTTTATACTATATTTTACAGTTTTCTTTATAATACATTCAGTCAAAAAGATAAGCTTTTAAATGCAATTGCAACACATCTGAGCAGCAATAACATGTCAAAAGTCCCAAATTAACACCTGGTCTTGTACAACAAGTGATGTTTCATGAGGTGCAATTTGTTTCACCACAAAGGTGCTCTGAAGATAGAGACAGGCCCAGGCTTGCATAGCTTGTTTCTACTGTCAACACAAACACAAACCCCACTCTTGCAGGGATCAGATGCCTTTGTTGTTACACAATACACAGTATTTCCCTCTCCTCAAGACATTCTTCTGATGACAAAATCAAGATGCCCAATTCTCCATGGGATCCACATGGCTTGTTTTGTTAACACAAGTACTGAGATTTGGAGATGTTTTGGACCAGAGCAAATTTTGAGATGCATTCCATGATTTCAAAAGGTTATTGATATTTATTAAGCTCAACAAGCTAGTAAAATAAAAAAAGCAGCACTTAACTCCTTAACTGCCTTGCCTTGCCTCATTTAACTCTAAGACAAAACTAAGTCCAAGCCACTGCTATGAGTGGGAGTAATTTAAAAGAAAATTCCAGAGCATTTCAACCCATAGCCTGTTTTTTAAAGGTCACTCAGTGCTAAAGTGAATGTAACATGCTCTGTTAATGCTAATCTTCATGCTAATCTGCTTCACTATTCGCAGATTCACTGAATAGCAGACCAGCAATTAATGCTACCTCTGCTACCACTGCAATGGTGTGTGGTTATTGGATTTTTTTGGGAGTACCGATAGCGATCAGACAGCTATAGGGACCCTAAGGAGCTAAGGCATAGCCTGCAGTGGAAGCCAGTGTGCTCCCAAGGAATAGATTCCCCAAGTCTGTCACATTACTATTATAATCTGCCGGTGAAGCCAACACCCTACAACGATGGAAGTGGCTTTCAGAACAAGCTGGGAGCGGACTCTGGCAGACAAATAATAGCAAAGAATTTCCCTTTGAGTTCGGTTCCACACCATCTGCTGGGTTTGGGAAACACATTTAAGGCCGACTAAAGAAGGCCGCTTGAGTAAGAATATTGTGGGTTTTACAAGGGAGAAAGCACTTTTAAGTCTGGCCATGGACGTGGCTGTTCTACTAAAAGCCCTGAAGAAGCGACTATGAAAACTAAAATTAGGGAGATCAATGATTGTGAACTTAGCCTTGCTCCCAATTCTAGCCTATGGGTTAGGTTTACATATAGCCTAAACCCTCATTTGTGCTCAACACAACAAAATAGATACAGATATTGTCGGAGTCTCTGTCCATTCACTGCATAGATTTCATCAATCAGTTTGTCTGTTCAGTTTATGATATGGACAAAAGGGATCAATGGATGAAACTGAGGAGGCCATTTGTTTATACCAAAGGAACATAAATATGGCTCACGTAGCCTTGGTCATTACAAAACAGAAACGCAAGAGGAGGACAAAGAAACTCAAGGAAAGAAGTGAAGAAAGTGTCTTTCTGTGTTAGTCTTTGAAAACTTCTATCAATGTTGCTTTTATTCAGGAAACTCCCAACAGAAGCATGTGACTGACAGCTGATGACAGATACAAACGTTTCATGTTCCAAGACAAGAAACAAGGCCATGCAGTGGAGGAGGAGGATGAGGAGGGAGAGGAGGACCTGGAAAAGATGAATTGTACATAGCTGCTCTATAAAGTCCTCTATCATGTGATCTTGTAGTGAGACAAGAGCTGCAAGTATTAGCTTGAAACATAACCCCTAAAACAAACTATTAGACTAAAAGTTCAGTAGCGCGTTCTTGAACAGCAATCTCTCCCATGTGCTGAGAACATTCACCTCGCAAACTGTCCTCTGGGAGCAACGTGAAGAACATGAAAGCAAATCCAGGACAACAAAAACCACAGTGCCACAGTGCAGATCAAAGGTGACACACCACAGATGGCACCAGGGTGTCAGACTAGGAATAATTACTATCGCGTCTACAGAGACCTGCTTCACATCTGTATTTAACTGTAGAAGCAAAGACCAAGCCCACAACCCAGACATGGGGCCCTTTCAAAAATATCACCCTTTAACTGTATGATACACCCAACACGTACGCCACGTCACTCAGTGGAAAATTCTCATCTGACAAGAAGAGCCTGTGAGAATTGAGACTCAACCACCGAGTCACTATGAATGGGAAAGCTGTTGATAAAAAATGAGACAACAGTGAGTCTGGTGAGGCTGAGGGCCCTTTTGTGGTGTAAATGGAATGGGACCATGGGCAGCTTTTTCTCCTGATCCAGCACTTTTAGCCAAACCCCAATGGTAAGCCATGCCCCCCCTTCCCCCGCGCATGGCCCTAGGTTGCTCTTATCTGGTGCCACATCAAGCTGGCACAGCTGCGCTTGTATGGGCACAAAAGTTGCGTGCACCATTTGAACGCTCAAATCTGTACCAGCTTAGCCTGAAGGAAAGGGGGAAGTAGAGTTCCCACAATAATAAAAAATAATAGTTCTTCAAAGGACCCAATATGGGTTCAGACAAAACTCATTCACAAAAAATAACAAGGCCTCAGCCCAGTCAGTTGGTTTTCCCTACAGAGTGCTTCATGCCAATCAAACAACCATCACCAGAGCTGTAAACAGTTCTTGTCACGTTACTTAATCTCCTTGAAGAATTTTTTGTTCATTGCATCTTTTCCCCGATTGTAGGCCTACTGAGACCATCTTTCTCAATTTGTGCCTGAAATGTGCACCACTCCCATTCCCTTTTAATCACCACTACCACCCACAACAAACAAATCTCTAAGATCAGCACCCTCCATGCAATCACACTTGGTGCACCGCCAAACAAAACAAACATGCAACGACAACAACAACAAAAACAAAACAAACTCAGGGCAAGCAACTCCCATCATGCCATGTGCAGCCAGCAACAGTGCCATGACGACATGTTCGACTGTGTCACCTCCACACCCTGGGCCTATTCTGAGGAGCCCTAGCTGACTCAAATGCACAGACACCAGCGTGAAATAGCCTACAGCACTTCCTGTCAACTGTGCTACTCATGACTGCCTCCCTGATAAACCAACACAAAGCAACAGTTTAACTAATAACAACAACAAAATCATAATATACTACTATCATATCCTATCATAAAACCCTAATGGAACAATGCACACTCTAATTTCCTTAATAGCTGGACATGCAGTATTATAAAGCTTAAAGATGTGAGGAAACAGTACAGACTGAAGCATTTGGGCTTGAAGAGTGCTGCTTACAAAAGATGCATCAGATCATTGTTCTGGGTTTGTATGCTTCTGTAGATGTGTCTGAAACGGGGTTAGGCTTTCATGAGGTGCACCTGCGACACCACTTTCTCCATAAAAGCGCTCTTTTTGTCAAATGTGTTGCACCGGCACCACAGAAGCCCACTGCACTGCTGTGATGTTGCTGTGAAAGTTGACTTTGGGGAGGTGAAATATTATGCACTGCTTCGGTAAGCTCTGATGTCTGTGCATTATGTATGTAGCTGTCAATACAGCCAAGTTGATGCATTCAGCAGGTAAGCCGGAGTGCTTTACGGGAGCCCACTCTGTCTAAAAAATGATCTGTATTTATCTACATCAGCACACATGCATTAGAATAGATACTTGTTGGCTAATTCTCCTGTCCATCTCAAAGAAAGACATTGACAATTTTCCCATAAATAGCATGGCAAACATTTAATGGTAATAACACTGTACTTTGTGAAAACTGCAGTTTCCACAATCATCGTCAGTCAGACACATGAGATTACTCTGTCAGCCTCTTTGAATTAAGCTCTGAAAGGCCATTTAAAGGTCGAACAATTAACCTAGAATAAAGTGTGCAATGTCAACTGCGTGAAAGGTAGCGCTGGCAGAATCTGCATGAGATCTCTTCTGTGAATTGTTTGGAGCTTAGCAAGCCAAAGGCAATCCTCACCTAGATGTGTTTGTGTTTGCCAAACAGTAATCTCACCCTCTCTGACCTCCTACTCATCACAGCAAGACTGTGCCAACTGTGTCAGTAGGACAACTTTCTCTCACTCACTCCCTCTCTCATTCTCTCTCAGCATCTCTCGCTCATTCCCTCTCATTGTCACAGTGTCTTTGACTCTCTTCCAAAAATGCATGCATCCCAATCGCACACACAAATATACATGATTAAATGCCCTGCAACACACTGTCACAAACACAGACAATGGCTAGCCAAACTCCTAGGCTAGTTTTGTCCCCCCTTCTTAATAAATTAGTTTGCTGAAAGACGAACAATGTTATTAGATACAACAGCTTCACACAGCCAACTCTCACACAGTACTTTCACAACTGACAAAGTATGCCTGTGTGTTTTCTCCAATTCTCTGTCTCAAACTCACAAGACCCCTGTTGACTCAGCAGTGCTTACAGCCTCTCTCTCTTCCTCTCTCTCAATGTATCACTTTGACACACATACACTTCCCCCTGTATTAGCCAGTTGGTGGTCTGTGACTGGGAAATGTCTCATTTCCTCTCTACACCAAAACTGAATACCCAGCATGTACAGTGTGTAGACGTGTCTCATTTAAGATGTGCAAAGCCCTCAGAAGTCCCTTTCTCCTTCTTGCTCACAAGTCCTGAATGGATCATGCCTTCATACTTCCAACACAGCCAAAGCTGGTCCCAGGCACCAAGTCCATCAATGGGGTATTAACAAGAGACACCCCTGGCAATTCCATAGACCACTATTTAGTAAACAGATGGCCTCAGCTTTGTCAGAGTTCTATCTGGCAACACAGATTGCCTCTATGAAGACAAAAATGAATACACAAACAGTAGGCCAAGTCTACGTTTAAGTCATGCTATTAAATTAGACGATTCTAACGCAAAACATTCTCACGTCCAGCAGTTCGTTGATCTTATATAATAAAAAAGATTTGAGGGACATCCCAGTAGGCTACTAGGTTTCTGCAAACCCACACCAATGTGACTGTATGGCATCCAGTCGTCGCAACACATACATTGCACACACAAGCACGTTGGCCACCAATTACCCACGACGCTCATGGTTTAATGCTTACAGGTGAACACAATTGAAAATAAATGTTTCATAAACCTCAGTTGCCTTATACAGTCCTTTTCGAATACCCTGCCCCAAGAGCTATTCACACTATAAATTGTGTTTATTCAATTTATTGTAAATAATCTAATGCACAAAGGATCTGAAAATGAACACGCATGAACATACACGTCGCGTAAAAAAAGACAGATCAGTCGACATCTAGAGGAAGGAATAGCCTATGCGCTCTGCCCCGTCAAGGGAGATGGCACATCTTTTGTCCTCGACTTCCAGATTTAAAATAACGTGATATAGAGCAAAACGTCCCTTCTGCTGCCTCCCTTACACATTTCCCGTAACCTAAGATTTGTGACTAATATCCATCCTCTCTTTGACATCGTGCCTTAGAACTGCTCAATTACTAAATGTAGGTTAATGTAAGCCAATTCCCATCGCCCCAACGCTTCATTCATGCATAAGGAAGGCTACTACTGGCGGAGAGTGATTTGAAAGCACGGAACCAAAACAAGCGGTGGCTGCCGCTGCATTGCCGAATTGACATTTCAAGGAAGCTCGGGATGAAACATTTTTCTTGCTGGGAAAGACAGGTTGGTCAGTCACCCTGCAAAAATGGCAAATAGAAGATAAAATATCACCTCTCCTGAAAAACTAGAGAAGCAACAGCGCTTTTGTGAGACAGATGAAAATGGACCTTCACGACAAGGAAACGACTGTCTGCGCAATAGGTTTCAACCACAATTCAGCATTTTTTGTTTAATTCACCAAAGAAAAACTGTGCCAACCGGGTCAGTGGAATAGCCGGTGCTCTACATCTGCGACCCACCTGCTTGTGTGGTATCGGTGAGATCGTAGTTCAGCCCAGGGTAGTCCCTCAATTTCCTGCCGCTAATATTCAACATCCCCGAGCATACGGCATCCTCCAAAGCGCGGTCCAGGCTCCGGGCAGTATGTAGCTGGTGCTGATGCTGTAGAACACCCGGGTTCCAGTGAGGTCCGTTCGAATAGTGATGGCTTTGAAGAGCCGTTACGGCTCCCACACCTCCCTGACTCGCCGCCATTTTCATAAGTGAAATTATTCTTACAATAATAACAGGGGCCGCTTCTCCGCCCATGCGCATACGGCACAGACTAGAGACTGTTGGGGAAGGGCCTTCAGGATGGGGCGGGGGAAAGCTGCATGTCCGAGGGCAGGTACAGATCGGTGGTGTAGACACCCACGCCTGGTTTTGTCGGTCTTCAGATATGTTATCCGGCTCTCACAGGTTTCCGCTGAAAACAAAATATAACGGCATAGTTTGGACTAAATTGTGACATATTCTAAATTCTGATCATTGGTTTGTCCATCAACAGCCATATTTGCGGGCATCAACATTGCTGGAATCAAGTATGAATAACGTTTAGTTAAAAAATATAACCTCAATTAGGATGTGAAACACACAGGGTACCATTTTATCGAACCTCTTCTCTGACATTGACTCACATGCGACGCCAAGTGACGATGTTGCTGCTACTACATGGAATCATTTCACTGACGGGAGGAAACTCTATCAGTAATAATAATAATAATGGAAATAATAATAAAAGGATCAAGGGCCTTACTGGTATATGTTATTTTTAATGATTATTTGTTTGTTTATTTTCATAGGCTATTTCATGACAGGTTATAGACACTGTATTTATGCAAAACTTTGCTATTTGCCTATCTGCTATGTGTGGATTATTCCGGTCATGCAGGTTATCTGTGACTGGCATAACCTAGGCCACATGAAGACTGAGAACGTTCAGAACCTGTTCAGAAGCCTCATCAGTGACCTGTTCAAGTTTATTTGAACGATGTATACAACTTCACCCGATCAAACATGCTCTCCCTGGACGTTTGTTACGGCATGGGCTATTTTAGTCTGAGTTATGCAGTCAGTCCCCTGCACCGCGCTTCTGGATTGGGTAATAGAAGCGTTTCTCTTGGACAGTAGGCTCAGCGCGAGCGCGTTCGTTCTGCCAGCTGTCCCACATCTCAAGTCGCCTACCGCCCCACGAGGCATCTGTTAAATGACTCGATAGACTGTGAGTAGCTGGTTAATAGGAAGCTATTTCATTACAGACAGTTTGAATTCTCCACTGGAGAGAAAAAGTTTTGTCCCTGTGAAGGTAAGTGACAGTCGTCATCGCCAGTCCCAAGAGGAAAATGGGCGACATGAATGAAAACCAGAGTGACCCCATGCCGGTGGAAGAACCAGATTCTCGCGAGTCGGAGAAAATTGACTTGTCACTAGGTTTGTATTCCTTCACAGAGTGGTTCTGCACGAAAAAAAAGTACGGTGACAAAAAAGTTTCTATTATTTCTTAATACTCAGTATCATAGGGCTGTCAGTTGTCAAATAGTTTAAGCTGCCTTTTGATGAGCAAAACCAAAGCTAGAGACTTTTTCATACTGAAATAGCTGTATCTCTTTAAGACTGTTTGAAATTATTTTTAGTTCTTGTTCAACGCTAAATATATAGCCTACTTGAGCACATTTTACAGAAGCAGCAGTGTATGGTTCTCTGACTGGGCCCGTTGTTTAAACATTCTAAGAGATCATACGCAGCCTGTGGCAAATGTCTGTCATTCATTCAGCTCAGAGTAACTGCCAGTAATTTTTGTGATTATATAACATCCTACTACTCTCGCCTGTGTTGTTTGTATGTCTTTGCCAGCTTTAATACTGTACTGAAACAGTTTTTTTCTCTCCTAGATGAAATCATCAAAAGGAATAAGAGAGAAAAGAGAGCAAACAGCAAGGCTACAAAGGCTAAAAATAAACGGCTGGCAAATAGAAACAATGTCCTGAAGAAATTGAACAAAGATGGTCAACAATCAAGTCTATTTTCCAGAAGAGGCGCCTTTCAATTTCAAGGTAAAACCACAGAAAGGGACTAAATGGAAGAATTTAAAGGAAAACTCCGGTGTGAATCAATCCATAGTCCTAATGTTTGAAATCGCCTAGTGCTGTCAGTATGTAAAATAATGAGAAAATCTGACACAACATAGACTGAATAGTGAACTAGCAGCTAACACTAACTGAATGGTGCACAGAAATTCACTTTCAGTTTAATTTTCCTATGCCCCATTCAGGTAAGGTAAGATGCCGCTTTGCTATTCGGTCTGTGTTGTATCAAATTGTCTTGTTCTTTTTCCTACAGACAACACTCAGTGGCTTCAAACAACAGGGCTATAGCTTGAATCACACCAGATTTCTCCTTTAATTTGGATTCTCAACCACTCACTCTCACCCACTTACACACTCACACACACACACACACACACACACACACAAGGAGTAACATTGTAGGAACATGAAGGAAATAACATTCATGTAGTTTACACGTTCAGTGTAGGCTGCTTACTCTGCTCTGTTATAATTATTGTACCTTTTGGGGATGTTAAGGACCCTACAGGCCAGGGTTCACTGGGCCAGCTTTCCGAGGCTTTTACAGGAAGAGAGGATTTGGTTTTGGCAGAGGCGCCTATCGAGGAACAGGAGTGAGCCCACTGAACAGAACTGCTGTGGACATCAAGGTTAGTTATGTGAGACAGAAAACGAGTTAAGCATTATCTGGCCTAAACAAACAAACAAGCAATTGCATATCTCACTCTGCTCTTGTCTGTATGAATTTTGAAACAGAATTTATATAAATCTCCTCACAATGTTTTACAATAATATTTAATAGGTTAGACTGAAAATAAAAGTCTGTTCCAACAATTCACTAAGTCAGCTGATTAGCACATTAGCACAACTCCTCAGCAACTAGATCAGCTAATTGCCCGTGTTATGTGCACAGATACAATAACACAGGAATTGCCTGTGTTAAGTGCACAGAAAGAACTAACACCAAGAGGACTTTTGCTTTCTAAGTTGGTCCTATACAGCTCTGGTTAAACTCACAAATACATCATTCATGGTAAATGTTTTTCTTTTGAAGGTTGCCAGACAGTTTGGTCAGTTGAAATTTGGATTCAGGGGCGCTTTTTCACGACCATATCGTGGACGAGGACAAGGTTTAGGAAGGTATTCTGAATTTAAAAGCCCATGCTGGGGCAGTCTCTCCCTCTCTCTCTCCCTCTCTCTCTCTCTCTCTCTCACACACATACACACACACAGCTCTCTTCTCTGTGTGCATGCTTATGATTAATTGAAATGACATGGTAGTGTGTAATCAGATGATATTGGAGTTAGATTATGTTTTGACTATTTTGATCAATCCTCGCTGACACTTAGGGGAAGAAATACTGCACAGTTCCAGGCCAACACCAGTGGAAGGGGAGCCAGGCCGTTTGTCTTGAATAGATCAGTAAGTGTAATAAAAACTGTGATAATTCACTCATGAAAATAATGAAAATAATGCAAAGTAATTCAGACACAGACTTGATGGAAGAAAGCCATTTGACACCTCTGATTAACAGTGAATAAAAAGTGCTGCCAAACATCGCAGGCAAGTTACAGCAGTAATTGATTGGCTACAAGACTTCATGATGCAGCTGCAATGACTTAATGTGTCAAATCACATTTGTGAGACTTTAGAATGATCCCATTCCCTTCATGAACTGTCACTCAGTCAGCCAAAAAACAGGATCATGGCAGAAATTAAGCCAATGGCCAAAGGAGTACTAATGAGTGACCAATTTCCTGATAGGCCTAATACATGCTAACACGTACAGTGTATGACAGGTCTATACACAATCTACTAACATGTACTTAGTAAAAAAAAAAAGTTACACTCATACTAACAGAGCTTTGATAATGTATGTGAACATTTCTGAGTTTATAATTTAATTAATCATGAGTTAAATATGGTTAAATATCTGTGCTCTGATCCAGACCTTTATTGTGAAAAAGATGTTCCTCTCTTCCTCTACATGTTGTCTCTTCCCCTAGTTCCCCAGTACCAGAGGAAGAGGAAAGATGGACAGATTTCAGAAAGTCAGAGGGTGAGTATGAGGTCAATGAAGCGTGACTCAGCATAACTGCATGAGGAAACTGTGTAAAATTACAAGTGCTCTTGTCTTCATTCCTCTTCTTTAAAGCTGGAGGAGAGCGCCCTCTGGTGGCTCCATGCTGACAGTGTCACTACCCAACTCCAAAGCTTCAAGTGAACCCGGGTGAGTCTGGGGAATTTGCTATTGTTAGTCATGGTAATCAGTGCTGTCCTGTCTTTTTGACTTGAAAACCAAATCAACACTTGTAGGAGAATGGCACTTGAGTTGTTGAGCTGATAACTGCAGCGTGGTTTTAAAATTGTAAATTTGTCAGTCTGATAAATTTGCATCATTTCTGCTCATTCCTGTACACTTGGTTCCTCTTCTATTCTACATCAAAATTGTACATTAGTTTGTGTGTGTGTGTGTGTGTTGTAAATTTCTTAATATATCCTCTGTAGAGCACGAACAAACTCAGGAATTCATCAGACAGCTTCGCTGAGACTGCAGGTCCATCTTTCCCCCAGCCCAAAGGCATTCCTCTCAACTTCAACTTCAAAGCAACATCCAATCAGGTGTGCTCCATTCTAAACAGAAGTCAACGACTCAGTGACGACAGTTAATGGGCTCTGTGGGTAATGGGTTAAGGGCTCTGTGCACGGCAGACGTTGCTGTTTAAATGGTGAAGAAATCTTCATCAATATGTTACACAAATAGCACACCAAAGTAGTATTATAGGCCAGAGAGCCTTTTTATGTGACCATAATGACCATTCAGGACGTTATTACAAAATGGGTTAAGCAGTGTTTTTTGTTCTCCAGTTTGTCTTTCTCCTTCTTGTTTTATGACCAGTTGCAACAAAATAAACTTCAGCGTGCAATGTACTCTTAAACTTTCAGACGGCTGTGACGCTTAATGACCGATTCACCACCTTGAAGATCCGGAGTCAGGGTCAAAGGTCATGGAGAGGTGAATCTAGAGGCAGGGGTCGTGGCCGAGGACGAGGAGGAGGAAGAGGAGGGACAATCGGAAGAGGAGGGACAATCGGAAGAGGAGGGGGAATCGGACGAGGAGCAGTGGGAAGAGGAGGGGGACTCAGGAGAGGAGGAGTAGGAAGAGGGAGAGGAAGAGGAAGAGGACTAATAAGTAGCAGAGAAGGAGGAAGAGGTAGAGGAGTGAGAGACAATCGGACTGTCACTCTCCAGTAACTGGCCTCTGCACATTTGTCTACCGTACACTCTCAGGAGGTTGGAGGAAACACATCATTCTGATTGTAGAACTGCCCTCGTTTTACAGTCTTTCTGTAATACCCTCATCTGACAGTGGCAACCAATCCGGTGTTTAAGAAACACTGCTAATTAACTGTGTGGCACCATACACTGACGTTTCAGGGTATAGCTTGTTGTCGAATAAATGCTGTTTCTGACTGTGCAGAGTTTTGTGCAAAAAGGTAAATAAGAATCATAAAATAACCATAGAAATGCTTGAAACAAATAAATGAAAGGTGCATCAAACACAATAGAAACACTTTTTCACTTAAAGCATATTCTGCTGTAGCTCAAGACTAAACAACAGCTGATCACTTTCTGAGAGTAATTGGATAACGAAATGCTCAGTATCTGTGCATCTGTATTTACACAAGACAAAAAATTACCATGCGACATCAGATATAATCTACGGTCAGAGGTCATAGAGTAATGATTGTACTTCTCTTAGTGTCATGTCAGTGGTTGGGAACTTCGTAAACTAGCCTTGCCTATAGTGCAATGTCCAACATCAGAACTAGTAGGAAACAATTGGAAAAACTAATTTAAAAGGTGTCAATGACTTTAAAGGACAGTTTTATAGATGGGTATGTGTGTACCTTATGTTGCTAATTTTGACATCTGTGACTGGACGTACAGACCAGTGGTGTATCTGGTAAATCAACAAATGCAAGAATGGTTTTCTATTTTAGTTGTATAACTATTCTTTTTTTTATTTTGAAATTGTAGATGATGTTGATCTTTGATGAATTTATTGTAAATATGGATGGAAATAAAAGTTGTTGTTGCCGTGGTAATTAAGTGATTTTATGTCTGCACTGTAGATTTTTTTTTCTTCCTTGTTTGTTCCCTGGAAAAGTAAAACTACCACCATAGGCCAGGCCAGACCCACTTACAATTCCAGACCATTGGTCCTGATTCCGCCCCCCGCCCCCCCTCCCCACAATCCCCCCAGCCCCAGCTTGTCTCTCGTTGATTGGTTTGAGAGCTCTTGACATCACTTCAAGTGAACCCAACATGGCGGATCAATAACAAACGCACTGTCCATATTCTCGTTGTTGTCAGCTATGTAAGTACTAGTGGTTCTGCTTGTAAGGTCTGGGAAACATGAGGGTCGTCAACTGTATTTTCTAGTCAATACGAAATGCACATAGAAGCTTTCCATCGATCGGAAAGCTGCAGATAGCATGGGGACTAGTTAAGGAGAGTAGCTAATTCGGAGGCTAGTTAGCTAGCGTGCCGTAGGAGCTGTGTGGGCTAGCTAGCAATCTATCTTGATACTGAGAGGGGATGGGGACCTCAACTTAGCTTGGATACCTACCTTCGATTTTGACGTGGAAACATTTGTTCCACATTTGACATTCCCAGTGACGGTAATTTTCTCCATTGTATAGCAGCTGGTGATTTTTGTCTGTTACTCTCTGAAGTAACTGTAGCCATTAGCTAGCCATTGCACTACAAGCTCACAACAGCTAGTCCAAGACACTAGCTATGGTGCTGTCCTACAGATGGAGTTCCGATATTCACGTTCATGTGTTTTTTGTGTGCACGGTAGTTTGATATCTTAACGGCGCAATTTGGTCCTCGCTTCGGAATCTCAGTCATTGTATAAAAGTTAAAATCGCATTTTCAGCTTGCCAAGCATGGCGAGCAAGGATGGAATTTCATTCATGTGTTGTTATAACACATGGTAACCTTATCTATGGTACATGGTTCTTAGGTTACATCGTAGCATGTGTTCCAGTGATAAACGACTTTAATCAACATCACATGTAAAATCCAGCTCCTCTGCAAAAACTTACACCTACTGATTAAAGATGAGTGGTGTCATAATTTATAACCTGTATGCTAAAGCATGTTTGGCGAAGTAGTAGCCTATCAGGCCTACTTTTAAGTAAAGATGTCTTACAGACAATAATTACTGTTTTATCTGTTCATCACAGTGGGAACATGGCAGACAAAAAAAGTAAATCGACTGGAGTAAAAAGAACATTAACTAAAAGAGAACAAGATGAGATGAAGAAAAAGGTGAGGTGATACAACAACTTCACCGTTATGCAAGACTGTTGTTTGCTACCAGAGAGAGTTAGTGTGAAGTCTCCTTGACAGTTCACCACAAATCACCTGATTTTATTATTTTGCCAAATTGCCTCCCTATTATTTGTTGCCCACAGGAGGAAGAAAAGGCAGCTGAAGTTTTTGAAGAATTCTTGGCCTCCTTTGACACTAATGATAAAAGTGGCGTGAAGACTTTTGTCCGTGGTGGAATTGTGAATGCAACAAAAGGTGATAGCAGTAGTGAACAGTGCCCATAGCTTAATAATCCATCAGAACTATGCATGCTTGTGCAACCCATGCAATTTCCATTGATATTATCATTACAGTGTAATAAAATGTTGGTATTACACAAAGTGTGAAAAGGTTTATCTAAGGGTTTTGTTGCTTTGTATAGTACAGTAAGTAGTAAAGAAATCTCGAGGAGTGCTTCATCTTGATTGGGTTCAGTTGCTTGGATTCTGTGTGAAATGTCAGTGTCCATTGTATTTGATCGCCCCTTTAACTGTTTTGATAATGTTTGACATTTGTTTGTGTGTTTTTTTTTTTGTTTGTTTTTTTTGTTTTTTACAGAGGAGCAGGCAGCAGAAGTGAAAAAGAGTAAGCTATATAGACCATCCACAAAATTTGCACCTCCAGCTTCCCAAAATGCCGTGCCACCACCTCCAGCTCCAGATCTTAAGAAGTCTGTAAGTAACATTGAGAATGGGCACTTTGTTGAAACACACACACACACTTGTGGATACACACATATGTGCATGCACATACACACACACATATTTAAGGATATGTAGAGGAAAAATTCTTTTTTTCCCACTGCAGGCTGTCAAAAAGAAGACCGAAGAAAAAAAGAAGAGTAATCTTGAGCTTTTCAAAGAGGAGCTGAAACAGTAGGCTACGTCATGTTCTAAATTCTAAAGCATTGTGCACTCCTCTTCTGAAAAGTCACTGAAGTGTTGTTCCTGTGCCTTTTGTTCCATTAGAATCCAAGAGGAGCGTGAGGAGCGATACAAAAGGAAGAAGGGTGATCCAAGTGGTACTAGTCTCCCAGATCTAGATGTGCCATTATCACGGAGATCAAGTTAGTCCACACTCTCCCTTAGACACGAATTCATGTCCTGTTTGACATGAAGATGAATTTGACTGAAATTGATATTTTTTTCCTCTTAAAAGTATTTGATGATGATCCAGCATTGCCTAACTCAACCAATCTCTACATTGGCTGTATCAACCCAAAGGTAAGTGTAATAGCACTTGAATCATTGTGACCTTTCAGTTATACATCTATCTTCTGACTAGATTGATTCACCAGTCAGAGACTGTTGTAGAAGCTTCTGTCTCAAGTGAAACAGCACTGCTTGTTGAAGTGCCATAGACTTCTGTCAAGGTCTTTACAGGGCACTCCAGAGGGAAGGTAAATTGCCCATGCAACAGATGTAAGCTCAGTTCCTTTCCTCTTTTCCTCTCTCCTCTTGTCTTCTCCCCCTGGAGATGAATGAAGAGATGCTGTGTAAGGAGTTTGGCAAGTATGGACCCCTTGCCAGTGTGAAGATCATGTGGCCGCGCACGGATGAGGAGCGCACACGGGTCTCCAACCGAGGCTTCGTAGCCTTCATGACACGGAAGGATGCGGAGAGGGCCATGGCGGCACTGGATGGTACAGGGCTTATGGTTTTTTGTACACTATTCATTTCAACTGGAGTAAAGCATAATAGGTAACATGATGGCTTGTAACTGGGCTCCTAGGCAGTGTATTTACAAGTAGGGGTGGGAATCTAGAACCGGGTATCAAGTAGAACCAAGAATCTAATGCTTCAATCTACTGGAATCACATGCCTCTGACTTTATCAGTTCGTCTCATTAGTATCAGCATGTTTTTGAGATCATGGTCCATTAGTCTTCCTGTAAGTAGAATTAAAGCAGACAACAGTTTTACATGGTTAGCTCATTATGACAAGCTTTTATGGCCACCATAGTAGTATAGGCTACGCTATAGGCTATAGGCTACACTATAGGTTCATGTGAAATTGTAAGCCTATGTAGACTACCTACTCTACTGCAAGGAATTGATAAGAAAATTGAGCAGGATTGACAGTGGCATTAATATTGCTAAAATCCTATCAATTCCCACCCCTAGCTTCAAGACTGTCTTGAGGGAGCACATCACTGGGCTCACGGACAAACATTAGTCATGTAACTTTGTGTGCTCAGCTGGTCTACTTTTTCATGACATTTACTGTTCCTCAGTATCACATGGTGTAGAGTTTGCACTTGAACTTAGCAGTGCAGAGCTGTCACACCTCTGAAGGATGAGTGCTAATTTGAAACCACAGCGTGCACATACTGTGACTGCCTTGAGGCAAGAACAAGCAGTGATGCTAGGATTTGTTTATTTATTGACAGAGCAGGGTAAAAGCAAGCACAAGTGTGTGTGTGTGTGTGTGTGTGTGTGTGTGTGTGTGTGGGTGGGTGTGTTTATGTCCGTCCCTTACAAATTAATTATTGTTCGTAAGAGAATGACTGGTACAAGTTACCACAGCTGAGGTTGGCCCATACAGAACTGAAACTGTGCAATTCCAAAGATAACTGAAAGGGGCTGTGGGTGTCCTTGGGGATGGTGTGACTATGAGAAAAGATGTTACTGTGTCCAAAGACTTGAATGTTGCTGTTGCTGCCTGGGCAGGTAAGACGATCATGGGCTTCGAAATGAAGCTGGGCTGGGGCAAGCCGGTGCGCATCCCACCCCAGCCCCTCTACACGCCCATCGGGGTCCTAAAGACCTCTACCCCGCCGCCCCCCTCCGGCCTGCCCTTCAACGCCCAGCCTCGCGACCGCTTCCGCAACGATTTCACCAAGCCTTGGAGTCGCTCCAAGGATGAGTTTGAGAAGGTAACCAACCCTCCGCCGCCAGTCTGCTCACATCATTGGCTGTGTGCATGGTCCTCTAGGGGTTGGAACTGTTTTCTAGAAGGGTCTTTTTTTGAAGTGTAGCACTCATAGTTCAAAGCCAATCAGTGACTGGGTAGAGCTGGGACAAATGGAGGTGTTTCTCTTTTTTTGTTTTCTTTGATTTCATGCCATCTTGAGTAGCTTCACCAAAAAGGTGCTGCAGCCATCAGAGGATAAAGATGCTGGACGTTGATTTAACGCTTTAACGCTGGAGCTGGGAGCTGCACAAGTAAATAGGCTTTTGGAGCTCCAAGCTTCACTTCCTCCCATACTGAATTCCAGTGGCTTTATCCTGTGATAAGCACAGGATGCTTTTTTATGAAGCTACTGCAGTCCATAGATCAAATACACAGATGGTTTGTACAGCCATGTCAACAGGCAGACAGCACTACAGATAAGGAGCTACTCCACCTCAATAACTTTTAGCTGCTGTTGACTTACTGTTACCTGTTTATTTTTTTGTAGTAAAAATCAATATAACCTCAGCCAGTGAAAGAACACAAAATAGTAGTATCTCAAAGTGGGTACATACTTATTCTTCTTGTGACAGTAGTAAACAGTCTTCCTACTACGTGCTACTGCTAGGGTGGTTTGTTCTGTGCTGTGTGTATCCTGTAGTGTGTCAACCTGTATAAATACTCACTTTGTTTATATCTTCACTATTTGGTTTGACTTCACGAACAGACTCTGTCCGAAGCCGTAGTCAAAGTGGTTATCCCAACAGAAAGGTACACACTCTCTCTACTCCTACTACTACTGCTACTACGACTCCACAAGCCTACTCTCTCCTCTCTGAAAGGGAAGGACCCAGGGGTGGGGTTGTGGGTGGGTGGGTGGGTGGGTGAGGGCGGGGGAACGATGGGCTGTCAGAGATAGCACACTCTTTAAATAGTGCTACTGAATCAATACAAGGGCTAGAGGAGGGGGGTGACAATAACCTGAGGGATGCTTTACTTATTTACTACCTCTGTTGACTTTGCCTGGTCAGGACTACTTTAGATGAGTCTCCTGAGACATGTGTCCTGTTCTTCTATTGTTACATCGAATAACTGACCAAAATACCAGAGTACATATGTTGGCATTCTGAGTTTACTTGTTTGGCTCAGATATTGTGTTGTGCCCCTGTGGAATTGGCCTAATAGTCACTCTCACGTCATTACAATGAAATATAATACTTAAAACTAAATGGATAGCATAGATTGACTAGCATCCATTTCACAGCTTTGAGTGTACTCGTACTGTGCTGTATATTGGTACCCCTCTGTCTTACCTATAAAGAAAACTAAAGTTGTATATACAGTAATATTGCCTATACAAAATAGTGGCGGTCTCCTTTGGCCACATGCAGACTACTGATATGCCAGCACAGCTAAATGTGTGTGTTTGTATGTGTGGGTCAAGTGAGTTCTGTTAACCCCCAAGTCTTCTGCTTTGGTGTCGCTAAAGTCTAAAAGCCTATTTTATAACCTTAATATATACACACTTGTCAGCACATGCATACACACACACACACACACTCGGTCTCACACACACAGAGGATCTACGCAGAGACGTTACGACTGTTTTTGTAGATCAGAGATGCGTAGTAGCTAATAGTAGTAAGTGATGTAGACCAAGTCAGTAGTGGTCTGTCTCCTTATGTCTGATGGGCACTATAGATTACTGTCTTTCAGGGAGGGCCTTTACTTCCCATTGATTTAGACTCTTTTTGTTCACACCAGTGGAAAAAAAAAATCATTGCATGTTTGCTTCTTAGAGAGGGAAAAACTAACATCAGCCAGCTCTTTGTAAAATGGATACTGTATGTGTAAACAAAACTGAGGAAATAATTGTTATTTTCTGGGTATGTGCAACACTATGAGTTGGTTTGGTCACTTCATTAATCCTATGTTACTGTTTTTTCTGTGTATTGTGTTGTATGACTGTGAGTATGTGTGCTTGTGCATCTTCATTCACTATTAGGCAGAAGAGTGTAGTATGATTGAATGGTAGAGTGAGACGGAGTGAGAATGAATGGATGAATGAGAGAGAGAGAGAGAGAGAGAGAGAGGGATGTGTTGAGGGATGAGGAGGAGGTGTTTTAGAAACTGTGGTCCCCAGCTTCATCCTGTCTCTCTCTTGTCTGCAGACACCTGTTAGGTCTCATCCACAGGATGATCGAGTTTGTGGTGCGTGAAGGACCCATGTTTGAAGCAATCATCATGAGCAAAGAGAAGAACAACCCCGACTTCAGGTGAGAAACACACACACACACAAAGACACACACACACACACACACACACACAAAGACAGCTTCTCTCCCTTTCATAGGTGTCACTCTGTCACACAACACAGTCACTCTCCCTTTTACAGTTGACACGCGCACACACACACACAGCCACTCTCCCTTTCATAGGTGCGCTCAAACATTGACATTAGTCCTTCACACACAGACCTGTACATGCCATGACTCACTAGTGGGAACACACACTACTGCATGTGGTCATATTGGAGACATACGGCCTCTCTAACAGCAATACGCCCAGTCAATTTCCGTCAGTCTCTCACTTCCACCTGTTGTTATACTTATTGGTCTGTTTGCTGTTTCATGGGTGTGAGTTTGGGCTTTTTGTGTTGCAGGTTTCTTTTTGACAATAAGAGTCAGGAGCATGTGTACTACCGCTGGAAGCTTTACTCCATCCTGCAGGTGCAGTACTTTTCCCATTTTTCCATCCCCCCCACCTTCCAAAAATCTTTCCAGAACCTTCTTGGCATTGCTAGAACATGCTCATTGGTGTTATATGGCAGTGCAGTCTGTAATGTCTCGCTGATGTAAAGGTCGTGGGATATTTTGTGAGGGTTTCCTCCCCTCCACCATAAACTGCACATTGCATATCCTGGATGGCTCTTGGGGACTAGATGCCATTCAAATTCATTTGAAGATGATATTAAAATTGTCTGATGAAAGAGTCACCACAAATAGCGGCAAATTGTTCTATAGTGTTGCTTTAAAGCCCTAGACTGGTGTGTGTGTGTGTGTGTGTGTGTGTGTGTGTGTGTGTGTGTGTGTGTGTGTGTGTGTGTGTGTGTGTGTGTGGTGTGCGTGCGTCCGTGCGATAACTTCATCTTACACAGACTGGTGTTTTATCTGTGCTTAGGGGGAGTCTCCTGGTCAGTGGCGGACGGCAGACTTCCGCATGTTCCGCAGCGGCTCCATCTGGAGGCCGCCCCTGCTCAACCCGTATCTCCATGGCGACGAGGAGGTGCACGAGGACGAGGTGCCTGTGACGCAAGAGGAGGAGCTGAAGAAGGGCCAGCTGAAGAACGAGTGAGTTCCCCCCCCCCCACACTCACACGGTAACACAATCAAACACACACACACTCACCAACACTCCTCACTCCTCAACATCCTTTCTCTCTCAACCCCCCCCCCCAATGATCTCTTAAGTAGCAGCCGACGAACCCTCCTTCCACACTGCCATTTCACGATTGTTCATATCGAGGGTTTTGGGATGTGACTCTCCCATTGTTTATACATGTTAAAATACTATGACAAAGATCACTCCCGTGGCAGCTAGGCTGTGTTCTGTGAAGGCACCCACACTAACCCCACAGATAAGCATTCCTCCATGGGCTAATAATCTCCTCCTCCTCCTCCTCCTCCTCCTCTTCCTCTTCCTCTTCCTCTTCCTCTTCCTCCTCTCCTTCTCCTCCTCCTTAGGCACCGGGAGCAGCTGGAGTCTCTGCTGCAGAGGCTGACTCCTCGGCGGGACGAGATTGGTGACGCCATGCTCTTTTGTCTGGAAAAGGCTGAGGCTGCCGAGGAGGTGGTGGCCTGCATCTCTGAGTCGCTGTCTCTAATCCAGACACCACTACAGAAGAAGGTGCAGACAAGCACACACACACATATATACACTTGCATGCACGCTGTAAGCCTTCCAAGGAGATGTTGTAAGGCGCACAAGAACAGCTATGACTACTAATTAAACTCTCTTGAAATGGTCTGTGGATAAAATCAGTTTTGCACACAGTGCAACATGTACAGGCTAGCTGCTGAAGAAGGTCTAAGGATGTGTACACACACACACACACACACACACACACACTCTCAAACACAGAAAAGTAAACACAAGGTTGATGCAGCATTCACCACTAGATGTAATGTACTGTGACCCACTTTCCTGTTTGCATGTCCCTCCATCCCTCCTGATGATGTACTGAGGTACTGTACAGTTCTGAGGACGGTGTGCACCATGTCGGATTAAAAGATTGGTGTGCCATATGAAACTATTGACTTTTTCATTTTCTCCGAACAGATTGCCAGATTGTACTTAGTATCAGATATTCTTTACAACTCCTGTGCCAAAGTTGCCAATGCATCATACTACAGAAAATAGTGAGTATTAAAGTCAATCTCATCACTAAAGCATGGAAGATGAATCAGATTCTTGAGGCGTTATGAAGTCCTTGATTGCTAATCCATGTTTGTTTTGTAATTTCCCCTAAATCCTCAACCAAAGCTTTGAGTCCAAATTGCCTCAGATATTTGGAGACATCAGTGAAGCCTACAGAAACATACGTGCCCGACTTCAAGCCGAGCAGTTTAAGGTATGTTCTCACTCTTAAACCAATATTTTTACCTCCGCTAAGGAGGTTATGTTTTCCCTTATGTTTGTCTGTCTTTGATAACTTGAAAAGTACTGCACGGATTTTGATGAAATTTGGATTAAACATGGGTATTAGGCCAAGGAACATGGCGGAGATCCAAAACACCGTCTGGAATTTGTATTGAGGTCTGCACTCTCTGAGTGCTTTTCTAGTGTTTTATAAAAATGCTGAGACCTGTTTTGCAGTTTGCAGTTTACCCACTTTGACCTTCACTTTTCTTTCTCTCCCCTCCCCTCTTTCTCTGTCTGTCTGCTCTATCTCAGCAAAAGATCATGGGCTGTTTCCGGGCGTGGGAGGACTGGGCCATCTACCCAGAGTCTTACCTCATCCAGCTGCAGAACATCTTCCTGGGCCTGGTCAAGCCTGGAGAGGAGGTCATAGAACAGCCAGAGGTGAGAATATACATACACACACACACACACGTATCCAGAGGTGAGAATGTACACACCCACACACACACATGACTCGTAGCATCAAATACTTGTTGTTTCCAGACCAAAAAATGATCAGTGATGCAGAGTGGTGCTTGTGCAATTTGTTTAGCCCTAGACAGTCCTCAAAGTCCATCCCTACACAACACACACACGCACACACATATATTGATATTGTGGTTGAATCCTCCCACATGTATTGTAATTTCCTATGTCCTTGTTTACTGGTTGTTTACTGCAGTCTGCTGTATCAGGCTGGTTATGCTTGAGTCTTTCTTCTCCAACATGGCTGGCTGCATAACTGAACAAATGGAGACAAGTGCATTTGATGTGAAACTTGGGGATTTTTCCAATCTGCTGTTTCCTCTACCTCCTGCTTTTAATTAGTTTCTGTGAGTGATGTACAAGTGCTTAGTCTGAGCCACAGTGCCTTTGTTGTGAAGATTTGTTGAGTGTGTGTGTGTGTGTGTGTGCCATTGTGGCAGGAGCTAATGTAATGGACGCTGAATGCATTGAGCCAGCTTTTGTATTCAGTGCTGTGTTTCTTTCAAATCTGTTTATCTTCTCCATGAGCACTGGAGGGGGGAAGCTGTGCACTTTGGGTAATTGAGTTCTGGGTAATTGAAGTATCACTGTGTAGAAAAAGGGGGGGGTCCTGGATCTCCTGTCAGAATAACAACCATGCAGGTATGTGGAGATTTTAACAGTTGGCCATTTTTGAAGGCTACCTGATTCCATCTAACATCTCTCAGGAAATAAATTGAGTCTCTGGATAAATTGTCTGCGGTTTTTGAGGTGGTGCATTCTGGGTAATGTGGAGTCCAGTTGGTGGGGTTGTTAGGGAGCAGTTTGCTGTGATTTACTGAGCCTCTGTTCAGTAGTCGACTTCAGCGCCAGTGATATAGGCTGGGCTGGTGTGGCCAATTGCATCTTTTGTAGAAGCCCAAGTCAAGCAGAAGTGTTGTGAATGCTGAGTTCTGTCTCGACGGGAGAGTTGTGTGCCCGTGGCTTGCTAAATGAACTGATTCAAGGGTGGGAGTGCTGTGTGGAGCAGAGGGGGGGATGCTGTGGGCTGTAGGGGTTTTTGCTGACTGTAATGTGGGGGTGTTTGTGGTCATTAAATCTCCAGTGAAGTGAATCACATGCTTGCTTTGGTAACCTATCAAATATATCAGAATGCTGACCGTTTTTTAAATAGCCTCCTACCATACGACTTACTACATACAACGTTATTGTTCCATTGCTATTTTTCTTTCCCTGTAACGACTGTTAACAGTTAGCTGTTGTACGTCAATTTCGCAGTTGTATTGGTTTTAGGTGTAGGGTTAAATGCTGCATGCTTACATGTAGAGGAGAGTAGTCTGTGCCCAGGATGGGATTTAAGCCGTCTTTGTCAGTTTTGGGCATCAGCCCTGCCTAGAATGCTGCACTGTATTGAACTGCCTGCAGGTGAGCAGTGGACTGATGCCTTTACCTTAAACTACTGTGATTAGTCAGAGGCATGCTTTAAGCAGATATGCCTACAGCATCTGAGCCCAGAAAGTACTGCTTGTATTTGAGACGTGTTGAGACCAAGTTTTTAGATCTTTAACTCTGTCTGGGATGAGGAAAGGGTCTTACCAGGATCTTAGGGTCTTTAAGTTTCCATTAAAACCTCAGCCAAGAGCTTAAGACCCAAGAGTAATTGGGTCTTTCATTACTTGTTATCGGGATTGTTGTCTGACGTGCAAAATGAAAGGCATTGTATTGTGCTGGAACCAGCAGGCCTCCACACTGGACCTGGATGGAGCTCCTCTAGATGGCACCCCTCTGGACGGGGTTCCCCTGGATGGGACTCCCTTAGATGGGGCACCATTGGATGGTGCACCCATGGACGACCTGGACGGGTCACCCATGGTGTGGGACCCCGCATCGCTAGACGGTGTACCTGTGGACGACATCGATGGCGTCCCCCTGGGATCATCCATGGATGATATTGATGGAATGCCATGTAAGTATATATAAGCATATGAATAAAAGAGTACATGTATTCAAATGCTGTCATTTCAAATTTCTGTATATCCTTATGTCACAGTTTGGAAGTTTTTTTAATTTTAGCATACTGTATACTTGTTCTGTTCTGTGTAGGTAAGGATTTGGCTGAATAAAATGTATATTTTTTTCCCCCTGCTCTGTCTGTTGAAATACTTTTGTGTGTGTGTGTGTGTGTGGTGTGTGTTGCAGTAGATGAAGGCGCAGAGCGAGGGCGAGGTCTTCCCCACGCTAGAGTGGCCCTGTCCAAATGGGAGAGAGTGGATGATGGAGAACCTCTAAAGAACACAGACACAGACAGCAGGTAGGACTGGGACACACTCTTTCTCTCTCTTTCTACCTGTCTCTTTGTCTCTCTCTCCCACTGTTTTTTTGTCCCCACCCTCTATGTATCTCTTCCATTTCTTTCCCATCTGCCTTTTGCTCTTTCTCTCAAATGCCCCCCCCCCCCCCCCTCTGGTCTCTCTCTCTCTCTCTCTCTCTCTCTCTCTTTCTCTCTCTCTCTTCTTTCATTCCTCCTTTGGCTCTCCCTTCCTCTCTCCCCCGCTCTGTTCATCTTCCTCTAGCTCTGTAATAAACCGCTGTTCCAAGATCAGCTCTGGCCCCAGCTGTAAGCCATTATGATATGATGGATGAGTCCCCTGCTGGATGCACCAGTATTTAACCTTTAATCAAGTTCCCTTAACAGCTGGGAAATGAGGGGGAGACCTTTTATATAGTGCCGTTTATTGGTCTTCTCATCTCCCCTCTCAGTTTCTCTCTCTCTCTTTCTCTCTCTCTCTCTGTCTGTCTGTCTCTCTCTTGTCTGCCTCTTCCAGGAGAGAAATGTGTGATTAAAACAGTAATAATAAAGGGAGGAGTGTTTGTAACTGATCATTATTATTTTCTAAAATCTTGTCTTGTCTGCCTGTTTTTCTATCTCTCCTTCTCCCACCCTTTCCTCCTCCTCTCTCCGTCTGTCTCTGCAGTCGAGAAATTAAGGACGCAGACGGGGAGTCAGACGATGACAGCAGCGACAGCTCCTCCAGCCCGTCGAAGTTTGATGCGGCCGACTTCAAGAGCTCCGTCTCCAGCTTTGAGCTCTCGGAGAGCAAGAGAAGCAAACTGCGTGAGCTGGAGGTTAGAAACTGCGTCTTTTCTCGCCGTCTAGCACAGAGGAACATCTTCCTCTCGCTTCCTCTCTCGCGTCACATTTGCATGTGTTTTGGAGCAGCAACAGCAGCTATGCCATACACTGGTATGCATACGGTAATAAGAAATCCTTGGTTGGAAACACCTGCAAATTGGCATCAGTCCCCTAATGTGAATATAAATTTGATTTGCTTGAGGAGAATGGAGTAACTCTTGATGCGAATAAGGCATAATGCAATTGAAGAAACAGGTTAATTCACTTATATTCGCATTTACAGCATTTTTATCCATTGCCATTGTCTTGGTGGCATTTTGTTTTGATCCCATACCTGGTCAAAATACATCATTTGATTAGCATGTTCATTTTTATTTGCATTACGGAAACGCTCACAGACACACACACATTGTTGAGCCAAACCTTTGTTAAAACGAATATGAAATGCGAATAAGTCGAATGCAACTCCAGCCAAGTCATTCTCCTTATCAAATAAGGAGTTCTGAACAGCTGTTGGATGGAAACTCAAAGTCATTAGGGCAACATTTACAGACACAATTTAAGAAAGGCAGCAGAAGCAAAAGAATTTCCATCAGCTTTAATTGCATGATGTCTCATGTGACTCCAGAAGTACCACCCCCCTCTTGTAATTCGACTCTCTGTGCGCATTAAAATACTGAATGCTCATTTCAAGCAATATGTTATTTGCATACTCAAAATGTTCATTAACAAGTGGGATAGAAACCAGCTTAGTGTTGCCACAGTTATCACCACAGTTATAACCACCTTCCCCTCAATCCTTGTTTTTCTCAGGTGAAGGTGATGAAGTTCCAGGATGAGCTGGAGTCGGGGAAGAAGGCCCGCAAGTCTGGCATGAGTGTCCACGAGCAGGTCCAACACTACAGGAACAAGCTGCTCCAGAAGGTCAGAGCTGGGGTCACCTCACCCACGCCTGCTACGGGCTCAGCTGGTGGGCCAAAGGGAGGCCTGCTGAATGACAATGTCCACACCACAAACTATAACAACAACAAAGTGTGTAACGACGTCGTTGAGTTCACTCAGACCAATTTTTAGAATAATCGAAATCTGATCAGAAACTAGTGAATTTTAGACATTTACATTCATTGACGTGAGGAGAGTTATATTGTTATAGTTAGTTATCTTCACAGTTACAGTTTCTGGTGTGAACGGCCCTTGAAGCCTGCTCTCAGAATTGAGTCTCATTAGGTGGCAGATGGTATACTGGTTTTCAAATAGGTTGAGGTTGGTTGAAAAAGAGTCTTTAACGGTTGGTTATAGAGAACCAATGGTGTTTGCAATCGATATAAATTGAATAACCTGATGAAAATCAGGTTGATGTGCCAAGTTTACACCCCAAGACTTGTGCACATGTGTCGCTGAATGGCATTGTAACATTTGTAAATGCATAGCTCACAAGCCTCTCAGATGTTCCTAATGCATAGAACTTTGTGGATGTTACAAAGGCTTCACACACATAAATGCACAGCACATGAGAGTAGAGATGTTTTAAATGCAAATGGACAGGACTTGTGGACATTCTAAAGTAGCTGC
The DNA here is from genome assembly GCA_015244755.2 of Tenualosa ilisha. NCBI lineage: Eukaryota > Metazoa > Chordata > Actinopteri > Clupeiformes > Clupeidae > Tenualosa > Tenualosa ilisha. The sequence continues at coordinate 706,365 of PYXC01001220.1, forward strand.
AGATGAGGCCATCGCATGTTTTACTACACCTGTCTGCACCAGCACCGCACTTTTGACTTCCTTGCAGCAGAACCCTGAGATGAAACTGCAGTGAAAAAAAGGCAATCAGTGGCTTTAATTTGCAGCAGTCAACTCGAAATGAGTTTGATTAATTTAAACGCCGTAAAAATGGACCACAGCGTGTTATAAATTCTGCCTCTGGAAAGCAGTTCACTTCTCCCAGAGAGGATCGTTGTAGCTGTTAATTTTAAATTCTCATCTATCATAATCATCTCTTCAAATCAGCTTCTCCTGTTGATTTTATTACTGTGTAGTTGTCCTGAATTAGCTGGGTCAGGTGTGGCTTCTGTTTAAGCAGTCGCTCAGGTTTAGCTCGGGTGTGCAGGAGGAGTAGTAATTTCCCGAATATAAGCTGCACCGTGTATAAGCCTTAGGTCAGTGTTTGACGCAAACTGTAATACAAAAATGAAACAATACCATGTACTGTACCTTTCTATTAACCGCAGCTTGCTAAACATCACTCACTAAATCTGAAAGTATTATGAAGAAAAGAAATGCATTCCCATAATGTACAGTATTACCCTCACTGATGACATTTTGCTTTCACTAACCCAGCTGATTCGAATTGTTACAACTCCTGAGCCAGGAAGATCATCCAAATTAATAGAATCACGTGTGGTTCAGTGCACAGTTAGGGCTACCAAACATGGTAGGACTTTCTTTCTGCTGGACATTTAGAACTGTGTCTGGCCTTGATCTGGTGTGAAGGCAGCTGGCGCTGAGCACCATCCAGCTCGTGTTTGTCCCCAGAGTCAGATGCAGTCTTGGGCATGTCTGTTACATCTTTACATAACCTTGGTTTCTGGTCTATTCTGTTGGCAGGAGTTTGAAAAAGACGAGCAGGAGAAGAGAGAGAAATCGTCCCAGAAACAGAAGGAGCGTTCTAAGAAGGAGGAGAAGAAGGAGCGTGTGGAGGAGAGGAGCAGAACGAGGGACAAGGAGAGGAGTAAGAGGAGTGAAGACAGGGAGAGGGGGAGAGACTCGGAAGACAGGAGAGAAAGGTACGTTTTTCCTCTCTCAGGTTTGCTCTGTCAATTTCACACCCACTTGTACAGCTTCAACTAGTTTGCTGATGTACACATTTTCTCTGTGCCTCTTTTAGAACGAAGTCCAGGTCTCCTAAGAGATCGAAGCGTTCCCGCTCCCCATCCCCTGTCCGGAAGTCACGGAGATCAGCATCCCGTTCGCCACATCGCTCCCACAAGAAGTCCAAGAAGAGCAAACACTGAACTTTGACCTTTGCCTATTAGTGGACACCTAAGCTTCCTGTTGAGGGCTGGGGGAGGTGTGAGAGGGTTTCAGTGGGCGGGAGAGCTATCAGGGGATATCACAGAGCACTCTGTCGGCCACTTCAGCAACAGCCCTAACCCAGCACCACCACACCGCTGCCTCCAGTGTCCCACAATGCACCAGGAATGGACTGGTACTCCCAGGCCTCTCTTCATTTTTGATGATTTCCCACAGTGCATCACCGTTACCTGGCCTCAGCCCATGGCCCATCATGTCAGCGCTGCTCCATCTCCAACCTCCAACCCCCCCCGCCCCCAACTCATTTTTTATAAGACTGCGGTTCTGATGTTACCTGTACAGTTCTCTTTTTTGTGTTCTTTTATTTGTTTTTATTTGGAATGTAAAGTGATATTATTTGTCTCTTAAGGTCTTTTGAATGAAAGTGAAAATGTCACAAGATTGTTCCCCCAATCTTTACATTAAATACAAAAAAGATCTTGGATCAGGTGTGGGTGTAAGTTTGTAGAAAAACAGCTTTTGTCTCCTGATGTGTAATTAGGATCTAGTTTTATCAGCAACAAAAGATAAATCCTGATAAGTGCTAAAGAGCAGTGTGTGTGTGTCTGTCTCCTGTACGCTGCCATCCACAGATTTCACTAAGCCAGGAAGCATAGAAAGTGGGCTCTGTCTGATAAGGTCATTGACCTCCATCCTGTAGTGTGCTGTTTGAGTCCGTTCTTGGTGCCCTGCTGCCAGAGGCTAAACAGCTCTCTCCAGACGCCACCTTGATGAATAATGCAATGAATTGGAGGAGGTCCTGTGATTAGCATTAAGCTAATGAACCCTTTCTGAGGATGATCGCTAATGTCTATAAGTCATTTTGTGCTTCACATCAATGGCAGTTCTTAAGCTTGCCAGCACAGGTAGAGCTCTTCTACTGAGCATTACTAACCCCTTAGAGTTTATAAAGCAAGTCATAAACTGTTAGAAAAGTGGTTCAATTTATTGTTCTTTTTTACAACACATAAAATTACACTGACAAATACACATATAAGAATAGGTAACTGAAATGATTTGCGTTAGTCCTAAATGAAAGGTACGACGACAACCGTTCCACTGAAAAGCCATTGGATGACTAGTAATAACTGAGGCAGATGGGAGAATTAAAAAAAACAACAAAAGCATCAAGAGTGAATAATTGTTTATGCGTGTCAGTTAATGTATAGGACAAATCACCTCATTCACTGCAATACTGTAAGTGATTATTAATGTCTTACAGGGTTATCAATCATCCAGGAGAATGGCTTCATCTAACCAGGATCATCATCTCATCCTACAGTATATGTGACTATACAGTCACACCTCTCTTTCTTTCCACGCCCTGCTTTCTTTAAGCAATAGAAGTCTCTAAACAAAGAGAGAGGTTCACGTTTCTACACACAAAAGAGACAAGAATATTGTGAATAGCATGGTTGTGCTGGGGTGCTTTGTTGAAATGTTTTGTTGAAATGTTTTGCATGTGTTCCTCTGCTTTCCAATAATCCCGTAGTCCCAGGGTCCTTGTTCTCATCAGAGGTGGAGGGCTGTATTTTCAATGATTTATACTTTTTTTTTGGAACTTCACTTCCTTCCTCTCTGGCTGATTGGAGACTGGTGGTCAGAGGGGAACAGTTGGCCAAGCTCCCATCCCTTTGTTTTTGTGTGTGTGTGAAGAGGGGGACCTCTTGAGGGTCTGTTGGTAGGTTCTTGGGGAGTTGGTCTCTTCTGGACAGTCGGTGGGAGAAGAGAGTGGAGCGAGCCGAGTGGCTGCGTAAGGCATCAGGACTGATCAGTACTTCTTCACGTTGATAAAGACTTTGATGGCGCCGGTGAAGTCTGCAGAGAGGAGCACTTCGCTGTGGTCTGTTTTCAGGGCTCCTGAATGGGACACAGATGAAAACAAAAAATAAAACAGATTCGGTCACCAACTGCTTAGAGGGAGCAAAGGATCCTTTTGGCAATAGAAGAGTCAGCTGATAGCATGACTGCCGCAGTGTTGGAGGGTTATTCTATCTTGCAACAATCAGCCACCACTCCAAAGACCCCTAATCCAAACCTTGAATATGTAGCCCAGGAATATTTGGACTTTCATATAAGCCAGTAGCCTGACAAGCCATCCTATAACATCAAATTGTATAGTCTGGTACGACCAATAGACCGGGCTCAATACTAGGGGCGGAATCAGCGGTTGTCTTTCAAATTGGATAGTGCTACATCCAATCACAGCAACATAGGCAAAATAGCAAATGGCCTATGTCCTTCTTTGAAATGCCTTTTTCTACTCAATTTTCAAAGAGAAGCCCAGGTCTAACTCTTCCAAAGTCGGTACCAAAGCAGATTCAAACAACCGCTATTCCTTGGCCACTGTTGACAGCCCTGTCGTTACCTTTGTTATCTTGCTAAGCCTGCCCTGCACAATGACTCTCCACAAAGATAGATTGGTCCTACCAAGGCTTGATAAGACTTTATGATGCATGGGTAGATGTACCCCTTAGCAAAACTATTTGCTACTGGTAGTGTGCGTCTCGATTTCAAGGCTAATAAGCAGGGCCAAAAAAAAAACCAACAACAAACAAAATAACTATAAAATAACTCAATAAATAAATAACTAGCAGCAAGCAGTGATCAGGTGATTTATCGCTATCTGCCTGTCTCCATCCCCATCTTGCCAGCTGTACACGGGCAGAGTGGAGCGTGCCAGTCTGGGGCGTTCTGCACTGCGGCCGCGTGTTGCCAAGGGAACAGAGGCTCGGAGGAGACTGCACGCTCCGTCAGTCACACTGACTCAAGGAGTCCATTCAAACTTCTAAACGCTACAAGGTTTATAATAAGGTTTATTCTTGCACCGCAGCATGATGCACTTTTCCATTTACCGTAGCATCCTCCGACACCACTTCCACGACAAATCAGTTCGCATCGCTCACACCAAACAATAAGCCTACTCTTAAAGTCGTTTCTGCGGACATTTGTGAATGCAGGTGGCCAGTCTTATCTGGTGTTGCTGTGGCAGTGATCTCTCACCTGAGGGAATGGTCTCCGAGTCGGCCGAGTCATTGCTCTTGACCTCCGCGTCAGGCTTTTCAGCGCCGCCGGCCTCTTGTGGCACGATGAGCCCCGGGTTGGGCGCAAAGATGGCCGACGTCACCACAGCATTGTGGGCTATGGAACACAGGGAGCAGATGGTGAGGTCAGAGGTCAGAGCCTGCAGAGCCAAAAATAGGTGCCTGTGTGTCTTCACACCTTGCAGGCATTCAACTGGTCAGATCATATTAGCATTCAAAAGGGACCATCATGGTAGCTGGGTGAACACATTCTGATCTGCGAGCGATTTCATTTCGCTCTGCAGCTCCAAATGGCCACCAAGTCTATGTGTGCTTTGTTTCGCTTGCCTGAGATAGAAGTCCAATCAAAAACAACATCTGACACTGACAGACCACTGCCACTACTTTTGGACATGAACAAGCATCAAACACCAGACCAACACTGACTGTTGTCACTCCTGAGGAGACCTCTTACCTTTGATGCCTTCCCAGAAGTCATTGCGGTCGCGCCGGACAGAGGTGAACTTGCTCAGGTCATGGTACGTGCTCCAGATGTACACGTACTTGTCCTCTGAGCCGCTGACGATGAAGGAGTAATCATGGCTGCAGGGACAGACATTTATTTATTTCACATGTAACCACACACACATACTGCAAACACACATTACTGGTTACTACTGTATCGAAATGTTTGTTGATGAACACAGTAATAGTGGACTATGTGACACTAACACCTGTACTACACATCTCTTTGTTATATCTGCAGTTCTCCCATTTGTACAGAACCCATGTTAACTCGACAGACTGCAGTGGGTCTTACCTGAAGCTGGCTTTGATTTGGCTGCTGCTGTTGACATAGCCCTTGTACTTCATGGACAGAGAAAGATCCCTCAAGTCATACAGGCGAATGCGTGAGTCATTGGACGTCACCAGGATCTACAGAGGAGGACATGTTTTTAAATGAAGCATAACAGCACTGATTAATTAAACGGCAGACTGTTCATATAATGTTCAAAACACCACTAACCATTCTCCCCATTACAATTTTCCAAAGAAAACTACTCTGAGACACAGGATGGATGAAGCCAGTTACAAAAGAAAGTTTACTTAAACAAAAAGTATATCAATCAGACAGACAGATAAGATGTTGTTCTGGCCTCACTCTTTTACCTTATTCTCCCCTGGCAGAGGCTCAATGCCTGTGATCTTGCGGCCCACGCGGTTCCTGCCCCTGGTCGAGCGCACATGGATCTGCGTGTGGTACTTCAGCCTCTGGAATACACACACACACACACACACACACACACACACACACACACACACACACACACACACACACACACACACACACACACACACACACACACATACATAAGAGGCTACAGCCTCATGCTTCATCTGCTGTGCACAGTACTTACACTCACTCGCGTAATTGTGTTCAAAACGTAATCAATAATAATAAGCAAACACACACCTGCTTCTGCACACACACACACGCGCACACATACACCTGTTTATGTATGCATGCATGCACGCACGCACGCACGCACACACACACACACAGACCTCTCACAACAACTGTACAACTCAATTAAAATCTAATCATGATGAGTATTTCTCTATGTGGAGAGAATGACTCCCTGCGGTCCCTCCCTGTTGTCTGCCTGAGTGACTTCATTAGTGCTGTTGTAGCACAACCCAGTAGCGTTTGTGAAGGATAAATGGCACATCTCACCAAAGGCATCAAAACAATGGCACTGAAGGGAATCTGCAGCCTGAACACAGACAGGCTGATTTGAGATCAGTGTTCAAGTGCAGTCAAGGGCACAAAGACAGCATTGAGTGGCAATTTGGCCCTCCACCTGTCAGCTTTAGCCAAAGAAAAGGCCAGGTGAGAGCATTGGTGTCTTTCATCAAACACTCCAGGGATAGTTCCTGGATGTTTGTCACGCACACACGTGCACACACACACACACACACACACACACACACACACACACACACACACACACACACACACACACACACAGACACACACACTGAAACAAAGACACATACACCAAACAATCTCTCTGTCACACACGCACCTCTGTGTCATAGAAGATGCAGCGGCCATCGTAGGTGCCAATGACAGCGTATTTGCCATTCTGGCAGAAGTTGGCTGCAGTGATGAGCCGGGTCTGGCCATCCACCTCATTCCAGAGAGCCACCTTTTTGTCTGGAATATTCCACAGCCGTAGCTTACCGTCTAGCGAGCCGCTCAGAAAGTACCTGTCATCCTAGAACAAGAGGACACAGAGGAAAAGAGGAGGCAGAGAGAGATTGATAGAGAGAGAGAAAGCGAGAAAAAGAAAAAAGAACAACTATTCAATTGCAATTCAACACACACACACACACACACACACACACACACACACACACACACAGCTAAGTACAGACACATAAATGCTCTGTCTGCAGTGCAGTGAGACGTTAAGTCCAAAAGACAAAGACAGCGCACACACACACACACCACACACCACACACACAGTGCAGACCTCGTTAGACACTTACCCTGGGGTGAAATGCGATAGCAGTGACAAAGTCTATGTGCTGGAAGCAGCAGAGGCACTCTCGTCTGGATATGTGCCACAGGCGCACCGTCTTATCCATGGACGAAGACAGCAGGAAGTAGTTCTGTGTCAGAGCAGAGACAGAACACAGACTCTCAGTACACACAGACACACACACACACACACACACACACACACACAATGGAACTAGAGGTCCTTCATAAATCCTCCTCCAGAGTGAGCTTGTTTCAACCACTAACCCACTGACCTTTGACCAGGAGAGGTCCAGCAGGTCGGCCGTGTGTCCTTTGTATTTGCAGAATGGAACTTGTCGGAAGGGGGCATTCCTGTCCTCAATGTCAGGGTCTTCGGAAAGCCCACAGCCCATCTGTGAGACAACTCAAGAGTCAGGGCTCCGGAAGGGGTTCAAGTAAACATTTAATCACTGGACTCCAACTGTAGTGGACTTCCTTCTGCCTACAGCCCAATTTCACTCAATGGCTGAATCCCAATGCCCCCCCCCCTAAAGACCTAAGAGACTTGAAAGGAAAAGGAAAAAATCAGCCAATATCCCTGTTGTTTGAGGATGCCAAGCGTTGGCAGTTAGTGTTGGCTGCTGTTATTGGGTCCACACTGAACCAAATTCTGTCATTCTCATACCTACCGACAGCACTTAGCAACGTGAAACAACAGGACTACGGGTTGATTCACTCTGGATGATCCTTTTAACTGACTCGCATACTTTTCGATTTTGAAAGCAGGACACCCCTCACAAACTTAGCGTAAACACGCCTTTGTCTTTGAGTTTGTCAGAAAGGACATTGAGATTGGGCCAATAATCTGTTATAATCTGACATTTCTGTTAACTGCACAGACCAATGAATAAAGATAGGTTCCCATTCATAACTACAGGTAATACCAATGTAATTTTCTGTTGGTAACGGGCGAGGAACAATGGCCAACAGCAAAAAAGTATTACAGGAACAAAGTGATGACAAGTGCCGCAGTCTTGGCTCTGTGGAAGGACACAGTCTGCTTTTTTTTCCTTTTTCAAATTGATTTTATTGTTTTGCTTCTCTGTTTTGTTTGTAATCTCTACCTGAGACCAAACAAAGTGCTTGAGCAGACACCGCCACTGAGGTGCCCACACATAAAGAACTGAGACTTGTTTACACTGGAGATTTCAGAAGAGACTTACGGCTCCCTCCGTGTCCGACTTGGAGGAACACAGACTCTCCTGGGATGGAGAAGGAGACACACGACCTTAAGGGAGAGAGGGAGGGAGAGAGGACAGAGAGAGAGAGAGAGAGACAAGATGGATGAACGAACGGAAGGTGGCACCAAGCCAGAGATAAGGGAAGAGCACAGTCATTTGTTTCCCCACACAGTCTCACAGAGTTTGACACTTATTGGAATACGGCACTGACTCCATATGTCACAGCTTATGTCTGATACCTCTTAGCAGAATAATGCCACTGAGAACAATCTAAATGCAGCTGGGAGCACTTAGTGTGTTTAGTAAATCTGAAATGATGCAAACCAGGAAATTATTTTGTGAAAGCAGATGTCAACACTGTAATAACAAATCAAATTGAAAAAGACAAAAGCTAATTGGTGTTTTAATCAAGCTGAGAGCCAGTTTCAGCAAGACATCCAAAACTGTTATCGGTTCCACTAGACACTCTGAATACTAAAACAGCGAATTTACGAGAAACACAGAATTTACGTCAATTATGTCATTTAGAGATACATGTGCTTTGAAAGTCAATTGTGAACCTGTGAGACTACGCACACAAAAACACATTCCCATGCTGTTTGCACTGGACACACCTGCCCGTGGTCTGTAGACCGATTGTCCTGACCAGCATCAGTGGCGGGAGACAGGTATACGGGTTGACTGACTTGGGTTAGTTCAAAGAGGGCATGCTCAGTGTGTTTGAGTAGGAGGTGACACACAGATGCAAGTGGATGTTTGAGACAGATTTCCCAGATTATGAAGCCAATGGAATGTGCAGAATTTATACTCCAAACAACAGTGCTTGGAACGTGTACACAAACATGCATTCGCACACACACCCACAGACGCACACTGAATGACATCCAATTACACATATTAAAAAGCCTTCAACCATGTTTTATAAAAAACATACTAAAATAAAAATATATGTGAACTCACACAGATAATGCAGAAACTGGGCTGCTTTTTTTTTTTGTTTTTTCTCCCCTAATTTGTCAGTGACCCGACACGCACACTTGGCCATATGCCCTTGTGAAACTAATTAAGAACAAAGTACAAAAGACATGACGTCCTTTAGAAGTTCTTCAATAGTTTGGTCAGTAAAAGCATTGACAGCGTAAGTCCTTAAAGCTCTTGTAAGAGAGCCTCCTAAAGTGGCTTACATTTAACACTGAAGAAGATGCTAATGCTATTAAGCTGTGGGTAATACATACTTTAGTCATTAAAACCACAACTTCACTGGCTTAGGGCGTAAGTACATGCATGCCACTACACTTTGGCCTTAATATAGCAGCAGTGTAATCCTACTTAATCAGCTGATTCAGAAAAAGAGAGTGAGTGCAGTGTTTAATATACATTATACGTGTGTGTGTGTGTGATGTGTGATGTGTGATTTCACTAAGGTTTAATTGGACTATTATGTATTCATTAGGTAGCAGAGATGATTAATTAGCTAGAGCTCTGGCTTAGAACTGGCAGTGTAGGTTACCATTTTGGCTGTTTGTGTGTGTTGTGTGTGTGTGTGTCTGTGTGTGTGTGTGTGAGTGAGTGTGTACCTTAAACTTTAGTTTATGTGTCTATTTGTGTGCATGTAGGGCATTACCTTCTGTGTTATATTTGATCCTCATGTTGTTGAAGAAGTCAAAGGCGTTCTTGAGGACCCAGATCCTGACTATGTTGTCTTGGCCTGCAGTTGCCAGTAACCGACCACAGTGGGAAAACTTCATGGTCCAAACAGCTCCCTGAGGACCAGAGAACAAGGCTTTTAGTCTTTCAAACACACACACACACACACACACACACACACACACACACACACACACCACACACACACACACACACACACACACACACACACACACACGAGAACAAAAAACACAAAAGGCTCTTTAAGAAAGCATGTTTATGTGCTTCCTAACAGAGCAATGTATTGTGCACATACAACTATGTGTACACTACACAGTCACGCAAAACACACACAAACACAATAAATGTATACACACACAACTACCTCCAGCTTCAAGATAAAAAAAAGCTCCCACTTCCTTCCTCTTTTTGTCCCCCTCTCCTTCCATTCTTTCCTTCTTCCCTCTTTCTCTCTCCCCCTCCCTGCATCCCTCTCTCACCATGTGCTCTCCGCTGAGGTCTTGGACCACTTTGATCTGGTCGAAGTCGAAGGGCCCCTTGAAGCTGTGCGCGGCCTTGAACTTGACGGGCCGCGTGTAGGGCATGCCCTCGTCATCGCTGGAGGACGGGTCGTCCTGGTCCGTGTGGAAGACTTCGTCCCGCACGCTCTTCACCTTGTTCACCGCTTTCTCGCCGTACTCCTCCGCCAGGTGCTTCGCCCTCTTCACCGACTTGCCGAAGAACTTCTTCAGCTGTGTGCTGTCAGGGGTCACACACACACACACACACACACACACACAGAGTGACATAATGAACAGCAAACAAAGACACCAAACCGAGGTAAAACACACGTACACACTGATACTAGATTCTACATCTCCTCTAAGACACTGACTTGACATTCAGACTCTTGTTACTTTATTCCTGCAAAACAGAGTCATTTGTGCAAAACAGAGTATTCCTGCAAAACAGTGTCATTTGTTAAAATTAGCATCCTGAGCTAAAAAAAAAAAACCTAGATGATATCTAATGTGAAGCAGCTGACTCGAGCCAAAAAGAACAAAGCCAAGCACTTCTTTCTTCTTCAACAGATAAGACCTGTCATTGTTACTGATGTCACACACACACTCTTATCTTATGAAAGCTTACAGTAGCGTGACTGCATGGATTTTTATCCGTGATTGAGTTTAGACTTGCCTACATGACTCTGGTATCTCTCAGACTGTCAACTAAGTGATGAGGAGTGGAGAAGGTCCAACAGAGACCCACACTCACTCACACTCACACACACACACACACACACACACACACACACACACACACACACACACACACACACACACACACTCACAAAAACTCTCTCCAGGACTCACGTTTTCTGTTTCAGCTTTCCTCCGTCAGTGTCTGTGAGGGCTGGCGTGGCCTTGTCATCGTCGTCTGACTGCGCTGCGTCATTCCTGAGGAAAAATGAAACACAGACAGCTAAGGGCCCTTGGTCTCAAGAGTCCAAGGCAGCTGTGTGTGTGTATGTGTGTGTGTGTGCGTGTGCGTGTGCATAAGGTAAGTGTGAGTGTTTCTGTGAGTTGGGCCACAACAGACTGTGAAAAAGTGGATTAATTCCACTGAGTTTTTCTTCATAAGACTAGCCTGGGAGACTGTCCATGAAAATCAAGACCCAGTTAAGAGTGAAGGTGATTCAGTACTAAAGAGAACTAGTGAGAATCAAAAGTTGGAGAGGGATGGAGTACACAGATTTAACACAGTCTACATACTATTTCAGATTCAGTCAACTGGCTTTTCTGAGTGAAAGATGTGATGAACTGACTATAAGATTTCTAGTATACCAAGGCTGTGCTACAAAATGCCATTTTCAGATGTAATGTACAGGGCTTCAGTGGTGCACAGAAGTTGCATCATGTGGCATTATGGGTAACGTAGTCCAGCAGTTAGTTCCAGTGACACACTTACGTGATGTACTCTTTGGTCCTCCTCATGATGTGCAGGGTGAGGGGGTTGATGCCAGTCGGGAGCTTCTCCTCAGCCTGGATCAGAGGAATCTCTTCACCCGTGTCCAGGTTCTTTATCATCACACTCGCTAGGATTTCCTGACACACACACACACACACACACACAAAAACCGCGCACACACACACGCACGCACGCGCGCACACACACACACGCACACACGCACACATGTACACATACACACAAACAAAGGGCAAAAACATGTCTCACAACCACTGTGACCCATCACAATAATCTTTCGGAAGACTTAACATCAGGAAAGAAGGAATGGACAGAAGGTGAAAACAGCTTTATTGATCACCTTCCACTCACACACACAGATAAACACACACACACACACACACACACACACACACACACACACCACACACACACACACACACACACACACACACACACACACACACACACTTACTTCATCAGTGAGCTCGCGACCCGAGTTAGAGCGTGGTCTCTGTGGCCCGGGTGTTTCACTACCACTGGGACTAGATTCTTGGTCGCCATTCTCCTAAAAATACACACAGACACACACACAGAATTTATTGCATTCAGATCGTAAACTCTTGTTTATGCCTTATGCAATCCCCACTCGACTACTTCAGTGTCACTGTATTCTTGATTTCTTGACATGGACAGAACTGTTCCATCATAATCCACACTAGCAATACCTGGTTGCATCAGTGTTACACACACACACACACTCTTAATTCACACACACACACAGGCACACACACACACCTGCGCAGTGACGAGTTTCTCCCCACTGGTGGCACTAGCGAGGTCCAGAGAGTGCTGCAGCTCTTTGGTGAGGGAACGTACCGTTGAGCTGGGAGACACCAGGCCACAACCCTCCTCCTCCGGCTCTGTGGAAACTGACCAGTCAGAGAAAGCCGCGGTGAACTTGGCAGCCAATCACACAACAGATCAGACACATCACACTCATCACAACTACTCAACCACCACGCCCATTAGTTCTCAGTGAGATCAATGGCCCAAGACTTTACAGCGAGGCTTTGAACAGTGGCAATCCATTATGACATTCATTTTCATGGTACAGCAGTGGCCAAATTCGGCTGACGCCATCAAGCCCATCAATAACTGTTCAGATCTTATGAGTGCACAATTGGTGTTGACAAATGACACAGCTTTTTAGTTCTCTTTCCAGAAGCAGTCCTACGCTCCTCTCTCTCTCTCTCTCTCTCTCTGTCCCTCGCAGTTTCCATGTCAGCTCAGTGCTTATGGTCCATAGAGAGATAGGACTAATGATGGGCTCTCCTCTCCATCCCCATGGTTTTGTCTCTCTAAAATGGACATAGTGTGCTCTAATTAGGAGCACTCAGTCACCTCATAAATGTCAGCAATATGCATAATTAATGACATAGCCTAACAGCCAATAGCACTAATTAGGGAACATTATGTTCCGATATTTTTTCGAGAAAAAGCTGAGCCTACGCCTCGATTCATCTGATGGAAGGATGTGTGTGCGCGCGCGTGTCCTGTGGGTGCAGATGTGTGAAGGCAATACTAGAATGTTGGTTAATTACCTGCAGTCCCCAACAGGTGAATATGTACCAGCATAAATTTGCCACAGTTATGAAGAATGGGTTTATCTAATTGGAGAATTGGTATAGTAAGCTCTGGTGAAAGCATTCTGTGGATACTTTTAGGAAGCCAAGTCAACCATACCTAAAATAAACCCACTAACTGGATTAATCTGTTGCCAATTGGTCATGTACCCCACAGCTTTGAAAAAAACATTACAACATTCTGAACTGAAAGTGACCTGTAGACCAAGACGGAGCGATTTAAAAGAGGTCCTCCACTGAAGAGTGAACATTATATAGAGTTGGCCACTACTCAAACGAGAATTTTTGGCAGAAATTGTTTATGCAAAATATTTCTTACTACGTTCATGAAGATACAGGAAATCTACTTTAGATTGGTAGAGGAGCATTCCCTCTAAGAAAAGGAAGACACTACTCAGGCCACAAATTCAACAACTGGCTCAACCTCAAGGCTTGTTTAGATGTGCTGACCCTCCCAAAAAGATGCCTTTTGCCTTGTCCTTGTGCTGTCGGTAGGCTAGTGTGAGATGGGTCCATATGCCTGGTTCAGCCCAACAGTGGTGCCTTTACCTGCTAATGCAGTGGGCCGCATAGCCTCCTGGGACTTCTTACTGGGCGGCAGGGTGGGGCGTGAGGGTGGGGGCGGTCGAGGGGGCGGCGCTCCACTTGGAGGAGGGGGTCTAGACGGCGGCGCCTTTTTGGTGCTGGCCACGATGTCAGGCTCCACCGTGAACTGTCTGGGGGGTTTGGAGGGTCCTGCTGGGTCCTGGTCTGGGGCAAGTGCGTCTGTTAGGGGGACCTGTTCTAAGATGTCAGCTGGTCTGGGTTCCGTCTCGGCTGCTCCGGTGCACAACGGCTCAGCCGGCGTGGCGGCCCGGGCACCGAGTGCGCTGGTGATGTCCGGCGGGGGCGGCGTTGGGGCAGGTGCCTGATCTTGAGTGGCTGACGTCCCTGCGGACACAGGCGTATCCGGAGCCTCCGCCGCTGCCACCGCATCATCAACATCCTGTGCACTTACTTCCTGTTCCTGCTCCGTCACTCCTGCCTCCTGATCAGACTGGCCAGCTGCACACGCTAGCCCCACCCCTGAGAGGGCCTGAGACGTCTCACTGGACACACTGGCTGCTGATGCCGCCTGGTCTTCAACCCCTGACCGCTCCTCTGTCCTCTTCTCAACCTGGTCCCCTTGGAGCAGACCTTCACCCCCTCCACTGTCCTTCTGGCTCTCCTCAATAATGCTGTCAATGATCTGACAGAGGACAAAGGAGGAGGGGGAGGGGGGAGGCGACAGAGGGAGGGAGAGAGTGAGTGAGTGAGTGAGTGTGGAGTTTAAATAACTGTTAGCACAAACATGAGAACAAATGTGGACTTGTGCATTACTACAGTTTCATTAAGCCATAGAAAAACTACATACATTATGATGACCTGTTCTCCCTAACTTTGTTCTACTGGGTATTTTATTCTCTGCCTATTGACATAGAAAGGCTGGGATACAGGCAAACATACACACCAGGAAACAAAAAGTCTTGAGTTGGAAGTCATGGATAAGAAACGCCCTCTGTTTTTAAAAGGATCAGCGGCTACTAAGACACGTTGGCCTGATATTATATATATTATTAACATTGGCATCTGCACATGAAAAGTTATAGAAAAAGTTTTAGAAAATCCTTTCATTTGTAAATTGCCATTGTTTTTAAGTCTTATGCCTTCTAGGTAGTGTGCCGGTCTGCGTCTGAGCTGTTGCAGCACATAGACAACTTTTTTCCCTCACTTCTCTGATTGTCTTCCTTTTCAAATAAATTTTAGTACTGGCTCCTGTGTTGTCCTCCCGATTTACGGTGTGCTCAGGTTAAAATGGCAAAGGCTGAACAGAAGAAGTGGTCATTACACCATAATGTCCAAATCAACCAGGTCATTTCACTTTTTACCCAGAGAGCAATGAGACGTAAACAACATAAAGTGAAATGGCAGTTTACAATCTCTTAAATATAGCTGACGTCAAACCTATAAGGCCAACATATCTTACCAACATATCCTTTTGCAGACTGAGCAACTGCTGCGTACTATGCAGAGCCTTCCAGTCCCAGTCCCACACATATGGACTTTGACTGCAAAAGTGAAATTACTAACACCCTCATAAAACAGACCCCTTCACTAACTGCTGTATAATTTTCTTTCTTGCCTCCACTCTTGAGGTAGTGAAACTACTAGACCACTAGAATAACATATCGTTCTTTTACATACTACTTAAAACTATATTCACAGCTTGTTCCTCCTAAACCCTAATTACCAATGATGAAATAGTGAGTGTGCTTCCCAGAGATGACCTATACCTGACATTTCTGTGAAAGGAATTATGGGCAATTGTAATTATAGGCTTTGGCAGCTCTGGTGCATCCTTAAGTACAGTGTACGGGTCACATAGAGACATAGAGACCGGGAGGGAGGAGAACTCGCAGTAAGAGTGAGACAGAGAAGATTATAATAGAAAAAAGCAATGCAAACACACACAGGCAGCAAGCTGTCAGAATATGAGGAGAGAGAATGGGGACACTGAGACAGAAATAGACGTTGGTGGTTGTTATGCATCTTCATACGAGTCTAGAGCTTGATTTCCTGTTTTGTGCCGTTTTTAATGTCAAAACTGCTTACTGACACGTATTCCAGTTGTCTCTGCTTTCTCCTTTGTCTGGACCAGTGTACCATAGGAACTGTGGTCTTTCAGTATTGATCCAGCAGTCCTAACAGTACTAATGGTGGTTTATAAAACTCCTCCCAATAAAAATCCTCCCAAAAACCCACAAAGAGGGTTGAAGTAATGTTTGACCCACCTTTAAGGAGTCGTCATTGCGAGACTCTGGCAGTGATAGGCCTGCTGCTGCTACTTCTTGGACCAGGTTCTCCTTAACCCCCTGGAGACAAACCCAAGCAACACACACACACACACACACACACACACACACACACACACACACACACACACACACACACACACACACATTACTCTGTGTAAAACGCATTGCATGGCACCAGAACCCTTGTGAAGGCCCCAGCACGTTTGTTGGAACACATTATTTTAACATTTCTAGGATTCTAGGATTTCTTTTTTGGCTTCTGGACTACACAGCGCTCATAACAGCCTGATACCTGATAAGGTATGCTAATGTTCTAATCTAGTTTAATGTCAACTGAACCCTGGATGAAGACTGAGGATCTGGAGCAAGTAGAGTATTTGGAGTATTGTAGGGTGTAAAGATTTCAGGGAAAGCTATACAGAAATTTCCTCTCATCCCAATTCCCATTCTTTTATAAAGACTTTAGCTTACTGAGGAGGCCTTCTCCTTCTCTGCCCCTTTTTCTTTCTCTCTTTCAAAAAGTAAGCTGATCCAGCCATCTTTTTTGCTGACACCACAAACATACACAAGACACTCCATCTAAAATGCGTAGGTACAAATTAAAAAAATAAATTAATTAAAAATCATAATTTAAAACACTGCTGAGTTGTTCATAATGTTGTGTTTCTATTAGCCAGGGAGAAGAAACAGAGGCTGCTCAGGTGTAAAACTTTCACTCAGTCTCTGCTTCAGCACTGTCCTCGTCTCCCTCCTCCTCCTCCTCCTCCTTCTTCTCTCCCCAGCGCCCTGCCTTGGATTTCTGGCTGTCCCACAACTGCCCTCTCAGAGTAATAATTAAACTAAAAGCCAACAGGGGCCCTGGCACTCAGACACATCGGCTGACTGCCTTTCATTACTGACCACAAACCGTGCCACCTCTCATAAATGCAATAGAGAGATGTTGATTGCCCCAGGCAAGGAGACACTTGTCTTCACAGAGAAAATGATCTTTATAAGCACTGTAAAGGGCCAGTGAAAAGGAGGTGATGTCTTGGGGACATGCTGTAGATCTTACCTGAGGAGTGGGAAGGACAAACTTTGCAGGGGAACTGTGAGGGGAAAAAATGACAGGGTTTGTTACAGCATCTAAGCAAAAGATAAAAGAAATCAAATCTCCAACTAGGCAAGGCAAGGCATTTTAATTCTATAGTGCATTTCATACACAGCGACAACTCAATGTGCTTCACAGATTCAAATAAAACAAAGCAAAGAGCAGAAAAAGAAAAAATGAGAGAGCCAAGAGCGATTTGAAAAAGGGGACAAACAAGCAAACAATCATGAGAATAACACAGATAAAGTCATAGTAAAAATCACAGAGATAAGAGCATAGACAAAGAGAAAAACAAGCAGACAAACATGAGAATATCACAGAAGTAAAATCGCAGAAGGTAAGCCCATGGGCATAACATTGGATATAAAATGTTCTTAGGAAGCTAAAGATATAAAAATCAATAAAAACAGTTAAAAAATACAAGTTAAAGGGGTCAGCAGAAGGCATTTGAGAACAATTTGGTTTTTAGCTGGGATTTAAAAATTGAAATGGAGGGGACACTCTTGATGTTTTCAGGGAGATGGTTTCACAGTTGGGCTGCATAGCATTTAAAAGCTGCTTCCCCACATCTGATTTTAACCGTGGGTGTTATCAAGAGATTTTTATCCTGAGATCTACGGGATCTGATTGGGGTGTAAGGCTGAAGCTTGCTAAATATTTATTGTGGTCCCATTTAATTATTTAAAAACAAGAAAGAGAACTTTAAAATTCAATTCTTTGACTGGGAGCCAGTGCAAGGATTTGAGGATTGGAGTTGTGTGTTCAGTCCTTTTTACTCATCTAAGCACCCTTGCTACTGCATTTTGTATTATTTGGAGCTCTTTGATGGTCTTCTTAGGGAGGCCTGTAAAAAAACTACACACTTCAGACCATTTCATTCAATTGAAACCACGGTAGTAGTCAACGGACCTAAGCTAGCCTATATTTGGAAACCTATGGCTCAATCATAAACTGATGAGGGCCAACTAAACTGAACTAGATACTGCTACAGTTCACTAGTCAGCTCAAGCATTCATGTCCAATCTTCATGAATGTCAAGCCATTCCCTCATCGGCTACTCATTTGGCTATAAGATCCACCTTCCTCAAGCCCAAAGATAGACCTAGCCTAGCATGTTCATTAATCTGAGGAGCTGGTTTATGCTGATCATTTCTGATTGAAAATCGTTACCTAACACAAGGCTTTCATGCTTATGTAGGTATTTCTAGTGTATTTTTTAGCAAAGCCACCCACACAAAAAAACTGCAAAGTGTGTGTTTGTGTGTGTGTGTGTGTGTGTGTGTGTGTATGTGTGTTGGGGTGGGGGGATTCATGTGAGACATCAAACCCAACATGCCATCATATTTCCATGGCATCACTAGGCCTAATTCTGTCTTCTTCCATGCCATCTGTCTTCACTGTTTGTGCCAATAACATGCAATGCATTCTGCTCATGAAATTGTCAAGAAAATAACTTAGCTAGGCTGTACTCTAACTGCATCAGATACAGGGAGGCATCCACAATAACAGCAGCAAACATCCCACATCAAGGCAACTTAGTCATGCCCTGGCACCCCAAAGAGAGAAAGAGTTCTCCAAAATACAGTTGGAAACCCTTGAGGTAACTTCAAATAAACTAAAATCAATTGTGTGTGTGTTTTTCTTTCCACCTTGTCTTGACCTGACAGTATTGTGAAAACAAATAGCCCTACCTGCTAAAGGCAGACTTTTCCAACAATGGATCAACTAAGCCTACAAATACCAGATAGGCCAACAAGGATAGCAACCATGGTCATGATGTGTGTGTTCCCCTCAAGCAGCCTATACAAAAAGCAGTTTCTGAAGTGGGCGTGTTGATTGCTGATAGACTTATCTTCAAGTAGTGTAATTGCAATGTACCATTTCACGATTAAAGGGCTTGTGTTTCAGAGTTTACAACACACAGTGTGCTCTAAGACAAAGTAACGTCAGGAATAGGCATATGACCACAACAAAGTTGGCACGGGAATAGAAGAGGAACGAAATGCCATTACAACAGACGATAAATGTAGCCTTAGTTGAATTAAATTGTAATTTTACCTCTGGTTATATTTGTTATTATATTTTTATATTCAATTAAAAAATAATGGGCTAGAGTCCTGCCAAAACAGAGCATTAGAAAACAAACTTTTTGAACATACTTACACATTTGGAGAGGGAGTAAAATTCACATCTTCTGTGGCATCAAAGAATTCGTCTGTATCACTGGTATCTGACGCCATTGAGTAACGTAATAGGTAGCTAAACTATAAGGGTACATGCAAAGGCCCCTAACTCAGCTCAAGATAACCGCTGCTGTATTACTAAAATGGGAGTTCGCTAGCTAGATTTGAAGACTGATAGAAAACAATCAGACAAAACCAGTCACGATAAACGAAGAGTGGTACATATACACATACAAGTTCCGTGGCATACGTCTCAGAAATCCTTTTTGCAAATTTAAGAATTACAGCCTGGGTTGTCACCAATAAGAAATGGGAGAGGCCACTTTTTAAGACAAGTCACCTGTACGGGTAGTTGGCTAACGTTGGTTGGCTAACGCTAGCCGTCGAAGCAGGGTGTAGGTGGCTTAACGGTTAGCTGACAGGTTGCAGATAGATTCCAAATTACCCTGACTATAAAACAGAACCATTAAATATTACCGGCGACACTGTTACTGGATATTAACGTCGCTACTTTGACCAAAGCAAAACGTTGGACAAACCCCTCTATGCATGATGAGTGATAAAAACAAGAGAAGGAAGCTGACTGCCAAGTGACTTTCTCGCGAACCTTGAAATCTCGCGAAACTCTCGCGTTATTCTGCTTGACAGCTAGTTCCACGGGCTCTGGTTCCACACACTCCCCACCACCACTGAGCTAGATTACTTTAGCGTTTCTTCTTCCCATCTCATTGACTGTAGTGATAAGCAGATCACCACAGCTTGATTAAAAGGTACAGTGTGTATAATGAAAAAGAGAGGGGAAAGCCGCTCTTCAGTGCACAATATACAGTTCTAAATAATTTCAATAGCTGAAGAAGATATGTCGGCATGATGCCTGAAAAATGTATTGGCCTAGGCAAATTCTACACGAAATGAGCAGACATGACATTTGTTCATTATATTATTTTGCGATTAGCTGTGAATGTTTATTCCCCAGTTTTTGTTTTGAATATGACTGAGCAACAATTGGCTGGACAAAAGTGCAAGCCGGACGCTGTTTCAAAGGATCTTTCCACTTTTAGCCACTGGAGTGTGCAGTCACACTGATCTGGTCTTCCTCAGAAGTCAGCAGCACCAGGTAGAAACCAAACCTTTCGGTCGGTGCTATGCTGTCCAAGAGCCACATTAGGACCAATTTGACAGCTGGGTGGATAAATACTGATGTTGCTCAAATAAGAGGCTAAAAGCCACGAATTTGTCCAAAAAACAGAATGTCACCCTAGTTACTCAACTGCAACATACCAAATCAAAATTAATTACAACCGTCATTATGCTATGTCGTGCGTTTTTGAAAGAGAATCAGCATGTTGGTCTGCATTCGCTTTGATTTTTACATGACAAATGAGCTTCGAATATACAGCTGTACACTGCCTGTACCAAATATCATTGAATACTTCAACCCTGTCTACTTGTACTCTGTGAGGTGAACATTCTGTTCCTACATTACCGTCTATTCCCTGGTCAAAAACATTTCTCAAAACAAACACTTTATATGCATAAACTGGTAAACAACTATAAAACGTTTACAGTATCTACCAATCCTAGTGCTATATGCCTGTGGTGCCTGCGCAACTGGCTTCTTTTGGTAACGGAAGTTTTCAGCGCATCATAATGATTGGCGGACTGCTTCACCACTTGATGATGAGAACATTTTTGTTCTCAACGACAAACATCCACTTATATAGAGAGGAGGCGGGCCTAAGAGAGGTCCATGAGTGGAGTGGATTTGAGGGTTTAAGAGGAAAACAAGGACAAATCCCGTTGTTGCAGGTAGGGAAACCACTATATAAAAGTTTATTCGATGTGTTTGAAGTACTATATATAGCTATATAAATACCTGTGAAGTGATTACGCGTTTCCTGAAGTACTGTATTTTGCGCTAACCTGCTAAACCGCTATGTTTCAATATGTTCAGCGAAACGTAGCCATGCTTCATGTTTTGTCCTTTCTTCAAATCCTCCAACGTTAACCCGGCGAAGTTAGCAGTTGTCATGCTTAATATAGGGCCGTATAGACAACCTTAAATAGTGCTTAATGTGTTTTTGTACCTTCCCCGTATGTATTTATTTGGTGATAAAGGCGGTATCGGTACTGTACCTGAGGATGGTTCAAGTTATACGGATGGTTAACTTGCTAGCTATCTGGTTAGCCAGCTAAGTTTTAGAAGTTCTGAAATAAACACGAGCAGGCTTGTCCGTCTAGGAAAGCCCGTATCTATGTCTGAATAAAATAGTGTAGCTTGACGACGTGTCAATAATGTGTCTATATAGTGATTCTCATTCAAAAATATAGTTAGCCCCCATGCTAGGCTTGCATTCCTGTTTTACTACACCAGCATAGGTTAGTCAGAACAGTCTCTGTTCCAGTGATTTGTCATAAAATATTATCAGTACTGCTGTTTGAGACCACAGACATTGTCCCCACTCATCATTTAACGTTACTCTGATAATCTGAGACTAGTTTGAGAAGTCTTAATACCGTTGAATGGATGTCTAATAATAGCGCTGCATGTTATGAATTGGGTAAGTAAACAATATCCTCTCGCGTGCGATTACCCAACAAATTTGTATGCTATAAAACTGCAAAGTGTAACATTGATTCCTGATATCATTAACGTGATATTATGTTATTTATGATATTTAGTTATAAAGCTGGTATGTCGCCTAACAGCCATTTCATTGAGGCAACTTTAAGTTTTGTATTGGTCACTGGGTTTCGGGAGACTGACATTTGTCTGGGGTTAAAGGCAGTAGGTTGATCCATCATATATTGCCTGTATAATGCAGTATAGACTGGTATTATGGAAATTCTGGTCATAGCTGTTATTGATCTTTGTCCAATCTGTAGTTTCATTGGAGTGTAGGCTTACCCTAGAGTGATCTTGTAGAATGACTCAGTCTGTCTGTCAGATTGCAGAATAGTTTGATGCATTCAGAGCTGGGTCAGTTTAGTTGAAATTGGCAAAGGCCATTTCCCCATCAGCCCATCCTTTTTTAAGCACAGCTGTTTCCACATGGTCACGAGGCTGTTAGTAAAAGCTCTTTTGTTTTAGTAATTTACTGCTGGCTCAAAGCTGTTTTTAGTGTCTGGAACAGTTGTTCTGACTGAGGTCAGCCATCCATGTTTATCATGCATATAGTGTCATAACTCCAAAATATCTAACTGCTTATCTGAAACATTTCCCCATTTCCATACTTACATTTCCTTACCTAACCATTTAAAGAGTAGCTGTGTTATGGTCTCTTATGTCAGCAACATTTTATGTACACTGCTCCTCTATGGGTATTCTGAAAATTTGGT
The DNA here is from genome assembly GCA_015244755.2 of Tenualosa ilisha. Taxonomy (NCBI): domain Eukaryota; kingdom Metazoa; phylum Chordata; class Actinopteri; order Clupeiformes; family Clupeidae; genus Tenualosa; species Tenualosa ilisha. Next base: position 729,207 of record PYXC01001220.1, read on the forward strand.
AAGAAATAGTGGGTTATTATGGAGGCTGTTGCATGCCATGGTGTCCTAAGCAGATTGTATGGGTGTACCCATTTAATGAGCTTGTGTTTGTATGCTCAGTCTAAAAAGGGTGGGTGTGATCCTTGAGTTGTTTGTAAAGTGTCATATTGGCTCTTTAGCCAATCTTTGGCTCTGTAATTAGGAGTGCAAAGTTAGCCTAATCAGAGATGGACATGGCTAGCTTAGGTCTACTACAATTTTTGCGGGAAAATCATGCATCAGTAGGCTAGTTTGTCCTCAGTGTTACTGAACTCTGAATGTGCTGTGTTATGACCCAGTAACACTCCAAGATGTTTTTTTGTTTTGTTTTGTTTTGTTTTTTGCCTAAATGGAGAAGTGCTAGTAGGCTACAAGCCTACACTTATGAACCAGTGAAAGCTGCTTCTCATAAGCCCAGCTTTGCGAGTTGCAGGTAGATGTCTGTTGGCTGTCCTCCAGTCTTGTCAGAGAAAGAGGCTTTGCATACCAAGTGTTGGTTCCTCTTCACCCGTCTCCACTCTACCAATTGATAATTGTAATTCAGAGACCATGTCACCAGTATTGGATTGCAGTTTTTCTTTGTGTGGCAAGACACTTCACTCAGTAGCCTAATATTGTAACCAAGTGATAGGTCTGTCTGCCACCTCTGCACATAGGCTGAGTTAGTTGGGATATTCCACTAAGTGGCAAGAAACTGCACTTTAGTGCTCTATAAATCTTGCCAAATTAGTGGCATTAGTGCTGTCATCAGCCGTATTTTGCAGTGGGCTTTGTTGTGCCATCATGACCATAATTTGGCCTTAATAATAATAATAATAATAACATTATTATTATTATTATTATTATTATTATTATTCATATAAAATGTAAGTGTCTTGCAACAGAATCTGGCCTGACTATTTTACACTGTGCTGGCCCCTGAGATTATGTTTTTGTAAGCATAAAAAGATGGAGTGTGTGTGTGTGTGTGTGTGTGTGTGTGTGAGTGAGTGTACGTATGCTTGTGTGTTTGTGTGTGTTGAAAGCACAGAAGCAAAGTGATGTCATGATAATGGAGTTGGCATGATTTGCGAGGGCACTGATACACTGGCAACAACTCTGATTAGTGATAAGAAGTCTGTATGAAAAAGGAGACCTCAGTTATTGTGTTATATTGAAGATGCATAGAATATGCTCACAGTGCCTCCTAAAACACAGTACTGTGTAATCTGTTTTTTATTGGGGTTTTTTTTGTTTGTTTGTTTTGTTTGTCTGTCTTTTATATTTTTATGAGCCATCTCTGTTTATTAGGATCAAAGTCTTACAGTAGCTCAGAAAGCTCACGCTGATGCAGAAATGTGTTTCTGAAATTCACAAAACCTGAAGTGAACCAATAACCAATAACATTGGTTTCCCGAAACGGCCCAGCATGTCTAGTCAGTAAAGGTGGAGTTCAACAGGTGTCAGGGTTCTTGGCCAGTAAGGGCAGGCTGGGATTAGTGGAGTGACAGCTCTCTGGCACTGCGCGCACAAGCCATTAGCAGCTCTGAGGCACAGCACAGCACACTTGAGTCACCAAAGTCTTTTGATGAGATGGTACAACAGCTGTGTGTGTGTGTGTGTGTGGTGTGTGTGTGTGTGTGTGTGTGTGTGTTCAAAATGTTCAGGCCCAAACCTTAAAAGCTGTCAGCTGAAATATTTACCGTATTTGAGCTAGACTGTGTGTGTGTGTGTGTGTGGTGTGTGTGTGTGTGTGTGTGTGTGTGTGTGTGTGTTTGTGTTTGTGTTTGTGGGAGAAGGCAAGTCAGAGAGTGTTTGTGAAAGTGTGTCATGTTTCAGGCCTCTCGGAGTGTCGTGTTCAAGCGCTCGCCCATTTCTGTGATGAGTCACTGCAGTGAGGTGAGATTGCAGGTCCCTGGAGTGGCACCCTTACCCCCCTATCCCTCAAGAGTGTTGACCTGGAGCTTTTTACAGCACGTTATGTCAAGAGAATCCCCTCCCTCCACTTCTTCTTTCTCTCCTCCCTCATCTCCCCCTTAATGATGGCTTTATAGTGAGAGCCTTCTTCCTATTCTCTCTCTTTTTCAGTCTTTCTCTCTCTTTCTTTTTCACTCTTCCTCTTCCACCCAAGCCTGTTTGATTCCTGGCTACCTACCCTGACGCCTGGATCCTTAACTGAAGTTGTTGGCCTATCCGAGGGTGTGTATGGAGCATTTTAATTATTTCAAACACCGGCCACATTTCACATCTCAGTGAATGATGATTACATGTAAGCTATCATCGGGGAACTTTATTGGTACTGCTAGAACATGCTCATTGGTGTTTGATGGTGGTGTTTCTTTTATTTTGTGATTGTTTCATAGCCTCAACCCAGAACTGCACTGTGCATATCCTGGTCTTGTGGGAATAACACTTGTGTTTTTCCAACCTTCGTGTGACTGTATGCCTTCCATATTAATTTGAAAATTTTGCAAAAACAAATAGTCTGGTCAAAAAGATGTGCTCCCCAAAACAGTGGGGAATTGTTACATAGTGTTGCTGTAATTCACTTGTCTTTAATAGTGCTGCCATCATGGCAGCAGACTGAGGAAGATCTCACTGAGTGACTTGAGGGTGCTGGGGGAGCGATTGGGGACAGGAAAGGATCTGCTGCTCACTGTGGTGTAAACTCCATCGCCTGGGGGAGTGCGGCTAGTCTCTGAGCTCCTGGAGCAGTCCTCCGCTGTCTTCATGAGGCAGGGATAGCTAGGCCTATCTCGCAAGGAGCTGACAGTGATTGGCCCATAACCTGAGGATGATGACAGAATACCCTGTTCAATCATGTTCACTTACATTTCCTTTATGGCACTGTAATGTGCATTTCGACCTTCACATCTTTACATACCGTGATTTGGCCTACATAATTTTTTTCTCATCATTTGTTAACCAAAAAATCAGTAAATCAAGTAAATTAGATATAGGCTAAATCATTATTCTGATTTCTTTTACTGTGATTTGACTAGAAGTCTGGTCATTGAAGCAAAGAATGTTACTGCCCTCTAAGTGTAGACTAGTTTAAATTTTAGCCATAACCTTCTAAACATTGCACTACGCTGATACCAACAGTGACCTTCCGAAATATTGATTTTGAATCACATCGAGTTTAATGTATGCAGAGAACATTTTCCCATCCAACTAAAGATAAGAGTGGCGGGCCTAATGAATAAATGCGAAGAGCACTAGAAAAGGGAAGGGTGATGAGAACAAAGTGATCCTTGTGATTTTGGTGTGTTTTGGGTCCAAAACAGAGTTGTCCAAGAAATTCACTTTATACCAGCAGACCACTGTAACGACGTCCTCCTGACAGAGTATAGTCAGGTGCTTTCTCAAAATGAATGAACAGTAAAGGAATTAAATAGCATAAAATGAGCCCAGCTAAATGTAGATTTCATTTTTTGCTTGTGCTTCCCCCCATTAAAGAGACTTGGGTGACAGTTAGCCTACTGAGATGATTATGGGAACATGTATGGTTCCTTTTTTTAGTGTGGAAGAAGCCAAGAGAAAAAAAGACAAAAAAAACATCTTTGTTAGTCAACTCTCCACACCATGGCCTCCACTGGGGCACTGGCATTCTGGTTTTAGCAGTCTCCCATTTCAACTTCTGTCTTGTTTGTTTTGCTCGTTGTATTTACGCATAGAGCTTGACCACCCCCCTCCAGTTCCTCATGAATCCTGCGTGATGACAGGCAGTAGTGCTCATTTTTTCAGCCAGGGCTTTGAAAGTTCATATCGGCTCAGACCGGACAGGTGTTGGAAAAAGAAGAGCATGTGGCTTGTCTTAATTATTTTCACTGGCTTTGAAGACTCTCCATGCTCTTATTTCTTCATTCCTCTTTCAGTTGAGTCCTCTTACTCCCTCTCGGTTGTGACACGCCCAGCACTTACTCAGACATGACTGGCAGGGTCAGTTTCCGTTGGATCTGTCTCGCAGTTTGTCTGTCCTTCAACGAACATCCTAAAAATGTCAAAGCACTGGCAGCTCGCTGCTCATTTCTCATTTGATCATTGGCTCGGGGGCGAGACTTAGCCCTGGCTTTCTTTTTCTGTCACTTCTTACCAGGGAACAGGCTCCGCTGCAAATTCCCTCAGCTGTCTTCCTCTCCAGCAGAAGTGGCAGCAGCAGATCACTGCATGAAAGAGCTATGGCTTGGTTTACTCACCAGTAAATGACTCCAGTGTCTAGGATGAACATTATCACAGGGCAAATGTAGCTAGTCACTTTCTCAGATGTTTTAAGCTAATGTTGGCTTTGTATACTAAGTATTTTTGCCACTAATGCTATGCTTTGAAGTTTGGCTTATGTTTTTGACATAGGCCAACATTATTGTAGAATGTGTAGGCAACAACAAGGTGAGTGCAGCACAACACAGGATCACTCAACTGTCCAAGTAAACTCATCAGTTGGGTGTAAACCATAATTGGTATGACAGGGCCAGGTATGACAGACCAGGGCCATCATTATCTGTCTTCAGGAAGCTCTTGAAGACCCAGCTCTTCAGAGCATCTCCTATCCAAGCACTTAGCTTGTGTGCCCCCCGCCAACATCTCACCGTCAGGAAACCCCCCCCCCCCCCCCCCCCCCAACTCCAAGAATACCAGTGGTATTCTTTTCAAGACTTCTTCTATGTAGCTTGATTGTTAATATTCTTTTGTAAGTCGCTTTGGATAAAAGCATCTGCAAAATGCATAAATGTAAATGTAGTAGGAGAAAGAACAATGCATACAGTATAGATCAATCAGTTAATCGCCAGCTAACTGAATGGGGCAAGGTAAATGAAAGTGAAAGTGTGTGTCTCTCCTCCATTTAGTGCTATTCAGTCTATTTTGTACCAAATAATCTTATTTTTCACACTGACCCAGCAGTTGGTAGCCTCAAACAAGGCTTGGGCCAAATTGCTCCAGAACATCCCTTTAAGAACAGTGTCATGAGATGGTTCATAGATGGTTCATCAGGGACTGTTTAGAAAGAGAATAGTAGCAGAGAATAAAACAGCCTAGTAGTAGGGTTATGGGTTCACTCAGTTGCGCTGTGATTTATTTGAGTTTTTAGGCCTAATGGCTATACTAAACCCATTGTTTTATTGCTGCTGAACTGCAGGCCTTTATTCTGGGAGATGGCTGGTGGCTGCCCCATATATTTGGCCCCTTTGGGCTGATTGAATGGTAAGCTGCTATCCCACTGTTTTGGGTTAAGCAGGGTTGGGGTTGTGTTGGTGTGTTGGGCCTTCCATCTGCCCCCACTGGAGGAGCTTCGTCTAATACATGACAGAGCAGTTCTCCCATTAATCTAGCTGGAACCTCACAGGCTCTCATTCTCTTGTGCCACCTGGCCCCAATCCATATTGACCCAACCTGGCCTGACACCTTTTTGCATATTATGAATTCATCTCTCTGTTGCTGGTGTTGACATAGCCTAGAGAGCTGTTGAAAACAAACATGTTTCAGTTTCTACAAAGCAGACCTCCCCTAATGTTCCAAGTACTTGTGTCAGAATTTCAGACCCTTTCATGGATCCTATGGGTAATTGTGTTAAGTATATATTTTTAGGCAGCACTGCCTAGCCCATTACCCTCTGTGCCAGCTCTCACAGTACACCAGAAACAGCCTGTACGCTGCCTACATCCTATGTATCAGAATCACTGTCAAATCAATGACCGAAAATTCAGATGAGCAAGTATCACTCTACGTGTGTGTGTGTGTGTGTGTGTGTGTGTGTGTGGTGTGTGTGTGTGTGTGTGTGTGTGTGTGTGAGAGAGATTTTGTCTGTCTCTCTGTATGGGTATGTGTCTGTGTATTTTAATCCCTAAATATGAGTTCTGGGTAAAGCAGCTTTTCTGCTTCATCTTTTGTCAAAAAAACTCAGTTTGAGCTTGGCTGATTTAGACATTTCTGAAGATTAACACAAGACCATTGCACTGAATTGAAAATAACCCCTTTTCTAAAAATGGAGGTAAGTAGTATGTACAGACCTTGCTCCAAATAAACAAAGATCACACATAAATCAGTACAGTGTTTTTGAGTCAATAAATCACATTCAAGTGATTTCAAGTTGTTTCACAACTTTTTCAAGTTGTGTTGTGTCACAGTATCATAGAGTTGTGTTGTATGTGGCATGTAGTATTAAGATTGTGTTTGTATGTCAGTATGAAAGCAAAACGTTTGAAACCTAGCCAGGAATACAAAAAAAATGAAGGAATGTGATTCCTACATATAATAATTTGGGAGTTGCCTCAACTTCTGACGACTGAGGCCAATTCTTGTTGCTGCTGTTAGTACTGGACAGATTGATCGGCCTGCCCTGAGTAGGTGGACCATGTGGTCTGTCTCTTATGAAATTGCGTGGAGCACTGGCTTGGGAAGCCCCTGAGCAGCCTTAACATCACACAACCACAGCAACATGTGACTGTGGCACGTGAGGAGAAAACACTGACCTCCTACATCATGCCCCATCGAGTCCCCCAGTGGATGATCTCACAGATCATGCAGTCTGCTCAAGATGACCTCATCCGTGAGCCGTGACTGCCATGTGTTTTGACTAGTGATGCTGGAAGCCACATCTTCTGTGACTTGTGGCTTTCCCGTCCGTTCCCCACTCATGCTCACTGAAGCTCCTTCTTAAGAAAACCCCTCCTCCTGGGTTCTTCCCTCACCCACAACTTCTCTTGCCCTCAGCACATCCTTTTCTTGCACAGCCTCACAAGTTCTGCATTTTAGTTGAGCTTTTTCTTCATGGTGTTTTTCGTCCCCCTTTGTCTCTACTCTACTCTTTTCCCTCAGCTTGACCCTCTCTTGGGCATCTCTTTCTTTCTCTTTCTTTCTTTGTCTCTGAGCTTGGGTAGCTTGACTTGACTGGCTGGCTGGCTTAAAGCAATGCATTTGTGGGGCAATGATGCTTTTTTTCATTACGCTAAAGTCTGTAATGTAGATTACAGCATGGGCCTCGTTTTGTCCATTTTTGCCCAATGGAAAAAAAAGGCCCACCCACTTAGCCAGCCAACCAGCCAGCCAAGTTGAATATGCTCTCTGTTGAAGAGGGGGGCATGACGACAGGCATATAGAAAACACAAACACACACACACACACACACTCACAATGCTGTACACAGCCAATCGACTGTTGTTTATTTAGCCAGTCTTATCTCCTGCCCTTAAAGGCCAGTGGGATGGCCCTGGTGCTGTTATCATCTCAGCTGATATCGTCCCGCTCAGTGCCACCACTTGTAACTGTTGCTGGTACAGGGGCCAGCCGGCCGGCCAGATGGAAGACAACGCCCCAAAATATGAGTCTGAAATATTAATAGAAAGGCCATATGCTTGCCTTCCACAAATAGCCCAAATGCAGAAGGAGAGCCACGATCCAGCACATGGATACTGTAGATAGTAAGAGCTAATGTGTGCGTGCGTGACTTGAGTCTATGATTGCACACACACGTGTGTGTGCGTGTGTGTGTTTTCTATATGCCTGTCGTCATGGCCCCCTCTTACCAGGAGTAAAAGCAGTTGAAGTTAGAGAGGCAGAAAATTTCCTTATTTAGCAGCAGTGATGCACAGGACAGCAGGAGAGAGACAGACAGGCAGCCTGGCAGACAGACAGAGAGACCGACAGGGAGATTAGCTAGAGAGAAGGGTAAGAGGAGGGGACGAGAGGGAGACGGGATCGAATCCCTTCCCAAAGTTAGCTTCAGTAGTCTTTTCAGATGAATGGGCACGGATGCACAGTGGAAAGAGAGACAAAGGGAGAGTGGAATCACGGGTGAGGTATGAGGGAGGAGAAGTAAAAAGAGGTGGCTATTCTTCACAGATTGAAGCACGAATCAGACAGACAGGCAAAGAGAGAAGAGACCAGATCTTCCATGTTATGACTGTCTTAGGTTTCTTTCTTTGTCAGGCCACTGCAAGAGTGTTGGGAAACACAGAGGTCAGGTTTAGCGTCACAATTGTTAGCCTGCTTAGACTCTCTGTTGTCATGACAGATATTAAGCTTTAGCTGCAGGGACTCTTCGCAAACCAGTCATACAGACAAGCTGTGTTCTGTTTTTGTGAATTTGTGAACAATTATATCTGGATGCTAACTTGGGCCTAATCATGTAAGGATTTACCTTAATTTAAACAGCTTTAACTGATCTTCAGTGCTATAGGTTACAAACTAGATGTCTGTTTAAGGCATGTGTCCTACTGTTATTCATTTTGGACTTTCTGTTGATTTTTTTTTTTTAATCCATGTGGTATTACTGAGGTCAGCAATATAATTTCATGAGATCTGTGATGACTGACCTGTTTCTTTCTGTGTCTTTCAGTGGCGTGGGCTTTGGCGAGGGCATGGACCACCCTGTACATCGAGGGGATACGATGTCCATCGGACTTCATGACAGGTACTGTGCAATGTGTGTGTCCTTTGCCAGGTTCCATCAACTGCACTATGTCCAGCTCCGCATCCCAGACATTTGGGGCTCTCTGTCCCCCTCCGAAAGAAAAAAAAACAGCAAAAAAAAACTCACTGTTCTTGTTACTTAAGTAAAAACCTCCTTCTCTTCTGCACACCATCGATCTGTTTACCAAAGATTCAACAACACAGATCAGTGGCAATTATTCATTCTGTGTAATCTTCTGCAAAGGATGCTTTGTCATAGTCCCTGTGCACAAACAACTACATTAGATAGAGATGCAATGGTGAGCCTGATGTCCAAAATTTGCACCTATCACATTCCACACACTAGTAAAAAAAATCCTTTGGGCAAATAAAGTAAATGGAACTAGTTGCAGTTGGGTGCTTGCCGAGGTAAGCCTACTTCACAACAAATTTCCATCACAACACATAAGTTGTGACATCTATGCTTTGTGGTGCTATGCTTTGATTGACTCTTGCTGTCCACTGTTGCTCTGTCTTGATGCAAGCTCGGATGGATCAGGCTAGTTCACACTGAAAAATCAAAGACAGAAATATCAAGACAAATCTGTTGTGGGGACATGTTGCAATAGTGTAAATGCACAAAGAAGTCTGTCAACGGTTTGCAGAAGATTGGCTAGTTTTGGTGGTTTTGGAACATTTCCCCCATGGCTGACATGACTGTGACGGGGCATGGCCTCACAGCCTTTTGAAGAGAGGCCAGAATTGAGAACTCATTTATTTATCGTTCTGACAAACCTTTGTATGTGTCTGAAAGCGCACACACAAGCAAGCACAATTTCACTGACTGCAGGCTCATCAGTTTGTTGGTTCAATCCAATATAACCAGATAGCTCATACATATTTAGCCGGCACGGTGGAGCAGTGGTTACATCGCTCATCTGACAATCAAGCGACCCAGGTTTGATTCCCACAAGTCTGCGTGTCTTTAAATAAAAGTATCTACTAAATACCAGTCAACTTACTTTCCATCTGTCATTAGTGAACAGTTTGACAGGTATTTGCGTAACTGGTTCTCTTGTGATCCATCTTGGTGGTCTGAACCCCCCTCCCCCTTGGTTTTACATAGCCATTCTATAAGCCGCTAGTTTCAAGTAGTTTCAGGCAGCTGACCTTGCAGTAAATACCTGGTATGCCTTAACAGCCTCTTGAAAAATGTTTTGCCTGGTAATTTTTTGTCAGTTTACCAGCTGTTGGGAGATGGAGCAGAACGTTCATTTTGGACCCTGGAGCTGTTTTGAATGAAGTTTGAAATGAACTTTGATAAAGTTTGCTTTAAAGCTTTTACCACCTGTTGCATCAGCAGACAAAGGCTTCATTAGTCTTCATTCAGCATTTCACAAGTTTCTGAGGAGCTTATATATTTCATTTTCATATCAACTGTCAGTGAGTGAGGTCTTGATATCTTAATGTCTCCTTGCTCAGCTGGGAGAAAAAAACCTGTGTGAATTTGTAAAATCGAATGGTATTCTGTTCACATCTTGGCCTTAAAGGAGAGGTGTGTTAGACTCCACCTGATAGAGGTAAAAAACAGTGGGCCGCTAAGTAGCGTCTCTTGGAATGCTGTTCATGTTTCGTCTAGCTCAGGTCAGGTCAGGTTCTCTGCTAATGGACTTTCAGCAGATGTAATTGGTCCTGACTCCCAGGTATCTCTCAGGAGAGAGAGAGAGAGAGAGAGAGAGAGAGAGGGAGACGGTGTGAGTGTGAGAGAGAGAGAGACGGTGTGAGAGTGAGTGTGAGAGTGAGTGAGTGAGAGTACATATGTTTGCTGGGAACAGAAAGGAAAAATAATGGTGGCAAGTTCTCCTCTAGTGTTCTTCCCTTGAACAGCTTGTCTGCCACTCCTCTTAGTGTTTTTTGAAGATTGCTTACCTGTGCTGGGCTCCCATTGATTAGGGGTCTCCGCTCCGTCAGAGCCTTGAGTGTGGGGCCCGCTTCCAGGCTGATGGAGTCTCCACCGTATGTAAATTGCACCGGTCAGCTCAGCCGGCTCAAAGCTGGCATTGTACTTGGCATTAAAGAATTCTGCAGAATAGCTATGTTGTGATTGTAGATACTGAGAGGTGGGTGGGTGTGGGTGTGTGTATGTGTGTGCCATGTTGGACATAGTGCTTTCATCTGTCTTTTTTTTCTGCATTAATAAGCACTTCAGTATCTCAAATTTGAAGTTTATCCGAGTTTTGATCAAATGTTTATATAATAAATGCTAGTATTCTGGTTACTGATTATAGCGTTCTCACTGTGATGTTCTCACTGTTGATATCTCACAGTTTTTAGGGCAAAAATAATTCTGGGCCTACACTCAAATGGGCATTTCAATTTATTAAAAAAAAATGTGTAGAGAATTGTGATCTCAATTCTTGTCAAGAAAATCGCAATTCACATTTTTTCCAGACCTGTGCAGCTCTATAATGAACAGCCAAAAATCACCATATATCCTTTAAAAAGCAGGGCAACATTAATATTTACTAAAATGTACTCTGTCTTTCTCCCCTTCCATCCCCTGCTTGCTTCCTTCTCTGCAGGGTCAAAGCATGTGCAGAAAAGCCTGTAGGTTCTGAATGTCTGTAAACCATGGCTCTGTTGCATGCCACTGCTGATCTGTGTGTGTGTGTGTATGTGTGTGTGTGTGTGTGTGTGTGTGTGTGTGTGTGTGTGCGCGTGTGTGTGCGCGTGCATGCACTGCTGCGTCGCAGTTAGCCATCTTCTCACAGGGCTGCTTGTGAAGGGTTGCTAGGCAATGGCTTTCTTTGCTGAGGGAGTGCACTGCCAGACCGCTGTGCACCGAGGCATGTGTGGGAGAAAGTGTGTGAATATGTGATTGTGTGTGTGTGTGTGCGCGCGTGGAAGAGAGACAGAAGGAAGAAAGCAAGCGACTGCATATGAATTTGTGTGGTTGGGAGACCGTAAGATCCTGGTCAGTGAGTTAAACTGGCTTCTGTGTGGAATGCAGCATAAAAACCTTCCCAAGGTGCCTGCCTGCCAAGACTCGGACATTGATTTGAATGGCATGTGTGCCACTGGAAATAGCCTGTAAGCTCTCCAAGAGGCAACGTGTTGTATTACATAATGGCTGTAACAGGAGCCTCCAGTGTTTTGTTTGGTCTCCCAGTGATGTCTGAACCCCTAAGCCTGAACCTTCTCTCACCCCTCTGGAGGACAAATAGAATTCTCTTCACCACATACTAGCCTACCTGCTGCACTCTGGTACCCCCTGCCACCCGCCTCCTAACACACACACACACACACACACACACACACACACACACACACACTTATATACCCGAGTCCCTGTTCTTGCATTGGGCTAATATGGGACTGTATTCACCGATTAACCTTCAGTGACGTCATGTAACAGATTGATTTAGGGGAACTTGGTTATTTGCTATTGATCAGATGAGAGCAGTAAATCACCTTCTGTCTCTAGACAATTTGATTGTTTTGATTAATTTAGTGGAACCCCTGTTGCTGCAGCCTACACAGCTGGTTTAAAAGCACAGATGCCTAAAAAGCATCCACTAAAATGGACAAACCCTCAGGGCATGCAAGATAAAACGGACAGGCTCCCGCTCTCTCTCTCTCTGTCTCTCTCCCCATCCATCCTTCTCTCCCTCTTTCTCTCTCTCTCTCTCTCACTCTCTCTCTCACTCACACACACACATCACACACCACATGCATACAGACACACACACACACACGCACACGTGTACTCTTCTCATTGAAGTGGACAGTTGGGGCGCTGAGTTGGGCCCAGCTGACAGTGGAGGCGGCTGGCCAGTGTGTGTGTGTGTGAGAAAGAGAGAGAGAGTGGCCCCTGGCAGGGATTGTTCCCCTGTGCTCCCTAAGCTGTTTTCCACCAGGACCCATCTGTTCCTGCGCCTGTCACACCAAGCCCAGTGCCCGCATCACGTCATCCACATCCCCAGTCCATCCCTCTTGGCTGTGAATCACGGCCCCTGCCACTGCCACTGCAGCCCACTGGGCACTCTCTGCCAAGACACTTTTTTTTTTTTTTTTTCTATTCATTGGTGTCTGTCTGTTTGCAGTTTGCTGCCAATGTACAAGTAAAGCCCACAAACATAAGCGCTTGTTGTTTGATATCATTGAGTTTCTTCCGCGCGCGTAGAAGTGTTTGATGCCCAGGAGCGGACCAGTCACGTCCGTGTTTACGTAACCCAGTCTGGGGGGTTGACTCAAGAGCAAATGCTGTGTGGAGGGTGTTGAGGTATTACGTGTCCCAGCAGGCGGGCTGAACGTTCTCTTCCAGTAACAGAAAGCCACCTGCCCCGAAAGAGCTTTCTCTGTCACTGTTGCCAACCTGTTTTTGAAACCTTGGCTGAAAAACACCTGTGGCCAGTCCTGCAGGTCTCTGTGCTTATTTTTAATGCTTCAATGATGGCGATGGGGCTCAAGTGTATTTCTGTTTATGAAGCCGAGTGGCGATTGGCTGGAGCTGTTGGCATGGCACTGTTGTGGGCCTGGGTTTATGTCGTGTGCTGAGGTAACGTGGTTGAAGCAGTGTTTCGCCTGATCCTCCTGCCACATGGTGTCGGATAGTGGTGACGCACTGGTACCCCGCTGTCAGATAGGCGCCCCAGATGGTAACACACAGGGAGGGGATCCTAGCGTCATCTAGTTGGGATTCGGTCCTTGTTGGATTGTTTGTGCTGGCCACCACAGTTGAAAGTGTTGAATCAGCGCTGACTAAACTTCATCATAATTGGCCATGATCAGCACATTTCAAATTCACATTCATCTTTCTATGGTAAGACAAAGACCCAGCCCATGGGCTCATTTCAAATCTGCTCAGTATTAAAGTTCACAAGATGACACAATACCTCATTTTTTGTTT